>OZ025253.1:29383952-29687171 GCA_964019135.1 Arenicola marina | reverse complement strand
GTACAGAAAGGAGTCCAATAACCTTCGATTGGTGTGGGTGAGCGGTGAAAGGGGGGGGGGGGGCGAGGAGTTAAATTGGTGTTGCTAGGGCGTGTGCAAGAATTCCTTAAGGGGGGGGAGCACAATAATTTGTTCCACACAGGGCACAGATACCTTAGGTTCGGAAAGGGGGGCACGTGTCCTCCGTTGCCCCCGACCCATGCACGGTGGGTGTGGATGGGCGGGGCGGGCTGGGGGGGGGTGGGGGGGGAGTTTTTTACGAGTCTGGTGGATGGGTGTGGGGATGGGTAGCGAAACTGGAATGGTGGAATGCGAGCGGGGGTCAAATTAAGCTCAAGAACACCATACTAAACGACGCCTTACACATGTCGCTTGTCGGTATGTGCAAAAGACAATACACCACACACATTTTAAGTTGTAACAAGTTGGGACGTGAACGCATGCAGTGGTTTTGTCACGGCGCTCTGGACACTTTTGTAGTCATATATAGTTTTGTGCTAGGGCGCCCCCTTTCGTCGTTGGGATCGGTAAACTAGACGTACACACGTTCAGAACGTTTAGCCACAGACTCAAGTTTTCAATCTTGTGGAAGGAAAGTTCAAGAAGTTGGATTGTTTCGGATCATGGTTATATAATTTCTGTGGGACCTGGTAAATGTAGTTTGCTATGGAACTTAAGGTATAAAGACTTGTGTTCTTATACGTAACATCAATATTCAAAATAACTCGATATGTTAAAATATTTCGTCTTGCTGTTTTACAGACCTTTACCTATTCGCTGTATGCAACCAAATGTTGTTCATTGATCCGTAATTATCAACGTAGATCGTAAACGGTATGATTATATTCACAAATCTTGAATTTTGAACAAATGACAAAATATGTTACATGCTAACTGTACACTGGTCACTGGGACTGAAAACACGCACTATGTTTACTCTTTCAACTGTAATGTATGCTATCATCGACATAAAATTCGACGTGAATGTTTTCTCTGTGGACTCCCCAGTGTGCTTAACCATAAGCTATATTTTCAAGCCTTGGCAGCCAAGCGGGACAATATTCATAATATATCTGGATATGAACAAAAGACAACTTCCAAATACACATTAACGCCATTGTTGAGCTCTCAAATGTAATTTTCCTCTAATGCTAAACCTGTTTTATCTATAATATTACAAGATCGTAAAATGTAGTAATTTTTCCCCACAAATGTACAAACGCCTTCAAATGTAACCTCATAGTTCCCGCAAATGTAATAAAACTTCAACAGCAAATTAAAACTTGTTCGTGCGCACGTCCTGGTTCGGCTTATTGTGGATGAGTTCATAAACTAGACACCAAAGCCACCTTGTTTATCTTGGCTATGGTGGAGTGTTTACAACGTGCAGGAGTTAAACCGGGGCGTCGTTTATTTGTTTAAAGAAGTTTTTTTCCTATTGGCAAACAGTATAAATGAGGGCAGGGTATGCAGGCGAGTTGTGCGTGGCCGGGCTGTTTAGTCACGTCTAGTAAACGACCTTTGTAATTTATGTATGTTGAGAGCGTGCCAGTATGACGGCATGGTACATCCCACATACTTCCTAGTAGGCTACTTAACCCTTGTGCCTCCGACACTCGTCTCACCCTGCCCCCATCATGTTTTCACGTCCGGACGCCAGGACGTCAGTGAGACAAAACATTGCATACATTCCCGTGCGGACGTCTTCACGTCTTCATGTGTATGGTGTACTATCTTTTGGACAAGCCGCCAAGAGACACATTTGACCCCTGCTTGCATTCCCTCACGGTGTGGCGCCTGGAAAATAAAGAACATAACGATCGTCAGCCAGATGGAATGATCTGCCAAATACACGTTATCGTCCGTTGTCTCTTTCTTATTTCATAAGCTAATAAGAAATTAACAAGTTCATCGGCTAAAACACGTTTTGCTACCCACCCCCGGCAGCCGCCCACAAGCCTCACGGACTCTTGTCCCTCCGCCCCACACCAATCCGTCATACTGCTGCACACATCCCTCCCACCGCCTCAACCCACACTCGCCAGACTCATACACTCCCCCCTCCCGCCCATCCACACCAACCGTGCATCGGCGTGGTGGGAGGGGCGGGTCACAGGGGACACGTTTCGCCCTTTCAGACCGTAAGGTATCTATGCCCTGTGTGGAATTTTTTTTTCCTCTCTCCCTTTCAATAATTCATGTACACGTTCTAACGGCACCAATTTCACGGATCCGCCCACCAACACCAATTTAAGGTGAAAGTGTTCGTGCCATGACTTTGTGTTGCTCAGAGTTAACTTGGTTTAGGTAAGATAAACAAATAACAATTTGTTTTAATAGGAGTTTACATTTTTTATTCCACGATATGAGTAGCAACGCGTTCGTCAAAGAAGCAACAGTGAGATCTGGCAGGTTTATTTCTGGGAGCATGCATCTGAGCGTTATTTGAAAATTCCTCAATGATGTCACAAGATTGACAGGTGAGCTTTGATGCATTGCGTAGGCATCTGTGGTCGAGGGCGTGTATTGTTTTTATGGTTGAGTGCGTTTCGTTGAGCTCAAGCCAATAAGCAGAGAGAATCTGAGTCTCAATATAAAAGCACATGTATTTGTATTCCCCTTTGACGTCACTTTCCTCAGAGTTAACATGGTAGGTGCGAAAACAAGTGCGAACATTATGCCCTTCTATTTAGGACGTTACAGCTCGATACTATAAGCGTGGAAACCCAGATGATTAAGATGAGCTAAAGTTGTTTTGGCGTGGCACGAACACTTTAATGGACTCTTTTCTGCCCAGCCCCCACACCCATCCGCCAGACTCCTGCAGCCTCCCAAACCCACTGACACCCTTCAGATTCCTAAACCGCTGCCCTCCTCCCCCGCCCACCGGCAGCCACCACTTCTGAACTCCTGCACCGCTCCCCCCGCCCACCGACCCCCGCCAGACTGATGTACCCCTGCTCCTCCCCAACCGCTGCCCACCAACACTACCATATTCCCTCACTCCTGCACGCCGTCGCCCGCCCACCGACACTCATCAGACGTTGCGCACTACTGGCCCGCGCAACCCCACTCGCTCACCGGCACCCACCAGACATATGCACACCTGTCCCGCCCCCCTCCCCTGCCCACCGACACCCACCATACTTCTAAACTTTTGCACTCCCCCCCCACCCCGCCCACCTGCAGCCGCCGGGCTGGTGTACCCTGCGCACCACCCCCATGTTCCTTCCTGCCCCCTTGTGCCAACACCCAGCAGAATTATGCTCTTCTGACCACCCCCTCCCCCCCCCCCCCCCCGCCCACCGACACCTACCGGACGCATGCTCTGCTGACCCAGGTTCCCTCTATCGTCGGCGTTACGTGCGATTTTTCTTCACAGCATTGGCTAGGTTGCGATAAGTGGAGAAACTATAGTTACAAGAACAAGCGTCGATTCTTTTGTGGCTCTCTTTGAAATACCACGGTGCTCTTTAAGCCCACAGTTAAAGGTGTCACAGATAAAACAAGACTGCGTCATTACCGCAATGTGACCTTGACCTTGACTTGGGGACCCCAAACATTCTTGTTGATATCATACAAATTTACAGGGATACATATACCTGGCCTCGAATACTGGCCAGGTTATTATATAGTCGATCTTCTTTGGCCATATATCGCGATGGTTATTGAATATGCAAACAACGCTGTGACTGTTAGCAATCCACCACGTCACGTAAACACATCAGGACGCTAGCGCGTCTTGGAGCTCTCCTATGTGGAGGTAAATTGACGTTCTCAGGTCCGGGACGCATCGGCGTCTTCGCCAAAACTATGAACCTTATGTCCGGAAACCCGGGACGTCAGTGGGAAAACCATTGCATGCATTCACGTATGGACGTCTTCACGTCCCAACATGTTAAAATTTTCGCCTTTTGACATTTTAATGGGTGAGCGAAGACTAACGAAAGTAGTACAGAATCACTTTCCCTTACTGCCCCCCCCCACTCCCCCTCATGCGCTATACCGCCACTGATACACCAACCACCTGTTCCCCCTCTTCGGCCCTACTGCGTAACTTCACACGCCATACGAGTTTACGACGGGTTCATATGACACCATTTGCTCTTGGCCCAATGAATTCAAAAACAGCTCACTCACTGCCCGTATATCCTGTCAATCATATTAGTAGGGCCCCTGAGGGGGGGTAGACATGTTGCGTGTTGATTTTAAGAAAAGGTCCATGTCGCGTGTCGATTTTAAGAAAAGGTCCATGTCGCGTGTCGATTTTATGAAAAGTTCCATGTCGCCGTGTCGCTAAGTCTTATGTCGCATGTCGATTCTAAGACAACCCCAATGTCGCGTTGTCGATTTTAAAAATCGCCGTGTCGCCGTGTCGAAAAAGCCCCTCTGGGGCCCTATTAGTGCATTGTAGCTCTGGCGGGAGTTAGGACTGGATGAGGACAATGTTAGGACAATGTGGGGGGAGGGGGGGGAGGCAGGGGCCAGGAAAGCATGAAGCTGTGGGCGTTAGTGTTAGGACAGGGGGTCAAGCGCCAGGAGAGCGTGCTAGACGTGCTAGATTTTTTAGCGTTGACCTGGGTATACAGTCCGAGGTATTTTAGTCCTGTATCAAGTTTTATTGCAAGATACTACTTCAGACCAGAAATACTTCAGACCAACACCGAGACCACACCTGACATATGACTGCAATCGTAGACAAATCGTACATTTCCGTCATAACAATTCGACAACTCGACAACTTGGCCGGTAGGTGAATAGCACACTTTTTACTGTTAATGTTTGCATATACCGACGTTAAAACGTTATCTTAGCAACTTCCTTGGTAGACCCCAACACATTAGCTCTATGCAATAAAGGAAGTGGGGATTTTCCATGTGTCACAGGCTGATGGCCCACAAGTAGGCTCATTGCATGCTTACACAAGTTGAGACTGGTCGAGCCGACCATGTGCGAGGTATTTCATTGTAAGAGGCTCATACATGAGCAAGATGTGCTTGGGTTAGGAGGCCTGAGCGCTTGGCATTGATTCCTGGTACGAGAATACGCTCAGGTAAGAATACACGCTCAGTGAAAGTCTCGGGATTCTTACTACCCGGTGAATGTCCTGGGACCAATGTCGATATGCTACATAGGACACCGTAGTAGCCATTGCGATTCTTTGAACATCTGAACTTGCTTGCCATCCTGTTAGTTACTTCATGCACACATTTGTCAATCCACCCCAGCAACCGAGTGTCCGCGGTTCGGTCCTAAGTTTATGTTTCTTTTGTGCAAAATACCAAAACACACATTTTTTGCTCTGCGCATTTAAAGTTTAAGAACCGATAAACTGTTCCTTACGTGTGATAAATCAATTTTATTTATCAATCGTTTTTTATTAAATTTCGCTCCATACTTCGAATTTTTCAAAATCTGTGTCGATGTCGCTTTCTCAGATCTTGAGTGTCGAACGGCAATTTTTCAAATATGCCTGTGTCGCCATTTACCGCTTCCAGACCCCTTTGATTGGGTGTTCCGAGTGACGCCGATCGGACTATCGGCCCCAATCAGCTAGATCAAGTACGAAAATAACGGTTCACTGTCAGTGTCACTGCTCTCGAGCGACAATTATGGAAAGCCGGTGCGGCCAAGAACTGATGTTTGAATAGTTTTTTTTAACACTGACGGGTGAAGAACAAATGTAGTCGAAAAAAATAAGACGTCCTGGGAAAAAACAAAAGACATTACATTGGATTCAAGTAAATTTGAAAATAAAAATGGTATTGTGGAAAAATTCTTTCTGTTTTGTTGGACAACCGGTGGGATTTTTGTTCTTGACCAGTTCATTTTTTTCAAAAGCCAACTGTTTTGCTTTCTTGGACTAGGATTTCTTCCCATACTCGGTACATTTTTTCTAATGTTATTCCATGTTATGCTATTTTAAACCTGTCGAGTTAAAGAAATACATAGCTAGAGATATGTAAAGGGCAATTAACCAAAAAAAAAACAATTAATAAAGCCAACCCATGTGAAAACACCAGTTGTATTTCAAGCCCTGTAGATAGGAACAAGTCAGTACTAACCACATCTACTATTATTCACGGTTGTTTAATGACGACGACAAAGCGCCCTGATATTAGGAACCACCAAAGCGACTTCCACATGTTTTACTCACTTGGTAGAATGAGTCTACTTTGCTTAACGTCTAATTGGTTGATTATGTGTTTATTGCTCAGGGGGTTAGTCGATGTATATGTGTATCTATGATAATTTACGTATAGAATGATATAAATGACTAGATTATTTAATTCAAGGTGCCAGTCAAATGATTATCAAATTATATACAAGCTATGCATACCGATTGGGATAATATAGCCATTTGATAAAAAATGTCAAATGTAATTTGCCTACCTGTATATTTAAATATTTATTATCTACTGATACTTGTATTCGTATTTCATTTCATATAATTTATTTACCTGTAAACGAAACTTTTAAAAATTTATTAACCTCATTGCCATTACGCAAATTAAATACATTTGTAAAACATTCTGTAACTCTTTGTCTAAATAAGAAAAGTAGGGTCAGCATTTTAGGTTAAAATATTCCTTTGTACTTTTATAATTACCGTTCTTATAACACTTAAATTTGTTCGTACACCCTTCAAAACATTCTCTTAAAATGTGCTTGACACATGGTTTGATCTCAGTAGTAGATCTATTAACATATATGGATGCTTAAGAAGCAAACAAATGCAAAACAATGTTATATACAGAATTTATCAACACATTTCTGCATGATATATACCAATCGGGTAAAAGAAGTGCTTTTAACAACATGCAATTATAATTATTGTTCAATAAGTATTGGTATTTATACAAAAATGGCATAAATACATTGGTAAGACTATTGCTACTCTACTGTGGGCAGTCTTTGACTCTGGAACAATATATATATAATCAGTCCAGCACGTTACGCACACACGTATGGACGCCAGCGCGTCTTGGAGCCCTCCTGTGTGGAGCTAAAGTGACGTTCTACTGTCTCGATGCATCGGCGTCATCGCCGAGGCCATCAGCTATTTCACGTCCGAGCGCCTGGACGTCAGTGGGAAAACCATAGTATACGTTCACGTCGCAACATGTTACAATTTTAAATGTGCGTCGTGCATTGACTTTTTGTAAAAGCAAGCAAGAGACTAGGGAGGTACTCAGTCTTGGCAGGCAGGCGGCGTTGTTTCATAACAAATTATTTTCATCATATCACATGATGGTGCATATGAATTTGCCAAAGAGTGGGTAAAGTCTCGTACGTGACGTACTTTGCCTAAGGTAACTGGTTCCAAACCAACTCTCTAAAAGTACGACAAATTCGGGGAGAGGAACAACAGTTGCGGGAGAGAAACAGAACAGCTGTATCTAGGACGTAGCATGTGATATCAAGTTGAAGTAAATAGGGTATATGCTTCGAACAGATATCCGTTGGCATATTTGTGTTTGTAATATGAACATATAAAATTAAAAGCGAACTATATTTACTTTATAATATCACACGCTACACACACACTTGACTGTCACCGGCGGGGTGATATAACACCCTTAAATCTTGGCCCCAAAACAACTCACTCGCTGCCCGTATTTCCTGTCAATGACATTAGAGAATTGTAGCTCTGATGGGAGTTAGGATGGCGTGGGGGGGTGGGGGTCAGGAGAGCATGAGTCTGGTGGGTGTTAGAACGGGGGGGGGGGGTCGCCCGGAGAGCATGAGGCTGGTGGAGAGAAGGATCTTGGTGGGTGTTAGGACGTAGGGGTGGGGGGGGGGGGGTTGTAGGGGCATGGAGCCGTATTCATAATCCCTTCGCAAGTTATGCACGAAAAATGCATTTTCATCTTAGCCTAACCAGCTCGTTGTGGTGGTGCATATGATTAAGAAATCATCTTCAATATAAGCTTATCTTAATTCAGAAAATCCACTTCTTGAGTGACTACTTGTGTATTTTGAACCCGATAATCGCTCGACAAAGCTTCCACTTAGCGCTAAGTCTAGCGGCGTAGCCTAAGTGGCGATTATACATACGGCCCCAGGAGAGCATGTTCTGATGGACGTTAGGACAGGGGTGAGATCAGTGGCAAGGCGAGCAAGAGTGCATAATTATGGTGCGTGTCGGCGCGCGGGGGCCCGCGGGCAAGAGTGTTTGAGTCTGGTAGGTGTCGGTGGGTGGGGAGGGTCGGGCAGCAGTGCATGAGTCTAGCGAGTGCGGGTGAAGGCGCGTTTGGGGTGGGGGGAGATGAGTGCTGGTGTCTGATGGACGGGTGTGGGGCGGAGGGACAGAATGGTGGGCGGCTGTTGGGGTGGAGGGCAAAACTGTTTCTACCGATGGACTGGCTAATTTCTTATTATCTAATGAAGTATCGAACAGAGAAAGGGCTATTACGTGTGTTTGGCAGACAGTTCTATCTGGCTGATAATGTGCACGTATACTATGTTTTTTCCACTGACGTCAAGGCGTCCGGATATGAAAACCGATGATTGTTTTGGCGAAGACGCCGATGCGTCCAAACGGGCAAATGTCAATTTAGCTCAATAGGAGACTGCTCCAAGAGGCTGGCGTCCGGAAGTGTTTACGTAACGTGCTGGATTGATGTGGATCGCCGTATTTGCTTTCAATATGCATCAAATAATAACAATATTTGATTTTTGACAATGTACCATTAGTACCAGAATTACAGGGGGGCCCACAACAATACTTGATCATGTCATACTATATATTTGAACATCACTAAATAAGAATCCAAATGCATTATTCGGGTGCAGTGAAAACACTGTTAAAAATTTCTTGGGGAAAAATCCTGCCTGTACAGTTTTAATCCTGGATATCTAGCTGATTTCGCACGCCATTTACGCGATACCTATAGTAAAATTTTTGAAGTTAAGCATCAATTATTGGCATGTTACCCCGCTGAGACCGCTTCGGCGCACTGGCATATAAGAGAGTTACAGCGTCATATAGCCACAAGTCAGTCAATGACCGGGTAATCGACAACTACGTCGTACAAGTGTTTATCTCTGACTTGTGTCGTGACGTAAGATAGTTTATTGGTCATGACTCTTCAAGGGTTAGGCCTGGAGTGGACATCCGAGGGTTAAAGCGAGCTGGCTCACATCTGAGTGGCAGTCGAGTGGTTGGTATGTTGTGCGAAACTCGTGCCATTACAATCTGGTCATCAGCTATATGTCGCATATGGCACGGTGCAGTAAATGTGACTGAATTTAATCCAACATGAAATTTCTTGCTCATTATGAACTCTGAATTTTGTTACAATTAATAAATCAATGCATTCAATGGTCAATGTAGACCAATGTAGGAATCTTGGAATTTGAGTTTTCTTTATTGAAAATCCAGCCACAATGAAAAGATACTGTACTGTCTGTACCTGACTGAATCAAGACAAAATAATATCATTAAGATTAGTAATGGTCTCGACACATAAAGAACACCATTATTTTGTATTTCTGCTTGCTAAAATGAAGTAAGTAAAAAAAATTGCAAATGATCTATGATGAGAAACAAAAATGGTGTTTACCATATCTTCCACACAACATTGTAAATTTGGACATTCATTGCTAAACATTGTCTATAGATGTAGATTTGCATGAAGGTAGACATCACAATACAAGAAGTTAGTGCAACAATAAAAATGGGAAACATCTTTACTTCCGTTTGGAAAGTTATACTAAAGTTGACATTTTTCCTACTCCAAAGTGCGCATATATCAGCGATATTTTGACCAATGTGCGCACTGTTGACGCTATGTAGGTCAAAGTGCGCATTGTAGGCGCTATATGTAGATCAAAGTGCATAGTATATGCGCTATGTAGTGCCATATGTTCCTTGTAGGCGCTATGTAGGGGAATGCGCGCATTACGCAGGGAATAATTGCATTTTGAGTAATTTGCGCCCGCCGATGTAATGCAAGATTATACATGAAATGACCATGCGTTTTGAAGTCAAGAGCGATTCGCTTTTCTCAATATTATTGGTGCTAAACAAGCATAATTTATTACGATGAAATAAAATGTTGACCAGCATTTTGGCGTCAGTATATCAGTTCTTCAGATGTGACTTAACAAAATTACCAAAAACTGCTATACTTGAAAAGACTGCAAGAATGTTTTTCTTTCCCATATTTTGTGGGGATATATGTTCTATACCATTTTCCGCAAAGATTTTTTACAGGTTTTCAAGAATATGTATACTTTATCATTGGACAAATCTTCCGTTGGCATGGAAAAATAATTGTGGCTTGCCTTTCGCCATATTATTGCCTTAAGTCGCTTGTAATCGTCAACATCTTCCACCATTGTGAAGAAAAGTGAAATCGCTACGACGGAACTACGTCATATCGAATAATGTTTGATTATCGTCACAGGGTCCTATGTTGAACGATTTCGACTATATACCGAAACGGGATAGGGTTATGTCGCCATGTTTACAGTTGATGGTTCAGCTCTGTATTATCCATCCACATCTGCAAGCATGGCGTAGTGGCTTGGTTGGTTGGTTCAGGACGGTTTAACCTGTTTTGTTCATATCGCGTACATGGGAGAAGGAAGGAAGGGTTGAGCCATGTCCCCGGGGGTAACCCCCTACTCTGTGCGAAGAAGGACATGAGATCTTTATCCTGCGACCACACAGACATGTCAGTTTTGAGTTCGTTCACCCCTTTTCAGGTATGAGCAACTCTATTAAAACAGACATGGCCACAGAGGGGCTCGATCCATCAATCGACGTGCCTTTTAGGCGACCAGATCACTCAATGCGAGCGCTCTAGCCCACTGAGCTAGCGAGCCGGCCCGAGTGGTGGCTTGAATAGGTCGCCCGTGGGAGCCCGTGCTAACACCAGCAATCTGTAGCTTTTATCATTGCGCAAAATTTGAATCATGTGATATATTATATGCATTTCAAGTATCTGCTTCAATTTTGAGTTTCCTCTTGACCATATAGGGATGCTGCTCGGGGTTCCACCCCAGACACATACAGGGTTTGACTCCAGATACTGATGGGTTTTGACCACAGACACAGATCGGGTTGACTCCATAGACGGATGAGGTTTTACCCCAGACACAGATGAGGTTTGACACAGATGAGGTTAGACCAGTGAGATATGCAATTGATGTGGCTATACATAAACTGCAGATTAAATCAAATTGAAATGAAAGCCTATGTGTTTAATTCAGGTTAGAAACAGGATTTAAGTGATCAGTGATGAAATACAGTGCGATACGGTACGAGTAAGGTCCTTTTATCATAAAAAAGACAAAACGGGCATACCAAGAAGAAAGTAACATGTTTGAATTTTCCTGTCAGATAGATCTCTCACATCTTTCTATAATATCACATCCTAACGTCAATATAATGCGCCATTATTGAATCATCAAGCTAAAATCAACTTAGAGTAAATCGCTTAACCCTTTAAAGTAAGAACTTTGTTTGTATTTTCATTTCAATACAGACAAACAATCCGTAGGTTTCCCTCCTCCCCTAAATTGGGTGTCCCCTCTGCCGAGCTTCAAGTCTCTCCCGTCTTCAAACTTGATGTACCATCCCAAACTTGGGCACCGTCACAACTTGGGGTGTCTCCCCTCCCCTAACTTGGGATGTATCCCCTCCCCAAACTTCGGGTGTCTCTCCTTCCATAACTTAGGGTCTCTTCCCGCCCGTAACTTGGGGTACCACCACAACTTGAGGTCTCTCCCCAACCACAACTTGGGGTGTCTTCCTCCCCCAACTTGGGGTTTCTCCCCTCCCCAAACCGTGGGGTACCACCCTAACCGTGGCGTACCACCTCAATCTTGCAGTACTACCACAACGTTGGGGTACCACCCGGAACTTGGAATGTCTTAGCTCCGCTAATTAGGGTGTCTCCCCTCCCCTAACTTAGGGGGCATCCTAACCTACATCCTGCAAACGGTATCAGTAATCCTTGGAGGCATACTTTGCACTTGACCCATTCCATTATATAACATACAGTCCTGAAATCTAACTAGGGGTAGAAGTAAATAATTACGTCGTAGATGGGCGATGTGAAAGGGGCCACTGCAACACTTTTGTGATACATATATATGTGAAATGTGACACCCTATATCCAGAATCAGAATTGTGGCATGATTAACCTCGTGAACTGACAATGAATGAT
Organism: Arenicola marina; assembly: GCA_964019135.1. Lineage (NCBI taxonomy): Eukaryota > Metazoa > Annelida > Polychaeta > Arenicolidae > Arenicola > Arenicola marina. The sequence continues at coordinate 29,674,992 of OZ025253.1, read as the reverse complement.
TGTTTTCTTGATGTGGGAACTTGACTACACTTGGTTGCTATTGCTGGCTTACATATTGCTGTCAGGATGAAATTTGAGTTTTTCTAGATGTTATGTAGTTTTAAACTCGCTATATAAACTTTGGGCTTTTATATTGACATAAAAGTTTTTGTTGAGCCATTAATGCGTGGCTTAGAAATCCACTTTGTCATGATTCATTAACACTCACAACCGAAATTCACAATTTATGACGTAATACCAGAATAACAGAAACTAATCAACTAGTATTTTCTCACTGTTCTAACTACAGGCGACAAGATGGAGGACGAGGAAGAAGATTATGTTACTTCCGACCGCGGGTTCCACACAAGAGATTGCGAAACTCCCCCAGATGCCCCAACAACTTCCAATGTAGTCCAGACTACCAGTTGCGCCAACCCCACTGCCGGCAGCTTCGTGGATCCATTGCACGAACGCACGCGGGAACAAATGGAAGCTACTTCATGCGTTGTCTGCACCGATGGCTTCGCCGACGTGGCGTTCGAACCTTGCGGTCACAAAGTCAGCTGCTACGACTGCAGTGTGCGGATGACGAAATGTCTGAAGTGTATGGCTGTCATTACGAAGAAATGTCCAACAGGTGAGGTGTCAAGCATATGTTATTAATAAGAAAAAGCTACGATTTTTCTCATTATGTCGCTTCGTCTCGTTAATTAATGGCTGTGTGTTCGGTTTGTCTGTGTGTGTGTGTGTCTGTCTGTCTGTCACGTAACGCGTTATCTCTCAAATACCTCAAGATAACGACTTATAAAAACATGCGGAACGGCCATCGTCAGGCTAAGTTCGTAGATGGGCCATGTAAGTCAAAGGTTAAGGTCACAGGATTTATTTCGAAATTCGCCTAACTATTGAAATATTATCCAAAATCGGCAAAACCACTATAGAGTTTTTACTGAATTCACTCAAAATCATTTGTTGCATTTGGCCCACAGATATCCTGTATATCGTGTTTAAATTGTGTAAATCGCCAGAATAGTTTTCTGTACAAAATATCCCAAGCTTTAACATTGGACCCAACCAGAGCATTTTGGCGAGAAATGGGCTTCTCAATTTCTCCTTGAAGGGTACAAGTCAGAAAAACAACATCTTGCATGCAACATGACATTAGTATTTGCGCGAGAAATATTATATGAGTCAAGGTCAGGCTGCCAAGGTCATAACAAGGTCAGGGTCATGAAACATGTTTGCCTGTGTAACTCCGTTAATATTTGGTCCAGACATTCGCTGTTTATTTGAGAATATTTTCCAGAAAGAGATGCAAATGTATTATTGACCTTGATTTACTCACCTTTAAAATTTTTGAGTTATTGGTTGATCAATTTTGACATTGTCGAAAGTCCAAAAAAATCGCTGTGGCTACATGAATCCTGTTAGATGACTCAAATGTGATGGAATATGTACCTATATTACTGGCATCATGTTTGCCAAATGGCATCGAAATCGAACCAGTAGTTTGGACGCTAGCAAATAATCACACGTTATCATTGCCAATCCCATTATAATAAAGCCTCGATACGCCAAAAGACTGACGGCATGGTGACGTTTCGGCCTTTAACCCCGGTAAAAAAATAGGGCGAGCACAACTATTTTCATATCAAAAAAAGTTCCACTATTAAAAGAAGTGTTGCAGATTTCTAGTGTAGCTCATCATCAATCATTAATATATATCCTTTTACAATTAATGCACAACGCGAAAACACAGACAGAAATCTGTAATTGAGGTGGGTATATACAACTGCATGTCAAAGCAATTGAAAATGTAGGCTTGTATGTTTATATCGAATACAACACAGATTGAAGTGATAATTAAGTGATGAAATACTGACTACGGTCCTATGATCATTACTAAAACAAAACGGGCATGCAACAACTACAGGCTGGGTAAGTCAAAATATTATCAAAAAGGTCAATAGCAGATTGTGTGATACACTTTATCTGTTAACCATCCTTTTGCGTGAAACAAATACCAAACTGTTGGTAATTGAACAATTTGAAGTGGAACTTCACATCATACAGAGCATGATGGTAAATTTTGTCACAACCTAAGTCAAACCAAATGTATGAAACGCTGCAGTTATAACAGAAGCATGTTATGTAATTTGAAGTTTTGAAGAAAAAGTAGCCTACATCCTACAGGACAATTTTACATACATCATAAGATATTGATTATTATGTGCTAGTACATATAGCAACTGACAATATATATAGCCACATTTCATCATTGCTGGATAAATCAAATCCAATTTTATGATTATATGATTTCCAGTAGTTTGACCAAATCTCAGACCAAGCGAATATTAAACCCTGAACATGTTGAATGTAATTAACAACTCTATTAGCCAAGTCAATTAGATTGAGTAATAACAAATGAACCCCTGCATGTAAATTGACTGAATTGAGTGTGACAGCCACGCTGTCTACGAAAATCGTCGAAAAAGCTAACTATAAACATACAGGCCTGCATTCTCATTTGCTTTGGCATGTAGTTTGTGTGTATCCATCTCAAGTACAGTTAAACTCCCGTGTATACAGTTACCTTTCAGAGTAGCAATATTGTTGAGATATGCATCATGAATGAACATATATATAAACGATTACCGGTATTATAGAGGAGCTGCACTAGAAATCTTGCCATATATTCTTCCTCCAATTTGGTTTTCTCGATGTACATGTAACTAGGGAATTCAGTAGGCCTATATGATATATTATAGATGTAATTTCTATTAGTATTTCCAAAATGTGTACATATGGAAAGGAAATAACATATTTATCAATGTCTTTTGTGTGGCTAATAAACATATTCAATAGATAATAAAATAATATCCTCTAAATTAAGCTGAGGGAATACTAATCAAGTTAATTTTCAGTCAAAAGCACTTTATTGTCTAACCAAAGAGTAATCTTGTGGTAAACAAATGAAATACTTTTTTTAACAGTTTTGGAAAATAACATTCATAGAATTTTTGATGTTTGTGATTGTGCATGGTCCAAAATAGTCTTATAATGGATAATAATTTTTTGCAATACTCTAAACAATCTACCGATACATAATATTTTTACCAGCTTTTTATTCAGTGTGTAATCAGACTATTTATAATTTACAATTGTTTTATATAGAAATGGTTGTTGGCATATCAATTGCCAATAACACTATTTTTGCGTCACTCTTACTCTTAGAATATGGTTAATAATTACCACATTGCTATTTATTTACCTGTAGCAAAGATTTTTAGCCTTGAAAACAAAAACGAGCAAAACAAAATATTACTTTAATATTTTTACTCTTTTCTTATTAAAAATGTTTTGATTACGAGCAGTGCCTGGTCTCGAGTGAGGAGGCCTCTTGTCCAGGGGGTCAGCCCCCCCCCCCCCCCACCGGTTTTTGTGAGAGAGAGGATTTCAGTTTTCATTGTGAGTTAGATGCCATCTTAGATATGAACATGATATAAACCCGCAAATTTCTGTGTGCACCTCGTGCCTGTTCTGGCTCCTTCTGAGTTAAATTGTTGCCAGGGCTTAGTCCAAGCCTGGTCAGCCTACAACTCGTGGTCATGCAGCTAGACACCGCCAGCGACACGATAACACTTTGGGCCTACTGTCAGTATCACTGACACGGGTGGCAGTGCCACTGCCAGATCCACTGCTAGCCTAAAACTATGGTTGGTGACTTTCCCCTACACCATGCACTGCACTGTCTGCAGTTTTGTGCCACTGATAGCCTGAAAATCAGACGTTGATGTCGTAAGACAGTCTGAGGGTTCGACAGACATGTCATAGCCTCGACACTCACTCTCAACACTGACACTGTCGCTGACAATGACACTTACCGACACTGACACTCATTGACAGTGACGCTATCACTGACGTCACTGTCAATGTCGTCTGGTGTCAAAATCGTAAATTAATGAAAAATTTGTGTAAATATGCAAATGTTTCCACATATACGTAACAAATTAATGAAATAACACTAATCGCTGAGTTCTGTTTAGTATTCTTCGGTGAAATTGCGTTGGAAACAATAATTTGAAGTCGGTGAGCCAGGAACAGACGCCGAAACAAAGGATCAAAACGCCGATAAGTTTGCGAACCCATTTGCAAGGTGGCGCTTGACGTACAACGTTTTTGGTACAGGAACCAAGCAGTCAGTCAGAACGGAACCAGAAAGATACGCACAGGCAGGGCACCAGTCCAACAACCCATGTGTGATCACCAAGAGCGCTCTACTTGGAGATAGGCAACGGACATTTAGCGCGTCGCTGATAAATTAAGTTCGATGTTAAATATACATTTCTGCTATGCGAAATGAAAGTCCGCGTAACTTTATTAATAGTGCGTCTAGAGAATCGCTAAACCTCAGGGAGAGTCAAATTGTACGCTCAGATTTGTTCGGGTATTGAAACATTTTCGAATAATCGGTCAATCCATATTCAGCGCACGTTTATTTCGTGTCAAGTGGAGTTTTGCGTTTTGGCGTAGAACTTTGCAAGGCCATAACTCGGTTAATATTTGAGCTCGGGAGCCCCATGGCATGACGAGAGAGCACAATTTAAAGTAGATAATGGTAAGTCGCTATAGAATTACCCTAGGACGCTTAGTTTGGCCGCTAGGGCGCTCGCAAGACGTGTGACCTCTCTGCTGACGCTCCCATGATCCCATTATGAGACAACGACGATATCGACCGGCGCTTTGTTCGGTTGCGATGGCCGTCGTTCGCTTAATAGCCCACGCTAGAGTGTCGGGACTGGTTGCAAAAGGGGGGCAAGCGTCGACTTGGGTAGGGAATCCGCATTGGCTTTTAGCCTAGTACGCTTAGTAGCAGCGCTAGAGGGCTCCATAATTTAGCAATGATGAGTCTGATAACAGGGATTAACGCGTGACCAAGCGCACCAAGAAAGTCGGGATTTGGACGTACTCACTTAAAATAGCGCCCCCTATCTGGGAAAAGAGCCCGAGTTGAACAGCAGCCGTTAGATTGTGCTCATCCAGCATCCGGATCCTAGGGGTCCAATCGGGCTAAATTGTGCTCTCAGTGAGCCATTTGGGCTGCATACAGCTTCAAGTTGGCAATTTGGGCTCCAACTCCTTCAGATATGTACGAAATTGATCATGAGTTGCCATGGAGTGGCAATGGTCAGGCTAAGTTTGTAGATTGGCGATGTAGGTCAATGGTTATGGTCACAGGATTTTTGCTTGAAAACAGCCCCCAGAGCGCTATGTGTCCAAGACACGCTGAACATCGAATTAGCGACGTGTCGGGCCTACAACGCGTAGAGAGTGGCGATGGGTCTTAACGTGGTCGAATTAATCCCCAGACGCCGATTTTCGTCTCTTTTTAAGTTAAGCTTTACATAAAGTGGATTATGTTCATCCACTTGCTTGTTTGATGTATCAGTATGTTTATCCACTGGTTTGTTTGGTGTATCAATATGTTTATCCACTGGTTTGTTTGGTGTGTGTATGCTTATCCACTGGTTTGTTTGGTGTATGTATGCTTATCCACTGCATATAGCTCCTAATTTAACAGCTACTTCGCAAAAAATAGATTGGTGAAATTATTTGGTCGAGTTCGTTCGTGGTATATGTAGGTCCAAGGTCAAGGTCACAGCGATATTTCGTAAAAAAAGATAACAACGCATTTATCTCCATAAATATTCGAGCTGGATGGGTTTCAGAATGTGCAAACTATCAAGGTGCATCTTTCGAGTATTTTTAACTTTTGATGCCTAATACTCATTTGCGAGTAAAATGAGGTGATGGGGTAACGTCAACAGTGCGCGCGTTGCTCTACTTAGCACCCACAAGGAACATTTTACCTTACATAGCGCCTACAAGGAACACGTTACCTTACATAAAGCATATATTACGCACTGTGATCTACCTATAGCGCCTACGGTACGCACTTTTATATACATAGGTCACCAGTGCGCACATTGCCCAACATAATGCTTACAGTGCGCTCTTTGAAATCTGAAAAATGTCGACTTTAGTAGAAACACTTATAACTTTGAGCGCGTGCACCTTTGAGCCAGTCTATTGTTGATATATGTGATACTACAGTGGTGGTTATGGGGCGCCCATGCCATAGCGATCAGCTGAAAAATAAGTAAAATTTACGGGATTTTGTGGTAATATTGTTAGAAAATGTTTGGTTAAAAGGTCTTCCAAAATAGAGACATTGCAAATTATATGGAGGTTAATTATGTGAAGAACATCAACTCGAAAGCAAATACAAGAACTTCACTCTGAAAAAAATGCAGTATAACATGGGCGCACCGATAGAAGTTGCAGGTTTCTACTCCGTTGATATAAAGAAAAAGGCAAGTATGTATATACATAGCTATACGCACCGACCCGAAGGAAATGAAAAGAAAAGTGACCGGGTAGTTGCAACTCAAACTTGCCACCGTAGGCAGTGCTGAAACTGTAACTTGGCAGCCATCATGTTTTATAGGTAGAAGAAAACTGTCCCTTCCTGCTGTCTACGGGTCTGGTGCATATTTGTTTTTTTTCAATGCATGCTTTAGTTATTTATATGTATATATGTATAGCAGCGGAGCCATGGACTGGTACAACCCCTTAACTGGAAGCGTGCGACATTCACAATTGGTTAACCTCTATCTTAACATGATTGGCATACTTCCGTCTGCAAAAAGACGGATTTGGAGCTCTTGTTGTTGCTTAAATCTGCTTCGCAGTTCTTGCACTTATGACCGAATACCAGTCGGCGATGTTTATCAGGTTTCTGAATTTATAGAATGAAACAATGGAGTTCTCTGCAAATTTTGATATAAATTAGTTTTGGCGGGAAAGAACCCGACATACAACTTTAAGAGGAACACGTTACGACTTACTTAGATAACCTTACACGTGGCATGTCTGTCAACGGTGTATCGGTATCGACTATGACTAAAGTCTGAGATGAACTACGAGCCCGAAGTTAGAGGGCAATAAAGGGCAACAATGTACTACCAAGTAGGTTAGTCTATATATATACATGTATCATTGTATGACGACATATACTGGCCGCGCGGACAATGACACGGACCCAGTCAAAGTCTTCGCATGCAAGCTTAGAATATATAACGGGGTGGGAGAGGGGGGAGGGGGGCTATAATCTTATGTGACGGGATATATAAACCGTAGGTGAGTGAGACATGTCGGAGGGACGGATGTCGGCACTAGAAATTGAGATTACACCAAAAAGGAGTCATAGAAAACGGTCATATTTTGTGATACATCATGAGACTTTGCTGTGGAGATGGTAGCTGTCATCAATAGGGTACATTTGATCACTGTTATAGGTTGAAACACCTCATGCGTTGTCACTGTTCTACCTCTTGCAAGAATTCATCAAGAACCAGCAACTGCAAACATACATTGTCCATAATAATTCAGTATATGAGTCCTTCTTCACTAATTGTTTGTCCTTACATTACATACGCATGATTATAAGAAAATTTCTTCTTGTCTCTGTGCACTGGGTTTGCTTCTATTACACCAGTATTGGTTGACAACATATGGTTTAAATTAAAACCATGAAAATGAAAACAGTACCAGATACCAAAACTAAGTGAAGGTACAACGCATGACAAATATCTTATATTTGCATACTTAAACATGTGTTTGTAATAAGCAAGGTCACACAAATTTCAGAAATGTTTTCAGATTATTGAAATATTCATATTTGAACATGGGTAATTATATATGCATGTTTCGAGTTTATAATTATCTTGTAAATATTCGTGCCAAACTACTTGTATCTCTCTATCAGTTTTATGATAAAACAGGACATGAGACACAAAGGAGCATTCTAAAGTAGTATTGTTTTTGAGGAAAAAAGGATCTTTTAATTCTATATGTTAGGGATAATTAAGTTTAAAAAACAGTTCTTTACATGGCCCTACACTGACTCCTAACATTTATTTGTCCATTATGACATATACTCTTAGTTTTTACTTGTATCACTTGATATTTGCGTGTCCCCGCAAACGAATTTTTCTATTGCACCCCCCACCCCTTCCCCAAACAAAAACTATAACAAGGCAAAGTATTACCCTAGTTTAAAATGAACCATTGAAAGCCGACCAAAGAAGGTCACAGGAGTTTGGAACACCTTGTCCAGGAAGCACTTGTCCTTTCAGACAAGTATAGGGAAGTGTTCAGTTGTCTGACAGGCAAAATAGCTTGTCCCTGATAATTATTATTTTTGAGCCCTGCTTTATAAAAGAGAGGGTGGTCAAGAAATTACATTGTATCTAAGCTAAAAAAAATCACTGATAGAGATATATATATAAAGATCTATATAAAGAGTAGTATTTTGTTTCAGTACTGTTTGATAGTTCTAGAATCTGAGCAATTTAAGAAATATCTGTTTTCAGTTTTCTTTTACTCTGATCAGCTGATAGCAAGTGTACCTTTCAGTAGTTCTTTGCTCAATCAACTATGCAACATTTCAGTTAAATTCATGTGCCATAATGTTTAGGAGATTTGGGACAATGGGATCCACCTGCTGGCATACCTATCAGAATCACTGCATGTGAGGTGTGGACTCCCCCCCCCCTCCCTTTTTTTGAGGATGAATACTATGTGAGGCAATTGGCCCCCCGCCCCCCAATCGGCACACCATTTTCTGGATCCCCCAGTTGCAATTTTATTCAGAACCGCCCCCCTCTTTTCTGGTCACAGGTTTGGAACCCCCCCCCCCCTCCAATTTCAAATTCCTGGATCCGCCCCTGAATGAGCAAACTCTTGTATGCAAATTGGGGGTTGTGGGGAGGTGTTGTCCATCGGTGAATCGTCTGAAAAAGGGTATATTTATGGAGAACTATGGGTGGGGGGGGGGCTTCATTGTCTTGTTCCCAATGACACAACGTGCCAAGGTTAATCATAAATTTTTCAATCTCAGACTCAGTGATTGGCCTGAAAGTTCAGACGGTACAATCTTGACACTTGTCCAGTCATAGGAACAAGTACGTGTCAAGACCGTACTCACTGAATTTTCAGGGTAACTCAGTACAGTGACATTGAGTTAGTGTCAACGAGATGTTTTGGTGCATTATCGCCCAGACGTACTTGCAGTTTCTCCATCTTCTGGTGAGCTTTTGATGCTGTTTCGCTTTCGATGAAACCATGGTTCAAATTTCCTTCGGCTTCAGTATCAATGACGTTAATGGCTGTAGTCGATGCAGGATCTTTAGGCGATGACGGCTGGTTTGATCATACAACTCCTCCTCCGGCTCCACATGAACACTGTCACTGTCGCTCATTTGATTCACTCGGTTCTGTGAGGAGTTGGTGCCAGCTCTGTTGTAGTCGGCGAAGTGATTTGTTAGAAAAAAACTAGGAACACACTTTGTTTAGGTTCTTTCGAGAACCATATGTGCATCCAAAGGCAAGACAGTACACTTGTTTCGCGATATGCCAGCACACCTAACTGATGTTTGTGTTGAAAGACGCAGGGCTGCCGGGCTAGCGACAGCGAGCAGCGAACAACGAGTGTCACCAATGAAGTCACGCACGGAAATTGCCGGCAAATACCGAACGCGCAGCGGAAAAGTACCCTAGCTAGCAGATGTCAAAAAAGCCTTCAGTGTTAAAGTTTGAGACTCGAAAGAAAAAATATAACCGTCATTTTTATGGCATATGGCTTCTGGCTACAATTGTTTTTAAAAACCTTTGCATATGATTTTTAAAACGCCCTTTTTATTATTGCGTTGTAATGAGCTGATAAAACGATGTATCTGGTGACAATTTCGCCATTTTTTACTTTTTGAAATTAGAAAAGTAGCATACTACCTTACAAATGCCGACATGTTAGGAACTCTGTTGGTGGCCGTTTGAAGCAGTGATTCATGGCAAAGACAGATTATTTTGCCCAAATATAAAGCAAACACATCAGAAAAAGTTATTGGATAATCAAAATAATTGCTTGGCCCATGGACTACACCCTCCATATTCAAATGTAGCGTTGTCGCTTATCAGATGTCAAGTTATGGAATCACATCGAACCACATGCCACCTCGGTATACCACGCCTGCTAACGGCAGTGACAAATTGCTCATACACCGCCTGCGTCGTGAATAATCATAAGATAACGTCCAAGACAACTATAACTGTGTTGACGAAACATGCCAGTAATCATACAGCAAAAGTAAATTGTGAACGTCAACCAACCTACTGCTGTCTATTGCAGCGGACATGATGACGACCAGTCCAGTGACCGAAACAGTTGGAGCTTTTAAAATTGGAGACAAAGTTAAGACCGATCTGGACGATGAGATCCTCATGGCGATGCAACAAGGACACGGAGGGTGGACACCAGAAATGACGCAGGTGAATGGCTTTATCCAGTGCGATGCTCCGAAAGACGGCCTTGTGCTCGCGCCATAGCCCCTCTATCCCACATAAAACTAGGTCAAATTTAACCATCCGACTGGTCCTTCATGCTTAAAATTTAAAAGAAGCATTTGATGGTTGGTGGTGAGGGGGGCGGGAGGGGGGGGGGGCGCTTGGTATGTATATATAATTATGCGTGCAACGTGGTCATGTATGAAGCGGCACCAATTGCACGCGTGTTATTTTAATGTATGTCTTTATCTGGCTATTTATACTGTATACTTTAGGATTGATGACGTCTCGTAAATAACTATAACGATAGGTACAGCACCAGTTCCACCCCAATAGTGAGTCCAAATGTTTTTCGTTTCCATAAAAGTACATATCGCAGACTGGCATTGTGGACGGCATAACTAGACGCGGCGACGTCGTAGTCAAGTTTGATGACCAAAAGACGTGGCCATTCAACGCGGACACTCTCACTCAGGTAAACGGCTCGAACCCCTTGACGCGGCACAGGATGATCCTGTAGTTATTTTAGTTGTAAAGGGGTTTAATTTACATCATTGACCCTATGGTTGTCCAAACTTACAAAAGAAATCACATTGAAGATCATCATCCCTGATCAGTTTTCGCACCCACGGACCCAGCAACAATGAACAATGTAAAATGTCATCATCATTTGCATCTTATGATAATGCGAACAAGTGACTATTCATATATATCAGATAACAAATGCCGAGGGAGGGATTCTCCTGCAGTTTCATTTGCAATTTGTTTCCCTGCTCAAAGGTGCACCCGTTTAATCGAGGAGACCACGTGGTCATCAGCGACGATGTTGCCGCAGTAAAAACCTTACAAGAGGCAATTGGAGTGGATTGGAGCGAAGACGTAAAAAATGTAAGTACGCGTTCATAATATTTCACATGGTCTTTGCTTGTGTGACACGCATACCGTGTTCGTGGTTTTGTTTAATAGATAGCTCAAGCAGAAAAGTCCCACGCATTAAAAATGACAATTACAGTACATAGTTTGCAAGCTGTGTGTGTATTTTTATGTGTTCAATTAGGTGTTTGCCTTTATCGAAAGCCGAATAAAACGGCAGCAAAAACTGTGGATGACAAAACACACAACTTGTACATACATGTCCGTAATAATATTATCTCTATATGTATTCAGCAAGGACAGATTTAAGTAAAACGTTTTCTCTAAGACTGCATATGGTTCTCATAAAAAACGAAATTCGTTTAATTAATATGATTTTAAGATATGGCATAGATATATTTGAACTGCACGTGTCGTGTAATAATCATTGACATTGTAGCATATATATGTATGGCACATTATTCAGCCCGTTTATGCTACCAGTGTTAATGATTTTTTTAGGTTGTCGGACAAGTTGGCAAGGTGCTAGAGGTTGGCAGCCACGGCACTATTTTGGCGTCTGTTGGTGATCACGTCTGTAAACTCAATAGCAGAATATGCACGTTAGCTCCTCCTGACCTCCTGTCTACTGATACATCCATTACGGTCAGACAACTTGGCGAGATGCTTACGTTGTCCACCGAAGCTAGTGAGAAATCCATCCCCGCCGGCCAACTTGGCGAGATGCTTACTCTGGCCGACCAAGATAGTGACAAGCCAGTCGATAGTTATGGTAAGTGTCATGCTTTACCTATTTGCTTCGGGTCGCTTAGCTCTTTAGCACGAGCCAGTTCTTGCCTCTACAACAGCCGTCAGCGCAGGTAACCATTACGAATGGTACTTATTTATTTGACGAGTGAGTTTATGTATGTCGAAAATCAAAGTTATCCGCACAAAAGATGATTTGGGCTCATAACTATACATGAGAGCTATGGAAGCATTCTTGTACCGAGTATCCCGCTGACTTCTTGTTAAAGAGACAAATCGTGAATTTTTCTCATTATGCCACTTGGTCTCGTTGATAGGCTTGTCTCACTTGGTCTCGATAAGATACTTGTTACTGACAGAAGTTGAAAACTTCTGTCAGCATACTACTATGTTCGGTTTGTAAATTGTTATGTTTGTTTGTCCGTTTGTTTATCCGATCGATGCAGGTCGCAATTCGACAGCTACGGTTACCAAAAGGTAGATTGGTGAAATGGCTGGGTTAAGCTCGTTAATGGCATATATAGGTCAAAGGTCAAGGGCACAGCGATGTAAACAAAGTTAAGAACGCATATATCTCCGTTAATATTAGAGATGGAGATTTCTTGACGCGTAACACTCAGTTTCCGGCAAAATGAGATAATACGTTTTTCGGAAAACGCATGACCTCGGTCTTTTTTTTTCGCTTTCTGACACATTTAGAACCAAGTTATCGCTATAAGGTTCCGATACGTCATAGAAATATGAATAGGAATGACCCCTATATAATGTTAGGACTTTCAGAAGCGTCACGTGACGTCACGATGACGTCACTTTCGGTACATACAAGAAATCATCAAAAAACGGAAAAAAAGCAAAAAATGCTAGACTAGCGTCATATTGTAGGGCAAGTGATCTCCTGTAGAGCTGGATAATATAAACAATACGTTTTAATCTTACTTCCGGTTCCAGGCTTGACGGTAATTTCCCATATCTCCCATATTAAAGTCCTCCATCTCTCAAGGTGGGAAAAATGATTTGTCGCGTGTTTCACAGGTGCCATCGTCAAACTGTTCCAGGATGTTTACTTTAGTTACATACGGTACCCAGTAGGCACAGTGCATACCTTATACAATTCGAGCAAGAAATGACGAGACAGGATTTTTTTTGAAAAATTTGGACCATGGATAAAGATAGGGATTATTGGCGCTAGCAAGAGGTTCCCGGGGGCGTCCATCACTCTATACTTGCAGTTGCAGATGGATAATAGTGAGTTGAGCCATTAACTGCAAACAAGGTGACATAACCCTATAACTTTTCGGTATATAGTCGAACACGTTTAACATGGAACCCTATGAAGATAATGGAACTTGTTCAATTTGACGTACTTCCGTTTCGGTGATTTCACTTTGCTTCCCCGTGGTGGAAGATGTTGACATGCACAAGAGATCTTGGACACGCGCATGGCGAAAAGCACGTCGCAATTATGTTTCCATGGCAACGGAACCTTTGCCCAATGATAAATTATACAGATTCTGTCCTAATTTTAAAATTCGTCAAAAATCGGAAAAACAAGCTACAGCTAAGATCTTTGCGGCGCCAGAAACACAAAAATTCATACACTACAGCAAACGATACAACGTTAAAAAACGCATTGACAGAATATACGCAACACCTCTCATCACCTCAATGATAAATAACCATTCGTACAAGCCATGCACACATAGCGACCATTCACTCAACACTATAGACAACACACAGACGAACCCACTAAAGGCCCTGGCTACTGGAAACTAAGTAACTCACTACTCGCAGATACCAACCTTGTACAGAAGATAGAGAACTTTGGCAAAACCACAGATTACAAAAATACAACTTTAGCGACCCTCTCCTATGGTGGGATACACGGAAAATACAGCTAAAACACCTCATCAAGAATTATGCAACTTACAAGCGTAACAAAGAAAACGGACAGTTGGAGGACATGAAATATACATACGAATCCCTTCTAACACAAGCAAATACAGACCCAGTGCCAAGCCATATAATCATAAAACTCGAACAGCTAAAAGAGAAAATAAATTCGTTGGAGACAAATCGAATGAAAGGGGTTATAATTAGGTCTCGGGTTCAAGACGTCGAGGAAGGGTAAAAATGCACCGTTATTTCATCGGGCTAGAAAAACTAAATTGAACAAATAGAACGATTACTGCTTTAAGACAAGCAAACGGACACATAGTGTCGACAGCCTCCGACATTTGAAAAAAGAGGATGCGACTTTCTACAAGAAATTGTACACGCGAGAAGACACAAGTCATTTTGCCCAAAACATATTACTTCATAATGTGACAGTCGATTTAACACCGCCACAGAGCGATTCCTGCGAGGGAGCTTTTACCTTTACAGAAGGGGAAAAAGCGGTTAAAATGTTTAAGTCAAATAAATCACCTGGGCTGGATGGCCTTTCAGCCGAATTTTATAAAAAAAACTCTGGCACCTTTTGGGCCAGGACTTTATTGTCATAAGCAATTACATATTTGAGTCGGGGCAATTGTCCACTTCCCAAAAGAGGGGCATTATTACATTACTCTTTAAAAAAGGAGATGAAATGGACTTAATGAATTGGAGACCAATATCCCTCCTAAACCTCGACTACAAGCTAATTACGAAAATGTGTGCCAATAGGAATGTTTTCCGGCATGTGGTCCACAGTGACCAATCTTGCTCGGTACCAGGTCGCTCTATTAACGAGACAACCACCTTTATTAGAGATGTCATTAGTTATTGTAATAACAATAACGTGCCGGGAGCCCTCGTCTGCCTCGACCAGATGAAGGCTATCGACAGGGTCGACTGGAATTTCCTGCTTAGAACGTTAATGTAGAGATCGCTTATTTCGTTTGACATGTTTATTGACGGCTAAAGCAAAGATACAAAACATACTAGTCCACAACACAACTGTCCAACACCATCCGAGTCCTCTCCCGTCCCTCGGGTCTCACCCCCGTAACTCCACATCTCCCCTCAAACCTCAGGTCAGTCGTAGGACTGGCCGGCGCAAAGGGACGGACTCAGACGCCGCGGTGCACGGGGCGCACGCTGGGAACGGCGCGTCGGACGGTCCGGAGCCAGTATTGGTGTTGGTGGGCTCTCCATGGAGTCATTTCCAGGTGTCACAGCCATGGAATCAGTCAGCGATGTAGCGTCGGTTGCTGCTGTCGTATCAGCATACGGCGGTACCGGCACAGTGGTGGTTGACATGGCCCCAGGGGGTCCATCTTCATGCACCGAAGTTTCCGGAGTCGTGGGTGCGGAATAGGCCGGTGGGACTACGGCCTGCAACGGGAGGGTTGCTTGCGGGCTGATGGTAGTCCTCATGGGTCCGTCTGCCGCCGCAGGCGAGATGGGTCGAAGGAACCGTCGGGTGCGAAGGGTAACCCTTCCCGATCCATCCATTTTGACGTAGTATTGTCTGTTGGCATGGGCCTGTAGAGTAATGCCGGTTTTTGACCAACGGGTAGGATGATTACCGCTTTGTGCCTGAACAGCCACATTCGTACCTGAGGCCAGTGGTTGCAATGGCCTCGCAGTAATGTTGTACCGCGGAAGCCAACATGGTGTATACTTGGCGTATGTATTAACGCGTTTCGCTATATATCTACATATTCATCTCAGCTTGCAACTGTGTCTGAGTTGAGCATTGATTAGTACGTGGCTCTACCTAAAGATAAAGTGCACTTGTGATTTGTTTCCTAACACAGCAAAGGTTACCATGTATATTACATGTCCAATTCAACTCATAGCCACGCTTGAGTCAATTACATTCAGGCTTACTCATAGCATTATGACACAGAGGTTTAAATTAGCACACCAAAGGTTCACTGTCAGTTTCAGAGTAATATCTCGTTATAGCCAACAAGCCATACACAATTGAAAACGCTTTCAAGCGATGTACAATGTATTGATACTAAATCTGCCTTCAACACAAAGCGACACAATGAGCACAGAACGTCACGCACATAACCTTAAAATGAAAAGTCATCATAAAACATGGGGATAAAAATCACAAGCTTTAATGCAAGGGGATTGCGTGATAAATTAAAAAGAAAAGCCGTCTTTCAGCATCTCTTTGAACAACAAAATGGAATAATATTCCTACAAGAAACACATAGTGATGTACAGTCCGAGAAGGACTGGAAAAACGAGTGGCATGGAGAAATACTCTTCTGCCATGCGACATCTCAGAGACGAGGTGTCGCAATATTATTCCCTAATCATCTACAGTTTCATATAGATAGTTGCGCGTCTGACACTGATGGCAGATACATCTGGGTAAATGTCACCATTGGTAGCGATACTTATTTTTTGCTTAATATCTATGCTCCCACCAAAGATTATCCAAGATCGCAACTTCAATTTGGAACTGAAATATCAAATCTAATGGTAACCCATGGCGATCAAAATATAATAATTGGAGGAGATTTTAATATATATTTAAATCCGCAAGTTGACAAGCGCGGTGGTAAAATAGAACAACCCACAGAATACACGAAGTGTCTCTTAAATTTGATGGAAGTTTATGAATTGAACGATATTTGGCGGGTCCGAAATCCCACTGCCAAAAAGATTTACCCATAAACAAAAAACGAAGTTGGGGATGGTGTACTCTAGAATTGATTATTTTCTCACATCTGCCCAACTGGGGTATTTTATAAGTGATGTAGATATACGAACCAGAGCATTTTCAGATCATTCAAGTATTCAGTTATCATTAAGTCCAACCGGGGTACCAAAAAGAGGGCGAGGATTCTGGAAATTTAATGTTTCTCTACTGCGTGATCAAAGCTATGTTGAATCTATAAAACGGTGTATAGCGGAGTGCAAAATCCGTTATGCCAGCACTAATGATAAAGGATTGGTTTGGGATGTAATCAAGTGTGAAATCAGAAGTAAAAGTATCAGCTATAGTAAGTTTAAGATCAAAAGTGAAAGTAACAGAAAAGATTAGTTAGTAAAACGACTGAATAGCTTAGAGTTAAAGCAGGATCAAACGGGCGCAACTACCGATGAAATGATGCTCTTACAACGACAGTATGAAGATCTCCAAATGTATGAAGCCCAGGGTGCATTGGTTAGGGCAAGAGCGGTACGAATTGAAAATGATGAAAGAAACACAAAATACTTCTTAAATATGGAAAAGAAGAGAAGCACTCTCAAACATATTACCGCCCTCTTTGATAGCAATGATTGCCTAGTTTCGGAACCTGAACTAATACTGAAAGAGCAATTGAAATTCTACTCGCAACTCTATACCGATAATAGAACTCCAGATGAAATAGACTCATATTCCGACTTCTTGTTATGCCACGATGTACCAACAATAACACCAGAATCGCGAGACCATTGCGATAAAGACCTAACATATAATGACTTTGCAAAAGCTCTCCAAAACATGAAAAATAACAAAAGCCCAGGGAGTGATGGATTATCATGTGAATTCTATAAGTTTTTTTGGTCGGAAATCAAGGATCTTGTACTAGATAGCCTTTTGTATGCCCTTGATAAAAAGTCATTAAGCATAGAACAAAGGAGAGGTGTCCTTACATTGATCCCCAAAACTGGAAAAGATTTACGATACGTAACTTCTTGGAGACCTTTGAGTCTGCTGAATACGGATTATAAAATTTTAACAAAAGCCTTAGCCGAGAAACTCCAGGTTGTCATACAAGAGGTAGTAAGTACGGACCAATGCGGTTACATAAGGGGGCGATAAATCGGACGGAATATTAGGACTATCGCAGATATCATGGAATACACCAGTTTAAAAAACCGTGAAGGCCTGTTTGTACTGCTCGACTTCGAAAAGGCATTCGACACGGCAACGTGGCCCTTTTTACACAGAGTTTTGGAAAAAAGGAATTTTGGGCCTTATTATCGCACTTGGATCAAGCTAATATACTCAAACATAACTTCCTGCTGCATGAATAATAACATATCAACGGCGTTCTTTACCGTAACGAGTGGCATAAGGCAAGGCTGTCCCATAAGCGCTCTTCTCTTCATTTTAGTTGTCGAAACACTGGCTTTAAAAATAAGACAAACCAAAGATATACACGGTATTGCTATCCGGAATACCGAATTTAAAATAACCCAACTTGCGGATGACGCCACCCTCTTTCTGCAAGATCAAAAGTCGTTAAGCATTGCATTACATATCTTAGACAAATTTGCCTTGTGCTCTGGTTTAAAGTTAAACAGGACCAAGACACGTATTTTTTACCTTGGTAACACAAACCACAAACCTATGGCACAGAACTTGTATGATATACAATCTGCTGGACCAGTATTCAAAACTCTTGGTATATACTTCTGTAAAGATTTGCATGAAATGTCTGCAAAGAATCTTGACGAAAGGTTTCGAAAATTTAAAACAAACTTTCAAATATGGTCTTCAAGATCACTATCCCTGAGAGGTAAAATTACTGTCTTGAAAAGTTTGGCGATCAGTCAGCTAACGTATGCAACCTCAATGATATATGTACCATCGAGCTTTATTCAAGCAGTAGATAAAGAGATTGTAAGCTTCTTGTGGAATAAGAAACCAGCAAAAGTGAAAAAAAGCACCATCGTGTCAGATTATAAGTACGGGGGCCTGAAGATGCCTCACTTTGAATCTATTATATGTAGCCAGAGGGTAATGTGGATAAAAAGATTGCTGACGACTAATTGTACTGGTAATGTGTTAGCCTTCGAGCTTCTTACAGTGACGCCAGACGAACTAACCAGCAAGTTGGCAATGAAATTTGTTTCAAAACCAAAAAGCCTTTTTTATGAGCAAATGTTAGAAAAGTGGTACTCTTTCCACTCTCGCGAACCTGAAGCGGAATCGATCCGGGACGAGCATTTATGGCGTAACAAATTTATATTAATTGGTAAGGATATTGCAAGCAAACACAATAATGGTATTTATGTGAAATGGGAACATGCCGGTATAAAAACCGTAGGCGACCTTTGGAATGTCGAGGGCGAAATAATTAGTGTATCTGATTGACGGGATAGGTACAATATTTATATTGATGTGATGCTCCATAACAGTATTATTCACGCGATACCAAAAATCTGGATTCACAAATATCGCCATATAATGGAAAAAGATAACTTAGTTATTAAAGTTTCTATCCCACGAGGTAATATAATGTGTAATGGACAACTGCTAGCCGGGTTATCAAACCGGTGGGTGTATGACTGTTTAATAGCGAGATTCCAGAAGCCTCCTTCCTCCATCGCGAAGCACAAGATTGCAAAGCTTCCAATATAAGGTTTTAAATAGAATTGTTGCCTGCGGATATAACCTGGCTAAATGGAAATTAAGCAATACTGCACAGTGTAGGTTATGTGGAAACATGGAAACAATAGAACATTTGTTCTATCACGTATTAAGGTCAGACCGTTTTGGGAAAACATCGAACGATTTGTGCAAATTAAGAGTCCGCTGTCTCTACCTAATATACTTTTTGGAGTACCGTTGTTAGAACGGACGGATCAATTGTATATCAACCTCACTATATTAGTAGGGAAATGGTTTTTATATGGATTAATGCTTAACAATTGTAGTACTATATCCACAACGTCTTTTGTTAATACCTTAAAAACTCATGTAGCCAGCGAGCACATGGCAGAAGTTCTTTATAGTAACAATAGACGGGAATGGCAAGCCTTCAATGAACAAATTTCTTCTCGACCGCCACCAAATGAGACAGACGACAGTCCCTGATACTATACTTTGTTTTTGCTTTTGTTTTGTTTCTTTTAATCCCTAGACTTACATTAAGAATGTGTGTGTGTGATTGATGTATCTCTCTGTGCTCATTGATGTGTATTTCTGTTGAAAGCAATAAAAAAAAAAAAAAAAAAAAAAATGTTGTACCGCTGCTGGAGGTTGATGTTTCTCTGTCGCATGACCTTCTCCCGTTCCAATTGTGATTTGATCCATATGTCACTGATCCGAAGTTTTTCTTTAGTTGTTGGTGTCCAGTCCCTTAGTTGCCGACCAAAGAGCAGCTGTGCAGAGGAGGCTCCGCAGCATTGCAGTGGTGTGTTCTTGTACTGCAGGAGGGAGCGGCGTGCTTTGTTTGTGCGGACTGTCCAGGGCTGCGGCCCCGGCACCTCCATCAAATATCTCCATCCAGCCTGTAAACCTGTCCGCTACTGCCAGGTACTGGTGGCCACCATAATCAAAGTGGTCTGCGACAACCGACTCAAATGGGTGGTTTGGGATCGGCGTGAGTTGGAGAGGTTCTCTTGAGTGGGATTTGGCCATAAACCGACAATGAGTGCAAGACGTGAGAAATGCCTCCAGGTCTTTGTTGAAGCCTGGCGACCATACTGTGGGGCGGGCGCGCTCTCATGCCGGTCAGTCCTTGGTGGGCGGCGTGAAAGGACTCGACGAGGACTTGTCTGCGTAACGGTGCCGGTAATATAATCCGAGTCTCCATTGTGGCGACACCTTCGTATTCATGCTCACCTGCTAATATGGCTTAGCTAAGTCGGAAACGGCTGCTTTGGTGTCCGGGAAGCCTTGTCGGATTGACCTTAATAAGGCTTGGTATTCTTTGTCCCGTTGAGCCACCCTGGCCACTCTGTCAACGGATACGATTGGCCTAGCCGTACTCATGGAAGCCACTGTCATGGCCGCTAGGACGAAGGCTTCTGTGTCTTCAGCCAAAGCGATCTCCTCAACTGAAGGGCCCTCTCTAATGGCCTCCATGGATTTCGCGTGTGGTGGATTTTCTACGTGTCAGTGTCAGTGTCAGTGTCACTTGGAGGGATGGACGGAGGGTTGGCGCCTAGTGGCGTCAGTACCACTTGGGGGGGTGGACGGAGGGTTGGCGTCTAGAGGCCTCAGTATAACATGGAGGAGTGGACGGAGGGTTGGCGTCTAGAGGCGTCAGTATCGCTGAATCAACGAGTCAACGGCGATCTCGACCGGAACTGCTTCGGGTTGCGATGGCCTCCGTTCGCTTAGTTGTGACGCTAGCGAGTCGTGACTGGTTGCAAAAGGGCAAACGTCGACTTGGTAAGGAATCCGCGTTTACTTTTAGCCGAGCACGCTTAGTTTGGGAGCTAGAGGGCTCCGTAATTTAGCACTGATGAGTCTGAGAGCAGGGATAAGGCGTGACCAAGCACACGTAGCAAGTCGGGATTTGAATGTATTCACTCGAACTGGCCCCCTCTGTCTGGGAAAATAGCCCGCGTTGAACAGCAGCGGTTAGATTGTGCTCATCCAGCATCGACATCCTAGGGGTCCAATTTGGGTTCAATTGCGCTTTCAGCGAGCAATTTGGGCCCACTACAGGTTTCAATATGAGCAATTTGGGCTCGAACGCCTTCAGGTATAGACTTCCAAGCTCATTTAGAGTTGCGGAACAACCACCGTCAGGCAAGGTTCCTAGAAGGGTGATGTAGGTCCAAGGTTATGGTCACACGATTTTTGTTTAAAAAACAGCCCATGAAGCCGTATGTAGCCCCGGAACGCTTAATAACGAATGGGCGACGTTTCGGGTCTACAACTGGTAGAGGGTGGCGATGGGTCTTAACATGGTCGAATAGTTCCAAAACCCCCTATCTTCGTCTTTCGTCTCAAAAAGTTACCTCAAGTTGTTCCTTGAAGGCGCTGTTTAGCCTAATGTGCCCTCTGAAGGCCTCATGTAGCCCAGATTGAACGGTAGCCACTCGCTCAATATCGACGCTATCGATTTGGGACTGATTGCAATCTCAGGGAGCAAGTCGAAATTTGTTGTGTAGAATAGGTAAACAGTACTTCTGTCGGCTCATGTTTGTGTGTTTCTTTGTTTGTTTATTCACGCCGTATAGCTCGCAATTCGACAGCTGCGGTCTTTAACAACTTCACCTAAAGATGAACTAGGCAAGTCGCTCGGTCAAGTTCGCTAATGGCATATGTAGGTCAAAGGTCAAGATCACAGAGATTTTTTGGGGGAAAAAACACCCTAAAAACCCAAGTGCTGCGCCAGAATCAGTCAGTGTGAGTCAAAAGGCGCTACCCTTTACAACGCAGTTTTCGAGTATTGTTCATATTTTGGTTTGGGACTTCTGTCAGATTTTTCGCTTGTAGACACATTTAGGCTCAAGCTATCGCCAACAGATTCTTTCTGATGCGTCACGATGACGTAACTTTTGTTACATATTTTGTTTCGTCGAAACTTTCTCGTGCTGCTAAAAATGTTTTGTCGCGAACAAAAGGACGTCACAGGAATTTGTCCAATGACGAAGGATACGGATTGTGGGTGCTAACACGCGCTGCCACGGACGTCCTATTCAAGCCATTACTCCATGCTTGCAGTTGTACCCACTGGGCAAAAGTGGTTGGGAACTCGTTCGCTAGATGTTGATCCCAGCCGTTGAAATTTTGTTCATATCTGGCTGAATGCGCCAATTGATCCGACGTCAGTTGTAGACGTCAACATTTATTGTCGAAGTCTTAAAGACGTCAGTTTCCGCCCGGTTCTAAAAGTAGTAAAGAAAGAGTCAGGATAAATCGTAAATCGCTGGGGGTAACGCTTCTTGGGGGTAACGCTTTTGTCGGCGCGCATACGCGCCGGTCTCCTATGGCCACCTGGCGCGTAAAGGTTTGTACCCCCCCCCCATTCCCCACATGTATCTCCTATACCCCCCACCCATCCCGTAAACTACCCCTCCCCAAGCAAAACTCCCCACCCCCATGACCCCCACCCCTGTTCACGCCCCCCCCCCCTTCCACTCAACTAGCTAGACCCCTTACTACACCTTCCCAACCATGATAGTGAACGGTATTTCACAATCACGGAATGACGTCATGGATGTGTCATCGCGGGTTAACTGCAAGGACAGTAGTTCATAATTATCTTGTCAAATCAGTCGCCCTCGCTCAGCCCCGATACCCCGTTCTCCCCCTCCCTCATAGTCCGACCGTTATCCCTACACCTATAGCTCCCACGGAGGAGCGGTTAGAGAAGACAATTAATACCTGACAGCTGCTTGCTTATGTTATAGAGGTCAACCCATTCACCTTTCCGGTCGACGTATTAATTGCTTGCAGATGAAAAACTACCTGAGGTGGAGAGCATACAGGCGCTTATTAGTATTGAAATAATAATAATAATCTCATCAAAACAACTGTCATTACTCTTTTCTCTTACAAGAAGAGGGCGCCAACCCCCTGCTCCTCATCAAGCGACCAACTCCCGATATTACTGCCCCCGCCCCTCCCGCCCGAAAGCCGATCCCCTCCTACCCTCACCCAACCATGACGGTGAGCGGTATTCACAATCATGTAGTGACGTTAAGATGTGTCATCGGCAGATAACTGCAAGGACAGCAGTTATCTTGTAAAATTAGTCGCCCTCCCTCAGCCTCTTTTTCCCCCTCCCTCCTGGTCCGACCGTTTTTCCTACACCTCTGCCGCATTCACCGCGTTCACCGCCTCCCCTCCCTATTTAGCATGTCGCCCCTCCGTTACTACCAACTATGAGTGAGGGACGTACGTACTCTAACCGCCCACCCGCCTCCCCCACGCCCGCACCCCAAGGACACCAATACATCAAATTGAGAGGCTACCCAGACCAGTGGAGTCACCGAAGCGTGTAGCCACGGAAAGCCAGTACTAGTCACCTCTGAGCGTGTTGAGACTTGTCTCTTTTTTGCGGGCTTGAAGGTGAGGGAGGCGGATGGATATAATGGGTGTGTGCGAAGTTCACCCCAGCTGGCTGTTCATCGGATTTCGAGATGGGGGTGAGCGGACGATAATGTAAAAAACAATATTGAATTCAGTTCCCCGTTTTTGATTGAGAACATAAGGTCTGGCGTTTATAAGTTCTTCTCTTTGTAGTTGGTACTTTTAAATGTATGTCTTTAATAGGAAGTGATAGGCTCGGTTTACTTATAACTAATAGGTTTGTCGGGCATCACGTACGTTGGATGATATATGGAGTTAGTCTGAAGATTACGATGAAGGGGCGTTTCGAAGGGATTGAGTGTTTAATCAGACTACTTTGAGGGTTTGTCGGAGATTTATGTACCCATCAGTTTATACTCGATCCTCTTTTACAAAGCACGCGGGCCGTTCTTAGACCACCATAATGCGAATGACGGGGTAACTGAAGTTTTTGCACACAGTGAGGGTGCTGTGTGATCAGTATCAGTCAGTATCATTTACTGACCGAACATTTCGACCAAAGACAGCTAAAATGTGTCAGATCCCCACCACTGGTTTGTTCCGCTTCCTACATTGAGTTGGCTAGAATTAAGTTTCCATACCTACCTTTCCATATCGTGTTGTCGTAAATGGCTAGGGGAACAGATGGTGAGAGACGTTTGGGGGAGGGTGGAGTGGTTATGCACGCATGCTCTATTTTTAGTGTTGAGGCGATGAGGAGAGGGTGGTTGATGGAGGGGGTTGGGCCGCGTATGCACTATTTTTAGAAACGACATAAATATTAAGAAATGAGGCGGGTGTGTGGAGGGGGGTTCCCCTTTCGGAGTTTAGATGCATTCTCTGTTTTTATAAATGATATCAGGGTAGGGAGGAATGAGGTGTTGTTACCTCTGTGCGTGGTAGTGCTATGATGGTTCAGGTTTATTGGTAACGTTTTATTTAATATGAAACAGTTATGTGTAACATACGGCAATGATAATAGGATTTTTTTTTGTTTTTTTTTGTTTTATGTTTTAATGAACGAAGGAACGAAGTTTGCTTCACAGGAATCACCCACAGTAGAGCAATGCAAAGGAACATTTCTTGACTTGGCACTCAATTCTAACTACGGCCTTAGAACACTCAAGACAATAAATTACCCTCCTTTACTCGTCTTTTGCGTCCTCTAAAAATATAACTGTCTGCTAAATAGTAAAATAAATAAATTAACAAACTCTTAGAGCATTGATCAGATATTGAATCAGTAATTAATGCCTTACCGTGTTTACTGATAATTTTATTAACTGCGTTTGTATTATGCATCAAAACTTGGAAATAGAAAAAAAAACTGCCGGCTTACCGTGACGACTTCTACATTTCTGGTTGTATGTATACCCACCACTAGTTAATTAAGTCAAAATTGCTTTTGAGAAAAAACGAACAACGAATTGGTACTGTTCACAGCCTATAAATCATGTCTCAATTGAGGGATTCTTAGAGGGTGAACATCATAAATTATGACAAGAGAACTTATGTCATACATGCCATTGCATAAGTATACAAGATCATACCCATAATCATTTACATATTAGAGTATTAATAACCATTTACATCCATACTAATAAAATTAAGCTGTCCGTCTGTCTGTCTGTCTGTCTGTCTGTCTGTCCCACCTATGCGCCCGATGCACCGGCTACATGTACCACCAACCGCCTTGGATGTGTCAACAATGTCGCTGGGTGCTTATCGCACAAATAACATTAGTCTCAACGCCTTATCGCCGAATTCAGCACCATATCAGATATATGTGGCTACATGCGGAAACAGCGCTAGACATCAGTTACCGCAGTATCCAACTTTACAATTAATTTAAGGGGCCAACATGCGGAAACAGCGCTAGACATCAGTTACCGCAGTATCCTATTTTACAGTTAAGCGGACACCGCTAGACATCAGCTACCGCAGTATCCAACGTTACAGTTAAACGGGCTATTTGCGGAAACAGCGCTAGACACCACTTACCACAGTCTCCAATTTTGTAGTTAAGCGGACCACTTGCGGAAACCGGGCTAGACGGAGCGAGCGGGGCGGCTAGTATTAGGACATTGATACCCAAGTAAAGCAGATAGTTCTTAATCCTCCAGATATTAGTAATGGGGAACAGTTGCCAAAATGTGATATTGGCTTCTGAAATTTGTTTTCCCTATTTTCCCTGTTTTCCCTGACCTGTGGGAACCTTGACAGTATACCGGTAATATACCAGTTATTACAATTGTGCCATCAGTGTTAGAACGAATGACCAATCTTCAAGGGTGACAAGATATCACAAGTGTGGTACCTACACTATTTACAATTAACTGATAGTCAAGGTACAATCGTAAGATTTTTTAAAACCAAAGCAAATAATAATGACAGTATGAGCTCATGGCATTACCCTTTGAAACAAAAAAAAACATATATCAGTTACTATCAGATAAGTAAGAGCAAAAATCAGTTACTATAAGATAAGTGAGAGCAAATATGACCTGTTGATTTTCTAAGATGTCTGTGACAAAGATTGCCAAACTTAAAATGGGTGCCACACGAAATTTTAATATTTTACAACTTCTGAATATTCAATAATGATGTCATGCACTGGATGCAAGCAAAATGGGTACACAAGGGTGGGAGGGATATTTTACCAAGCGACTCTTGTTGCAACACTCAAGGAAAATGGTCCGCCAATCGGTAAACAGGAGCAGACTACATCTGGCCTTAGTTATTAATCTAGTTACACACTTTGAAATTCATTTAGTACAAAACTTCATACTTGCGACAAGGGCTCCAATGCTCCAATGCTCAAAACGGTGATAACAATATTACTTTTTAACAATTGTCAAAAATGTAAACATTAATGCTCTGGTTTTTCAGTATGTTTGAAAACAAAGTAGATCTTTTCAGATCTATCAATACTCTCATGGGGCTTTTAGACAGTGACCAAAATTTACAATAATGTGGTTCCTACAAGACAATGACAGTAGAATTAAGCTATAATTACGGCCAAAGTATCATACAATTAATTAATTAAATTAATTAAATTCAGCTCTTCCCTCAAAGTGCGATGTGTACTTTAGATGCTGGCAGCATGAATCGCTTTGACCACTGTGTATGTGAACGACCTCAAGACACTAACTGAAATGAATAGAAAACTTCATGTTCACAGTACAGACATAGAAATCCATATAAATATTTTCAGTTAACAACAAAACAGGTAAGAAGATTGCAGGAGTTTGTAATAATTGAAGATAGACACCCAGCGTCTGAGTTGGCCCGGTTACGTGGCACTAACCCTCTGTGACTGTATTTTTATTTCCGCTTGTAAAGTTATATTGTGCCATATCCACTATGTCCTGGCGCACAATGTGTTTCCGGAAGAAGAGACTTGAAAACGATGGTAAATTTTAGTCTTGGCATAAATAATCGCCATACCCAACATTAGATGAACAGTTATAGAATAGTGCTGTGACTGGCCGTTTTGAACAGCACATGTGCACTTTTTTTTAATGATTTTATTTGCAAATATCAGATGAAGTGCATGTGCGAGTATACATACAGGGTTTCTTGATGAACATAGCAAAATATTCCATTACATTAAATTAATGCGTCCCCACCTTTTTTCATACTTGTCTAGTTGCTGCTTGGCTAAAAGAATGTGTTTTTTCAACATAGTATGGTACATTAAGACGACCTTAAAAATATGAAAGCTGACAGGTGCCGCCTTACACTTCTGTTTATGCATAAAGTTTCTTGCAACAAGTAAACAGTTATTGAGGGCGTAATCTGCCGCGATATCTCCTAATAATAGTTGCAATTCATGTAGATGGACGTCTTCAGCGACATTACATTTTCACCAAGGTAAAAAGTCGTCCCAGAATGTTCTTACAATAGGGCATGATATAAACCTGTGGTTGATCGTATCAATTCCATTGCAGTAACCGCAAATGTCGTTTTCAACCAGTTCCATTTTAAACAACCTACTTTTATATGGTACCAACCGATATAGAACAGAAAATTGGAAGGATTGCAATTTTGTTTCCAGACAGTTGCTGAAAGGTAACAGACAATATTGGGACCATTCACCTTCTGAAATGCCGAACACTTCTATCCACTTGACGCGCTGTACAATAGATGCGGGCCTTGGAAGAAATTTCCAATACATTTGTCTACAGGTGTAATATCTCACGTTCTCAACTCTGTGAGCGCGTTCAGATTGGACGTCCTTGATCTGTAATTTCCAGCTATGTGGAATGGCTGAACGTAGCGAGTAATATTCTAAGAAATTAAAACACACACCATATTTATCTTTCAACTCTTGCTCCGAAAGTCAAAGATTATCTTCCCCCATTAATTCTTTCACCGTCTTAACGTCCTTAATATACCAGTTTTCGTAAAAGATCGTCTTATTTTCAATTGCGATAAAGGGGTTAAACCAGGGAGATTCGGAAAGTGCATGAATTGCGGGAAACTGGTTCATGCTTTGACATTACCTCTGCCCAGAAAATAAGTAAGATCTTTATAAAATAGCGGAACGTCACTTAAGAGAGAAGTTGGAACCGCGCACCTGGTACTAAACAGATCTTCAAGTCGTATTGTTGGGGAAAAGATCTGAGCACGTTCCTTCTATGCCTTTTTTTCACCGCTGAAAATACGTTTAATGACGTTAAAGTCTAAGTGATTTCACCTGATTGAAGTACACGGGTGCTTTTAGGCCTCCTTCAGTTATTGGGAGAGCCATAACATCTAAGTTTACCTTTGGGGTTTTGTTGTCCCACAAAAAAGAATTGATTAGGCGTTGTATACCTTTTACCGCTTCGGGCGGAATGAACATGTGTGTTGTAACATAAGTTAACTTTGACAGGGTTAAGGATTTTAATACTAAGATTCTTCCTATCAGCGTTAAACTGCGCATTTTCCAGAGGTTCAAGCATTGTTTGAAAGCATCAACCTTTGAGCCCAAATTTACATTTGCCATTTCATATTCATCTAGTGTGAACGTTACTCCAAGCGTATTAAACAACGGAGTATTATTCCATTTTACTTTTATAGTTCCAGGTGAGCGTCCTGCTTTGGAGCCGATCCAAATAGCTTCAGTTTAGTCCAGGTTGCACCTTAAGCCAGATAACTGTGATACATTGTCCACAAGGTTGAGAAGGTTTTCCGCGGACTTTTCGTCGGCAAGAAAAGAGGAGGTATCATCGGCTAGCTGTGATATTTTAACCGTTTGTGTGTCTAATTTTAGAGAGTTTTCACAAAGCTCCTGAAATTATTGTAGGTCCATTCAATGGAGTCAAAGGCTTTCACAAAGTCCAACAATAGAATTAATGCTGGTATGTTTCTTGCACTTGAAATTCTGAGAATGTCTGAGATTAGCCTTATATTTTCACCTATGTATCTTTCTTTGACGTAACCGGTCTGATGGGAATTCATGTGCACATGTGCACTTGCGGCTATGGCATGCTTTGTGTAATGATCCTTTACAGCTACCTCAGCGACAAGGTTCTGTGAGCTTCGATGAATACCAAAAGTATTCATGATCACTAAGTGAGTGAGCGCATCCATCTGCTTGAATTAAAAAACTGCCTTCCAAAATACATGCCAGTTGTTAGCATAATGACTTGATTACATGATACACATCAATAAAAAAGCTTAAGTTTGTAGCTTAACTTCGTCAGTTTTGTTCAGACTCTGGCATCTGCTGCTGGCCTAATCATCCTCTCAACGTCACAAGCTGGCAATAAATAAAACCTATTCTTTAGACAAACAATCAAAAATCATTTAATATCAGTATGCCTATATATACATATTTACTTTATTAGGTTGGCAGGATATGGGTGCCGCGTGTTATAACCTTTGCATTGTAACTCAAGTGCCTTATGATTGTAGTTTCGATTGCAGTCATAAACTAGACCCCATTGAGCATTTTGAGCTCGCCATCAGAATATAATGAACAGAATAACTTACAAAATAAAAAACACCAATAAATCCAAAATTGGTGCACTGACTTTTGATGCCAAAGATCTATCCACCTGAAAAGCTAACTATGCCTTGACTAGACTTGTTACTGGACTGACATCTAGTCAGTGGGCCCCACAACGTATACTAAATACATAAGGTGACCAACTCCCGCTGGAACTGAGCGACAAGCACGACAAATAAAGAATTATGCAAGACAACAACCAACTCCAAAACAGATTGAGCAAGGATGGCTGCCATCGCAAGAACTGGCCTACAAGATCTTAGGTACATAATTCAACAAATTAAACACGGTCTGCTCCCAACGGAGTCTAGTGTGGCTGGACTATCAGGTACAGTGCAAAAGGTGGCAATTGGTCCGCTTTCTCTTGAGGTCATGTGGGGAGCTACTCTTTAAAATCTGTCATTTTAATATATATATTTTGAGGTTGCATCCCCCATGTCTCGTGACATATTTGTTCAGAATCCAACCAATCAGATTCACCTCACTGACAGGGTCTGAGATCTCGCAGCTTATGCAGCTTGATCAATCTGTTTCAGAGTTGGTTGTTGTCGTTAGAAATCGAAATTATGCATTTATAGGGCCCGTCAAGGGTGGTAAAGGCGTAATATTAGGTCTCGAAGCTGGAGCCTGTCACTCAATTCCAGCAGGAGTTGGACGGCTGAGGGTAAATCACTGATGTACTTCCGACCGATCTACAGTTTACAATGGGGCGATTAAAAAAAAAATGTTTATAGGGACAGCGTACATATTCATTGCTATTATACTCCATTTTCAGGACGCTATGGTGAATATTTTTAAGAGCCTTTTTTCCAATCCCTATGACACTGTCATAGCCGCAGGCACTCGGTTCGTGAGTCCCCTGGCACAGTCAAGTATTTATAAATAAATTTTTTGATCCATATCCATATGCCATTAATCAAGATTCAATGATCTTTTGGTCAAACATTTAGACAAATCCACTTTCTTGCAAGTCCGTGTCATAAACTTGACAAAGGTTTAGGTCAAGAACAAGCCATCTAGACATCTTATTGGCTGTAGAATGCATGAGGTCAGCTGACTTGGACAGGTTGCAAAGAAGTCAAATGTCAGCTGACCATATGCATTTAGCCAATAGGTTTTAGAGGTTTTAAACAGGAAGTTATTGACTTGTTCTTGACCTTAACCTTTGTCAAGCCTTCTTAATTAATGGCATATGGATATGGATAAAAAGTATTTATTTATAAATACTTGACTGTTTAACATCTGAAGAAACCCAGGTTTTATTGTGACAGCATCATTTAAGGCTAAAACAAGCTTTTAATATTTTGGTGTTTGGGTTTGAGTCCCAGAGATTGCTTACCCTCTTGTTATATATAGGGTATACACAGCGCGTAGGACTTCCATCTCACGAATCGAGTGCCCGTGGTCATAGCGGCAGGATCGCACAAAAAACGCCTGGTTGGTTGGAAAAAGGCTTATATAATCACTTTGGATATACCTTATCATCTTGAAAATAGAGTGTAAAAGCAATGAACATATGTACATACTCTATGTAGCCCTGTAGCATGGCCTACCGCCCGCAAGGCGGGCCGGAGGTTCATGGCACCTATCTCGGTCTGTCATCCGATACAACGATAGCAGAGGTGGTGACATGGATTCCACAAAAATGTGATAAAGACGTCACATATATTTGATATATTCATGTCCAGGATACATTTATAAATCGTTAGGCAAAAATACAGGCCCCACACGTTACTTGCGAATTCATCAGCTCACAAGATATCCACCAAAACAAACCTTCTGCCACTCAAAGACATTTAAAAATTCGTTCGTTCCCGGACTTCTCAAAAACAGTTTGTTTTTGTGGCAAAATTTTTCCAGTAGGAGCTGTAGAAAAATAGTCACGATGTAGGGTTAGTCTATTTCAAAAGTTTAATCATTTTAGGCAAGAAAAATGCAAATATTTGAGTGGATTCGCGCTTGATTGGTGCGTGAGGCGGTTCGAAGTGCAAGGTGGGTAGGCGATGCCTAGCGGCGAATTGCTTACTCTTGGGTATATTATACATAGGGCGGCCGTGTACTGACTTACACAGTACTGATTGTGGCCAACGGAGGTGAGCGCTCGAGCTCCGGAATATGGTTCTCGGAGCCGGGTTCCGGACTTTGCTTCTGGGAGCCGGGCTCCGGACTGTGGCTCTGGGAGCCGGCCTGCGGACTATGGCTCTGGGAGCCGGGCTCCGGACCATGGCTCTGGGAGCTGAGCTCCGGACTATGGCTCTGGCAGCCGGGCTCCGCCGGACTGTGCTCTGGGAACCGGGCTCCGGACTATGGTTCTAGGTGCGACATGTTACATTCTCGTTTCATGGTCAACCAGTGTTATCCCAAAGTGCGTTGCTGCGACTTACTAGTCAAATCAAGTTGAACATTGACGAATATACTACGTTATAAACTAGTCATGGGTACAACCAGTTTCTTTCACGGGGGCTCGTCGCCATATGATGTTGAAATGTTGTCGAAATCTGGTTAATCAACCAGTTTCCGAGAATTCAACCAGAAAACGACGTTGAAACCTCGTCGTGTGCCCAGTGGGTAAATGGATAATTCTGAGCTGAACCATTAACCGTAAACATTGTGACATAATTCTATTACTTTATGGCATATAGGCAAACAGGTTTAACATAGAACCTTATGGAGATAATCAAACTTTATTCAATGTAACGTACGTTCGATTGAGCGATTTCATTTTTCTTCACAATTGTGGAATATGTTGACAAGTGCAAGAGACGTAGAAAAGCTCATGGCGAAAGGCAAGTCGGAATTATGTTTCCGTGGCAACGGAACATTTGCCCAATGATAAAGTATGCAGATTCTGGCTAAATTAGATAGTCCAGTGGGTGGGAAGTTTGGCAACAAACCAATGTCATGCATGCGCACTACGCTGTACGGCAAAAAGTGTGTTTACATACATTGGAACCAATGCGTTTATCCACGTGTACCGTATCTATTTCAATGGATCCTTTATATAACCACTGTAAATTGGTCACATCGAGGTGGGAACCAATTGCAGATGTTACAGAGAAGCGGTCCACACAAATAGGGCACGTGGATAGCACTGCATATGCCGATTACTTCGAGAAACTATCGCTTTCGTTTTCGCGCGTTGAAGATCCATACAGCTACACACACGTGGTACAACTGTGTTGACAAATGGCCTGCGGTTGATTTTGGGAAAGTATATACATACTTTATTAATATTCCTGGCATGTACAGTATTTTACTATCCGGTAGATACGCAGAACCCTGCGTCCATTTTCCAGGAGAGTGCATTTGTATTTCCTCGCTTGACACCGAGCTGTGGTCACCGAGTGCACGCTTTCGATAGCAAACCTATAAATCCACAAGCCGCAGTCAAACAATTGGAAACTTTCAAGGCCAAGAAGGCAGGCACCGCGGTCTTTTTTTTATATACTTTCTTTGCAAGATGGTGTAAGGTACAACCGGTAAAATGTATATGCATAACAACTAGATGATAAGGCCATTTATATTTACCTTGTCAATACATATGTAATTAGTATACCCCTACACACATGTATACATACATATATACATACATGCATACGTACAGAGAAAAGGAGTTGAACCTGCAAACTACTATTGACTATATCAACGCCAGTTACCCAATCCCACCCGCATTAGTTTAGTGTATACCCGATCTTTGGCATTCCCTTACAGGTCTCCGTACGTGAATAGCTCGATAGAAATGAAGGCTTCGTCTACTTTACAAATAATATTTTGAAACGTCCAGCGCTTAAAAAAACATGACTGCCTAGTTGAATATTCTTTGGAAAATTAGAATTCGTCTTTAACTTCAATTTAGCCGCAACGATCTTAGGTAAGGGGGTTCCTCTACCCGCTAACCCGCCCTGCCTACTCAACCACTTCAGGAAATACAGGACAAAGTTCGCTACTTCAGTGGGTGCTTCGGTGCGGATAGCACAGAAATGATTGTCGATTATGACGACGAACCTACCTCTCCATGCATCTTTATACATAAATTGGACCATAAGATGCATTCATTTGTCATTTTGCTCTCTAATTCTTGCACAAAAAATACGCAATATTTCGAAAATGAACACTGATGATATTCATGTTTATGTATAGGTTTTTGAGATATCTACACAATAGGCTAAATATCTCGAGATCTGGGATTATTTCCCTAAGATCTTCGCTAAGATTCTGCGAGATATTGCTCGCAAAAATGCCACAGTCGCTGGGACCATGCTTCGCATGAAAGACATTGGTCGTGAACACTACAATTTGTGAGAGGAAGTATTGTTGGTAGAAGGCACTGGACATGACGATTAAGCGCAACAATACGGAAACAGGAGCTCGTTGAAAATGAAAATTGATCGCCATCTCTTTCAAAGGCTTTATATTGCGTGTCAAGTGTCCAACGGAAACCTGAAAGGCTATAGATACAGATAAGCAAGTCATCGAAATCATGCTTGCCGCCGGGCGCCACCCACCGACGGATGATTGGCAAATAAGTTGCGCTGTCTCCAAGAGACCCCACAATGTGGCAGCACTTCACTAATCGTGAACCCCAGTTGCGGTCTCCTAGAACTGGGCTGGCTGGCTCTACGCCCAAATGTTATAAATGTCACTACGGGAGCAATATAAGTATTTTTTATTTACAAGCAGGTATAATATGGACATTGTCAGATAGTGTGATCGATAGGCACGGTGCAGTTAAACGTAAAATTCAAATTCAACTGCCGCCGCTTCATCCGCGCTGATGATTGATTAACGACGTCATAACCACCGGGTAAGATGTATCCGCGAGAGGAAATAGTTCTCACAACCGGTACCAAATTACTCTGTTTAACAACACATTCCATCAAATGAAGGTCAGATTTTATCATTCAAACGCGTATATTTCTAGTTTAGACAATCGAGTCGCTTGCTAATATAGCCGGTCGCTTGCTCATGCGTCGGTCTGTTGCTCGTCTCCAATTCTACAAGCCCCAATCTCAGAAACTCTAGGTCTGGGGCATTTTTAATTCCTTCATCCGTCATCGTCCCGTGAGCTTCCTTGGCCCAATTTAGCCTGTATGTGCACAAAAGTGGCCTAAAACAACATTTCAATTCATTTCAGAAACTCTAGGCTATTAAAAGTACCCAAGCGAAGTTGGGGCCGCGGAACCAGGCTATAGAAAGCTATGCTTTGTGTGACGTTTGAGTTATTCTAATGCGTTTGAACAGTTTGGGGCTGAGCAAGCCAGTAAGTTACGCATATGCCACATCAAGCTGATACAATAAACTAGACACCGTCACCCACAGGGTGAAGGAAATAGAGTATTCCCGCACACCACGACCCCCGTCCCGCCCCGCCGATACACACCCCCTCGCACACGGACAGATGGAAAGTAAATCTAGACACCGTCACCAACAGGGTGAAGGATAATGACGGAAATGTTATATTCGGCGACCTACGGAGACATTAACACACATACACACCCATGTGAAAGTTTCGTGTTGCTAGCTGTAATATTAAGCGAGTTAGACCGGGAAATGTGTTTTGGACGTATGACGTTACCTTGACGTTGACGTTTGACCTATTTCACCCAGCAACGAACTTGACCTGAGATTAAACTTCTGGCATCTGTTGGCAAAGATCGACAACTATAGCTGCAAGTGTTCGACAGTTATCGTGACGACAGACAGACAGACACACACACACACACACAACAGAACTGACTCACATGATGGCGATTTTCGCCCTAACAAGGCATATCACCCTGGCGGCTGAGAGCTTATGACGAAAATAGACGTCTGATGACGCATGGCTGAGGGACTAGTACACGGGAGTTCTAGGTGGAGTATTAACGGACTGAGAACGTTTCGTGGATTTAACACGAGAACCGCCACCCACAGGGTGAAGGATGATGACGGAAATGGAGCATTCCCGCACAGCGAGCCTTCTGCCCGTCCGAGCAGCAATGACAACACTTGCCTAGGGGTCGTTTCGCTGCGTATTGTAAGCCAAACCGGGACTGTCTAGGTGAATTATTAAGAAAATTAGGGCGTTCCTTAGCTTTAACATTGGGTATCCGGCTGCTTGGCTAGCTTAACTAGGTGGTGATTTTGGAGGTTTGCAATAGTGCATATGGATTTCCGGTGTGCCTTTTCACGGCGTAGCGATCCTATAGAGCCTCAAGGAATCCCAGGATAAATGTCGAATTATGTGTCGATGAGAACGTTTACAGCGGGGTTTGAAGCGGTGAGGCTAGCTTTCATGCTTTGGAGTATCGGCCAGGACATGTTACGTTGGGGTTCGAGTCGATAGAAAGATTGGGGCGGAAGCGTGGATTGCTTCGGTCGAGTATATGGAAGACCGAGCGCTGTATTTTGTGCGAAAGAAGAAAATGAAAATGAGCGACCGCGCCAAAGGAGTTGGTTGGCATCTGTCCGTCTGCGAAAGACGATGTTTTTTTGCAGTGCTGTTAGATTTCAAGTGATACGATTTACGTCGCTGCATTTGCGCGTATGACTGAATAAGCCTTTATGTGACCGACAGAGCTTCCCGCAGTCGTCGCATCGATGACCTGTCGATAGGTCTTGGTTTGTACTCACTTCATGCCTAGATTGGCGTTTCAAGTCCAGTTTGTCAAACCAGAGCCCGTAATGGTGGGCCATTGCCATCTTGCATTCGATGAAGTTTCCAAGCCAATGAAGACGTCGTTGTTTTACAAGAGCAAGAATGCTCGGTAGGTTGGTTGGCCCTGGCTAACACACCGGCATTTGTTACCTTGTCTTGCCAAGAAATGCCTAAAATGTTTCGCAACGAAGATGGAAGTTGTTTAACTATTTCTCCTTGCCACAATATGTAATCCACGTTTCACTGCCTTACACACCAGGCTACTTAGAACGCACGCCCTGCAGATTAGCATTTTGGTGCGAATGGTTAGTTTTTAGTTTTTCCAAGCACGTTTGTTTAACCTACCAAAGGTGGTGGCTGCCTTCCCAATGCGAGTATATATTTCTTCGTCCAGGGATAAATTATCCGTGACGGTACTTCCCAGGTAACAAAACTTAGTCACCACCTCTAAAGGCATGTTATTTACGGTAATCACTGGTGGTGTAATATCCCCTTGGCTCACCACGACTGTTTTCTTAACACTAATAGTCAAAGCGAATAAAGCACACGCGTTTGAGAGTCGATCCAGGAGTCTCTGCAGCTGGCTTTCTGAGTGTGCAACTAGTGCTGCGTCGTCAGCAAATAGCAGTTCCTTTATTATGAAGCGCCTCCACTTAGACTTCGCACGCAATCTGGAAAGGTTGTACAATTTCCCATCCGATCTGGCGTGCAGGTAAACCCCCTCCGCATATTCATCAAATGCATGCGAGATGAGCATATAGAAGAAGATGCAAAATAAAGTTGGCGCATGAACACAACCCTGCTTCACGCCATTTCTGACTTGGAAGCTCTCGGACGTAGCTCCGTCGAACTGTACTGTGCTGAACGAGTGTTCATTAAATAAGCTGATAAGGTTAAGTAGTCTGCCGGGGCAGCCAACAGACTGCACGATTTTGTACAACCCAGGTCTGCTGACAGTATCAAAAGCCTTGGTGAGATCAACAAAAGCAAGGTAGAGGGGCTTGTGCTGTTCTCTACATTTCTCCTGGAGTTGAGGCACGAGAATACCATGTCGACAGTGGATCGTCCGGCTCTGAAACCGCACTGCGCCTCAGGATACACTCTGTTCGCAAGTTGTTGCAGTGTTTTTATGGCAATTCTGGGGAAGAGTTTACCAGTAATGCTTAAGAGTGATATTCCGCGGTAATTGTTACAATCACCCCGGTCTCCTTTCTTTATAAAGCGTAACTATATTTGCATCACGCATTTCCTGTGGAACAGTACCATTTTTCCAGCAACGGACGAGAAGCTGGTGTAGATGAGGGAGCAATATAGTTTTCCCACACTTAATTACTTCAGCAGGAATCCTGTCATTGCCAGGCGATTTTCCGCTGCCCAAGGAATCGATTGCCTCACCCAGCTCAAAAGCTGTTGGAACACTGTCCAGATCGTCCATGACCGGCATACGGGGTAGGGCATCAAGCGCCGTTGGCGATACATGAGACTCGTGCGCGTACAATAGTGTTCCACCCAGCGAGGCAGCTGTTTGCTACGATCTGTAATCACCTCGCCATCAAGATACTTTAAGGGGGCTGTTTTAGTGACCGTGGGGCCCAGGGCCTTCTTAATTCCAGCGTACATTGCCCGCATATTACCTCTATCTGAAGCCTCCTGGATCACCTCACAGAGGTTTATCCAGTATTGATTGGCGAATAACTTGTAACAAAGACGTGTTTGTCGGATTTTGATTGTGTTGCATGTGCTTTTAATCTTGGGCTTCGATAACTGGTTACATCTCTGCTGAGTGAACAGCGAACCAGTCCTTGTTGTCAGATTTCATTTTCCCGAAGGCTGTCATCGCAGCGCCGTAAATGGCAGATCACAGTGTGCCCGAACATATTTCTACATCGGAAGATTGCTGATTAGCTGGCAGCGTCTGCTCCAACGTCTGCAGAAAATAACGACGCTTGTCGCTCTCCTGCGTGCCGCGTGAGTCAATCCGTGATTGAGATTAATGTTTAGTGGTATAGATTTTCCTATAGATAATCATTACCTTGCTCCCGACAAGCGAGTAATCGGTATGCACTGTGATACGCTCGTGTGTTTAGGACACGGGACAAATCACGCTGTTTTGTCAGGATCAGATCTAGCTGATGCCAATGGCCTGACCTTGGGTGGCGCCATGACACCCTATGCCTGAAACTACCTTGCAAAAAAGTGTTTGTGATACAGAGTTCGCTCTGCGCGCCGAGCCCCAATAGACGTTGTCCATTCTTGTTGATTTTCCCAACGCAAAAATGTCCCATGGAACTTGGCCAAGACCCATGGTCATCCCCAACGCGTGCGTTAACATCCCCGAGAATGAACAAATGATCGCCCTTTGGCGCCTGACTTATGACCGCCATCAGGTCATAAGTAGAATCGTAGAGACTGTCTTTGTCTCCGGCGATGGCATATAGCGTTGGACCGTATACGCTAATTATGGTAACAGACGCCCCATTTGAGTGCGTACGAAGTGACATTACTCGCTCAGAACTTGCGACAGGCATTTCGATTGTCCTTGCCGGTCTATTGTTGGCGGCAAAACCCACACCGTCTTCGCGACGGTCCTGGACACCCTTTGTGCTCCAATAAAACGTGTAATTGGCCTCCTTTACTGATCCTGCGTCCGGCAAACTCGTCTCCTGTAGGGCAACTATATCGACGTTAAGTTTGTGAAGCTCTTGGTCAATCAGCGCTGTCTTACGAACATTGTCGGCCGAGTCCGGTTCGTTTGTCATGCCAGGACACATGGTCCTGACGTTCCATGTGCATTAGGTCAGTTTTTTGCTTTGTGTTTTGTTAGGTACTATGTTTACGTCTGCTTACCAAGATAACATATACCTTGTAGCCCCACGCACCCTATGAAGCAGGCAGACGTGGCGGGTCAGTACCTGATTGACTGGGGGCTGCCCAGCTTGAGGCGGGCGGTAACTGGCCAGTATGGTTAAATAACCCTTCCCACCGGTAGAGGCAATCCATGGCGCCAATGCTCTACGCCAATCGAACATAGCTTATAAGCCGTAAACTTCTGCCTCCCTTGTTTGTTTCCTTGCAGTTTTGCAAAGATGAAGCATACTCTCCATGTTGTGCTGCAATAGCATGGGTACGAATTTCAGGCAACCTAGTTATGCCCAGCATCTAACTCGCCTCTCTCGACCTAGCGGGCTTAGTCCAGAGGAATGACAGATGTCAGTATATCCGGAGCCCGTTCGGTTGCAGGAGTTGCCGGAAGGTGTGTTTCAGAACACCAGCCGCCTATTGGGAGCCCCAGATTTTATTTTTAGGGATAACTCCCTTAACCGTTGACTTTCCCGAGGGTGACTACTTTTCCACTTTGTTAGATATTATGGTTATACTATGTTGTAGGCATATTCAAAGCTTGTTTAGTTAATCTGTGACGTATTTAATCATTTATGCGGACGTTATCTATGTGTAGTTCGGTCAGCCGCATCACACAGTTACCGGACCCATGCAGTAATGTACAACGCCGGTCACCGTGACAACCCATGTTGTCCCAGTGACGGCAACATTATCATAATCATGCTTATGTCACAATGGCATTACTGGATGGTGCCTGGGTGCTATGGAAAGCTAGCCTCGAGAATAGCGGTGACATGGCCGGTCAGCACAGTACAACATCAATATGTTACTTATAAAGTAATGGTATATTGAAATGGCGACATGTTGAAATGAGTTATTATTTTAATTTTAGTAGCCAGCTTAAGTACATCACTACTTCTACTACTTAGCTTTCCAAGACGTCTCTCCCATCTGGGCGATGTTTTCAGTTTCACATCCGTTTCTGCCTTTAAGGGCAAGGTTTACGATCGCGCTGTTTTCAAAAAATATGTGACAAAATGATGATCGTCACTCTGTAAACATCGACTGTCCTGGCCCAACTAACAACAGCTGGGGACCCAGTCGGTGGACGGCAAAGCGCAAGTTCGGAGAATTCCGGCTGTATCTCCTGGGGAACAGCTCGGAAATAATGTCGATATTAACCAATTATTATTCCAGTAGCCATCAACCCTACCATACTCTACGACCACCCAGAGGACAGAACCTAGAAGGCCGATCAGCCTAGCTTAAGAAATTTCTCCCGTTCCCGTTCAGCTGTATATAGTGTACATATTGCATATAACTGTTATTTATTTTACCCCCTCGTCATCACTGATTTTACAACTATTTTTAAGCATACATCCTCATAACTTTGTAAAGTTAACCATAGAATAACTTGACTTTTCTGACCCTAATAAAATAAAAGCGTCATACTATCTTAAAGACTAAAGCCATCTGCAACTCGCTGCAGATTTCATGTCTAACTACCTCTTTTATTTAAGGGAAGGAGCCCGTTGTGTTTGGAAAGCTTTGGAGCGAAGAGCCCTGCTTGGTGCTAGTGTACTTGGTCAAATGCCACATGTCTAAACGCGTGTTATGCTCCGCATAGCAACTAATCGATCATACGCTATGCTGGACATAGCTTTTACCAATATGTTTTATTAGTCGTCTGACGCCTCCTGCTTCTAGTCGCTTCCAACTCTCCATAAGAAATGACCCATAAAGCCACCGACCCCTGAAGACGCAGCCACGGGTGCGCAAGTAAATACCACCTTACACACAAAATTAAGGGTCTGAAGAGGTCTGAGTCTTCGCTCCCCAGTACCTGAAACTGGCCCGCCCCTCCCCCCGCCATTCGTATGAAAGTCCAAATTTCCTGCACCCCCCCCCTCACCCCCCCGCACATTCCCAAGTGACATAAGGGTGTCTGCGTGGCGCAGTGGGTACAGCGTGCGACTTCGGATGCAAAGGTCAAGCGTTAAAACCCAGCGATTTATTTTGTTCTCCTTTTTTTTTATAGAAACGACCCTAAGTTGATATAAATAGAATAGTTGGACCCCCGGGCGTCCGTTTTGTACTATAATATTGAGATTTACGGCATTTTCCACGTTGTCCACCGTAACTGGCAGGTGACACCGACCGGCAATGATTGTTTGAATATTTGACAAGCGATAGCATGTGATACATTGATATATTGCATTGCTTGGTAGAAAGATTCCAAATGGTTGACTACAACATGGGGGACGTTATGAATATTATTGGATCACGCCCACCTGCTGGCTGTAGACGGATATAGCCAGCATGGCCAACTATACACGGCCGCCTTGCATGTTAAAGATTGAACTTTTTTTGCCTGTAGCGTGAAAACTATTGATCCTACGTAAAAGAAAGATATTCAGGAGCAGAGTGTATAGACACTAATTTCGTGTTTCTAGCTGTAATATTAAGCGAGTTAGTCCGGGAACTGTGTTTTGGACCTATGACGTCACCTTGACGTTGACGTTTGACCGATTTCACCCGGCAACCCCTTACAAAAATGCATGAGTGATATATCATTCATTATCATTCAATATCATTCATACCTTTCAGTTGACCAATGATATATCATTTGGGTCTGATGAACGATATATCGTTCATCACCTTTCAATTTTGTAATACCTTTCAGTTATCAATGATATACCATTCATTACCTACGAGCATCGATGATATCTGTGAATCTTATAAACGATATACCATTCAGTATCATTTAATATCATTCATACCTTTCAATTAACCAATGGTATACCATTCACTGCCTGCAAGCGTCAATGATACCTGTCTGATAAACGATACATCATTCATTACCTTTCAACATTGTAATATTTGTCCGTCATAAATGGTATACCATGCACTACCTATACACATCAGTGATAACTTTGACACATATATGATGCATTACCTTTCAATTTTCAACACTTTCCGTTAGCTTAATATACTATTTACTACCTACACGCATCTACGATACGTTTGTGTTTTATGAACGATATATCATTTAATATTCTTCATTCCGGTATACAAAGCCCTGGGCCCCAAGGTCACTAAAACAGCCCCCTTAAAGTCACTTGATGGCGAGGTGATTACAGATCGTAGCAAGCAGTTGTCTCGCTGGGTGGAACACTATGTTTCATTGTACGCGCACGAGTCTCATGTATCGGCAACAACGCTTGACGCATTACCCCGACTGCCGGCCATGAACGATCTGGACAGAGTTCCTCAGTTCGCAAGCGGAGTGATGCAATCGATTCCTTGGGCAGCGGAAAATCGTCTGGCAATGACAGGATTCCCGCTGAAGTAATAAAGTGTGAGAAAACTATGTTGCTCCCTCATCTTCAGCAACTTCTCGTCCGATATTGTTCCACAGGACATGCGTGATGCAAATATAATCACACTCTACAAAAACAAAGGCGACCGGGGTGATTGTAACAATTTCCGCGGAATATCACTCTTAAGTGTTACTAGTGAGCTCTTCGCCAGAATTGCCTTAAAGAGACTGCAACTCCTTGCTAATAGAGTATATCCTGAAGCACAGTGTGGATTCAGATCCGGACGATAGACTGTTGACATGATATTTTCGTTGCGTCAACTCCAAGAGAAATGTAGAGAACAGCACAAGCCCCTCTACCTTGTTTTGTTGATCTTACCAAGGCTTTTGATACTGTTAGCCGATCTGGCTTGTACAAAATCTTGGCGTCTATTGGCTGCCCCCGCAGACTACTTAACCTTATCCGCTTCTTCCATGAACACTCGTTCAGCACAGTACAGTTCGACGGAGCTACGTCCGAGAGCTTCCAAGTCAGAAATGGCGTGAAGAAGGGTTGTGTCCTTGCGCCAACTTTATTTGGCATCTTCTTCGCTATGTTTCTTTCTCACGCATTTAATGAGGATGCGGAGGGTGTTCACCTACACACCAGATCTGCTGGGAAGCTGTACAACCTTTCAAGTTAGCTCGCTTTGAATCTATATATACTGGTGTGTGTGTGTGTTATAATATATATTATTATTATGTGCAAAAGGAATTAATATAGGCCTTGCCTGTTTTCCGATTGTAAAATAAAAATATGTTTAAACTAAGATTGCGCGCCAAGCCCAAGCTAAAGGCGCTTCCTAATAAGAGAGCTGCTATTTGCGGACGACGCAGCGTTGGTTGCGCACTCAGAAAGCCAGCTACAGAGACTTATGGATCGGCTCTCAAATGCATGTACTTTATCTGCTTTGACTATTAGTGTTAAAAAAACAGTCGCGCGCAGCCAAGGAGCTATCGCACCACCAGTGATTACCCTTAACAACATGCCTTTAGAGGTGGTTAATAAGTTTTGTTACCTGGGATGTACCGTCACGAATAATTTATCCCTGGACGAGGAAATAAATACTCGAATTGGGAATGCAGCCACCATGTTAGGTAGGTTGAACAAACGTGCTTGGCGTAATTCCAAACTTACCATTCGCACCAAACTGCTAATCTACAGGACGTGCGTTCTAAGTAGCTTGCTTTATGGCAGTGAAACGGGGACTACGTATTGTGGTCAAAGAAAATAAATTGAATAACTTCTATTTTCATTGCCTGCGAAACATTTTAGACATATCTTGGCAAGACAAGGTCACAAATGCTGAAGTGTTAGCCAGGGCCAACCTACTAAGTATTCTTGCTCTTGTGAAGCAAAGTCGTCTACGTTGGCTTGGGAACGTTCATCGTATGCAAGATGAACGCATTCCTAAAGATGTGCTTTACGGTGAACTCGCCGACGGCAAAAGGCCAACTGGACAGTCAAAGCTTAGGTTTAAGGATGTTTGTAAACGGGACATGAAGGCTTTCGGCATTGATCCAGATTCTTGGGAGGATCTGGCATCCCCAAAAGGGGATTGGCACGTGTCGTGCGGGACGGAATGGCCCACCACGACGGGCTTTGGTTTGTGAAACTGGACTTGAAACGCCAATCGAGGCGTCCACCAGTGAGCACAAACATGGATCTATCGACAGGTCACCTTTGCGATGACTGTGGTAAGCTCTGTCGATCACAGATAGGCTTAGTCAGTCATAAGCGTAAATGCCGCATTACGAATCGTATAAACTATACCAAACATAGCT
Organism: Arenicola marina; assembly: GCA_964019135.1. Lineage (NCBI taxonomy): Eukaryota > Metazoa > Annelida > Polychaeta > Arenicolidae > Arenicola > Arenicola marina. Next base: position 29,630,684 of record OZ025253.1, on the reverse strand, counting down.
GCAAATCCATCGTCTTTCGCACACAGATGGATGCCAACCATATTTCAATATCATAATACCTTTCAGTTATCATGCAATGATGTACCAATCACGATCGACACACATCAATGATATATCGTTCATGATGTTTCAATATCGTAATACCTTTCAGTCATCAATGGTACCTACAAGCATCAATGATACATTTGGGTTTTATGAACGATATATCATTCATTACCTTTTAACTTTGTAATACATTTCAGTTATCAATGTTATACCATTCTTAATATTACCTACACGCATCAATGTTACATCATTCATAATATTACCTACACGCATCAGTGACACCATTGAGTTTTATGAACGATATATCATTCATTACCTCTTACCTTTGTAATACATTTCAGTTATCAATGTCAGTATGTCATTCATAATATTATCTACACGCATCAATGACACCATTGAGTTTTATGAACGATATAGGCCTATCATCCATTACTGTTCAATATCCTAATACCTTTCAGTTATCAATGATATACCAATCCTTATCTACACGCCTTGGGGCTTTGGGTGACAATAGCCAAGATATGGGACCAAAGGCAGCCATGTGGGACCAAGTGTAGTCACGTGGGGCTATATCCAGCAACGAAGGGACGTTTGCAACCACATGGGACCGCATTTTTAGCAGCCACTTTCATGCTCCCTCCTCATATGATTCAGCCACAGCCATCTAGTGACTATCGTGAATACCACGCCACCTAGCGAATGCGACGTTTGAGAGTGTCAAAGCCGTTTCAATATTCGAATCGGCTGTAATCAACAAATCAGCCAACTGACTATATTTCTGGTTTTGAGTGAACGTTTTCTCCCTGATTCTTTGTCAACGAGGCAAATGGAAGTAGAAGTTGATACACACGGAAACGTGGGACCAGCGGAATATGTATTACTTACTCGAAGGACATATTTATGCGGTAATCCATTCTTTTCGTGCGTCCGGGATACGTGATCTGGCACTATGGCTGGTGACACCATGTTCCTTGGCATGGATAGAGACTGGAGTCTAGACTCGAGATACGTACCCAGGTCATGGCATAGATTGACGTCGTTACCAGGGCCTACCTCACGTACAACAGTAACTTCACCTGTTCACACACAGGATTATCAGATTCATGATATATAATACGTGATTATTAATCATTTATCACGACGTATGTATTGTTTGTACTAAGGCTGAGCTATATTACTCACGTTTTTGGAGTTCCAAAACTCGTCAAAAACTGTGATATGATGTGATCCTGGTATGATATATTATTATATATGCAATAAAACTATTATTGGAACAGTATAGCTGCACTATATATATTACTTCTTTGATTATGGTGTGTTCTGAGCATATAAAGACCTGAATGAGATTGTCAAACCGACAATGAGATCTTTCACTAGATAAGGTGATATACCTTACAGTATACTTGACTGCTACAGTGATATACCTTTCAGCATACCATTGGGGACCTCAGTATACCATTCAAAATACCATTGAATGATATATCATTCATAATACCATTGAATAATATACCATTCAAAGTACCATTGGCCTTAACACCTTTCATTTACCGTTCAAAATATCATTCAAAATACCATTGAACGATATACCATTCAAACTACCATTGAGCATGTTGAGTGATATTCCATTGAGCATGCTGAGTGATATACCATTCAAAGTACCATTAGCCATAGCACCTTTCATTTACCAATGAACGATATACCACACTGTATTCAAAATACCATTGCATTGTTTTGTAAGGGACGAACTTGACCTGAGATTAGACTTCTGGCATCTGTTGGTGAAGATCGACAACGATAGCTGCAAGTGTTCAACAGTTATGGTGACGATAAATAGACAGACACACACACACACACACACACACACACACACACACACACACACACACGCAAACAGAACTGACCGACGTGATGGCGATTTTCGCCATAACAAACCGAACACACCGACATTAGACAAAAATCGTCGATTTTCGTCTTAACAAACCGAACACACCGACATAAGAAGGACATCGTAGATTTTCATCTTAGCAAACGGACAAACTGATATATTCCTGAAATCGAAGATTTCCGTCATAATGAAGCAAAATATGCTTCCGACCATACGCAGCCTACTAAGAGGTGGCTGGTCAAATAAGCTGTGGCATGTTCCACGTAAAACAGATGCAAAAGCAAAATGTGCTTGCTGCCGTGAACCACCAACTGATAGGTGACTGGTAAAACTATAGATCATAAGTTTATGTTACTTAGCCCTGCTATTAGAGTTGTTTTTAAAAGTATTGTTTAGTGATACCTAGATTAAAAAAGAACATGACGTTGTCTTATTACATTCGTATTACAAGTACATAGTTCCATTCGCTTGAACTAGACAAAAACACATAAATCCCTGGCTCTACAGGCAAATAGGATGGTTGTTGCTACGTACCTAGGTTTGCCGAGCTAACTGTTCGAAAGGAGAAGAACCGAAACCGATTTGCTCGATATCGTGAAACTATCGACATAGCTGGTTTGACGGTTTCAGTTCCGCGGAACTGTCAGTTCAAACAACACATACACCATAGTTAATCATAAATTTAATGAATAGAGACTTCTGGTCAAAAGTAGGACACTACTTTATTGACGGACAGTCCAATCACAGATAGAACATGAAACAACCCACATATTTAGGCTGGCCTAACTTCATAAAGACATAACCATTGCCAAAATACATGCTGAAAGTGTAAACAGACGAAACTATGCGTTCGCCTTTAGGTTAGAAAAACGTTGAAACCGGTTTCAAACACCGTTTCGGTTTCCTGTCGGTTTTAAGTAAATCGTACACACCCTGTACAACCATCCAAAAATGTGTTGGTCAAATAAACACAGGCTATTTGAAACTTCATATCCTTAGAACAAAGGACGATTATTCATGCCTCCAGTTAAACTTTTTCAGTATCTATCCCGTTTTACCTCAGCGAATTGCAAGTCAAGAAGTGTCATCGCATATTATTTTCCCCAGATGGAATTGCAACCATACTGATATGTCTGAGCATGATGTCCCGGGAATCACAATCAGACTCGTTGATGGCTGATGCTGTTCACGGATTCTTGGATGTTATGAAGCGCATACTCACAGAAAATCCGGAAACGGTTAGCTACTACCTCGCAGGGAAAAATTCAGTCGCTTAAATCACAGCATTTATATGACTAATCTGCTTTGGGTAAGCTTATCCCTTTCACGCGATTATATGTTTTGGTTGACGTGATTCACGCTATGCTGCGCAAAGGTCCATGACCCGTTCGAGCCCAACCTGTGTAGGTATCGATATTTTGTTCATGAAACAAGTTCCAACCTTTTTGTGCATAACTGGGGTTAGTTGCAACCGGCAACCTGTGTTTTGCTTTGATATTGCAATATGACCGAAACATGTTAATGCGTCCGTTGTAAATTAACCAAAACATTATGTTTATTAGTTGATAATACCAGACGTTGTTGCATAACTTCCTATTTGATTACACCACTTGACTATATACTGCGAAACTTTGGTCTTTAATGATGCACTTTCGTGTTCCCATATATATATACTTCTATAGGTTCTAGCGGTTGCAACACGCGACTGTTCAGCGCTGCGAGCCGCATGTGTGGGGGGTTTTACTCACATCATTCGCCTGTTAGTAGAGTATGGTGCCAATCTGCAATCCGTGGACGAGGATGGCGACACGATGCTTCATTTGGCAGTTCTCAGGTAATCGCAATATGGATCATCTTTAGTGTGGCATTTATCTGGAAAATATGAAGTTTCATATAGACAATCCATACATATTTTGGTGCAGTATTAATTCCATCCAGATACTCCATTATCATGATTAATGTCGGCTTTGTGTCGTTTACATGCCCAGGGGCGTAGCCAGGGACTTATAATTGGACGATAATTGGTGCATTGGAATAGTCTTAATGTATCTTTGTGATCTGTGAGAATCTGTCTGGTTTAATAACGCTATGAATAATGCAATAATGCAACGAATGTTGTTTAAACTTATGACCTTGCCAGAAATCAACTTGAAGTGGTGAAAGAGCTGTTAGAGCTTGGAGCGAACATCGATACCACCAACAATGAAGGCATAACTGCTCTAGATTTGGCGGTTCACAAGGAGCATGTAGCCTGCGCAGAGACACTTCTTGAGCACGGCGCGGTTGCTAATATACAGGTACGCATGCCAAAACAACAATGCGGAAAACAATTGTTTATGATTCGTACCAAATTAATTGTCGCCACCAGGATGATCACAATATATACAAGAAATGAATTTAATATTGGAACATTCAAGTGCATTCGTTTTGGATAATACAATGCGATGGGTCGTCAGTATAATTTTCGCTACGTACTTCTTGCAGGATGCAATACAACGGAAGTCGGCGCTTCACGTGGCATGCTATCATGGCGAGTTGGGCGTAGTGACTCGGATGCTTGAGAGAGGAGCCAATCTCCATCTGAAGGATCATGGTGGTTGTACAGCGTTGCACTACGCCGCCGCGGGGTACGTGTTCATTCAGCCCAGACTAAAATAACGGAACTAGACATTAAAACATGACCACGCGGGTATTCCGTAAAAGACTTGCAGCATTGCACAATTTGCAAAACAAGTGTACTAGTTCAGTATTATGGCGTATATTAGCCTTAGTTTGAATCCATGCATGTGACGTTGGCGTACTATTATAATTACGTGCTGCACAGTAACTTAGCAAACCATGGCACCACCGCATGTTCGAAAGATGCAAATGTTGAATTAGTGCAGGTGAATAACATCTTGGGAACAGGGTGAGTGGGGTGCCCGCTTCGAGAGAGGGTTCGAAAAAAAGCTAAATGGGGGCTGGCCTGGCAGGTCAGTGGGTTAGAGCGTTCGCCTTGAGTGTTCTGGCCACCTGAGAGCCTAACTAATGGCACGTGGATCAGTGGTTCAAGCCCCGCTGTGGCCATGTCTGTGTGGTCGCAGGATAAAGGTCCCTTGCCCATTTTCTACTGTTGACGCAATATGACCAAAAGTGGTTAAAGCGTCCTGAATATACAACCAATCAAGCTAAATGTGGAGGGGAGCCATGAACTAAAAGGGTTGCAGTTTCTACCAATGGGCGGCATCCATTCTAAACAAAGGGGATGGGTTGGATACCCGGACTGCATGTTCACCTCCACTCTTGCCATTTTGTCCCACACTTTGTCGGCGTGCGCCCAGAACGCTATGACATCTGTCGATGCATGGAAGCATCAATTGAATCTTCATTTTTCATGTTTTTTCCGACGCGTACACATAGAATTGCTACACATCACGCATTAGACAGGTTTAAAATATGTCCACCATTGGTGATGTCAAAATTGTCTTCTTTTCTTTCCTGTGACAGCAATCGGCCTTTGATAGTTAGACTGTTGCTGCGGCACGGATCATGTGTCAACGTTGTTGACGAAGACGGCCATAGCGCGTTGCATTTAGCCACCAGCGCCAAGAACGTGGACTGCGTTAAAGTGCTCCTTGACAACGGCGCATACGCCAACCTCCGGGTATATAACGGGAAATTCATCTTATGTCGGTGTGCTCGGTTTGTTATGGCGAAACTCGCCATCATGTGAGTCTGCTCTGTTTGTGTGTGTGTGTGTGAGTGTCTGTCTGTGAACTGTCGAACACTTGCACCTATCGTTGTCGAACTTCGCCAACAGATGCCAGAAGTCTAATCTCAGGTCAAGTTCGTTGCCAAGTAAAATCGGTCAAACGTCAACGTCAAGGTGACGTGATACGTCTAAAACACATTTCCCCGTCTATCGGGCTTAATATTACAGCTAGAAACATGAAATTAATGTCTATATACTCAGCTCCTGAATATCTTTCTTGTTATCAAATTTACATAGGAGCAATAGTTTATATGCTACAGGCTTTGTAAATTTCACAATTTTCCACACAATTTTTTTTTTCAATCTCAAAGCGATTGTCACGAGACTTTGCAGAGACATTAAAGGTACCACGCAGGTACCGTATATCAAAAATTATAATAATCCCATGAATAGTGTCCGTTTCCAAGGCGACGAAAATCCCCATTATGAGCCAATGGAAGATTTGTCCCCTGATTTTGTCAACTTGCCATACAGGTATCTCCACGCCGCTTGGCAGGGACATTCGGTCCGCCACCTAGATAGACTATGCCAAAAATTACGGCGATCGAACTCGTAGTATTCATTTCCAAGGCAACGGGAAATCCCATTATGAAAGATACAATTTTTGTTTTCCAAGTTCGGTGCAGTTAAAATGCACATAGCCTCACGCTACTTGGTACAGACCTAGGGGTCGGTCTTATCAATTATGTGCAAGATGAATGCAATCGGAGGGTTACTTTTTGTTTCCATAGCAACGCAAAAATGGCCCACTTGTTAAAGATAGGACATTTTTGAAATTTACCATGAGCCAAAAACATAGAAACCTGTAAGCCACGCAACTCATCTTTGACACAAAGATTACTTTAGGTTGCATCTTAAAATTGTTTACATTTCAGAAACCTGCGTTAAAGGTCAAGGTCGTGTCATTGACTATTGTAAATGTCGTGTGCTCGGTTGTAACTCAAAAACTATAAGACATCTGAGCCCCAAACTTGCCCTGGTGGATAGGGGTGACGTAGCTTATGCCAAATCCAATCTCAGCTTGAACCCGGTGTGCGCAACGTAACGGTGCTAGAGCGCATGGAAGTTAGAGGTTCGAACCCGACTTTTAAATTTTCTAAGCTATCACCCTCCAATATTTACCATAGACTGACGCATAAATTAGGACCTTATATTTAAAATTTAACTAAAATCGGACTGGCGGTAACGGGTCATTTCAATTTAAAATGAACGAAATTCACCGTGCCCTCGATATTGACCTACAAACTTCAAAATGGCATAGGGCACTGTGGAATTGTATTGCCCGTCAGGAAAAAACTGTTAAAATTCGCCGTGTTGACAGTTTTGCGTAAATCGACGAAAAGGTCGTTACAATAGTAAACTATACGGCGTTCCCGTTCTCCTAACACGACCCCCCCCCCGCAACTCCCGCCGCCCCCACCCGGCCTTCTCCATGCCCGCCAATTCACACACACATTCCAGCTTTGATGCGCTTTACTGGCGCACACTCCTGCCCTTATCCACACCCACCCCATACCTTACACCCCTACCCTGCTGGCCGGTCCGCTGCCGTTCAGCTGCTTGCTGCATGGTGACCTTACCGCGAACCAAGGGCCCCCTCCCTCCCTCCCGACACCCCCACCCCTGACCTTGCCCGCCAATACACACGAAGTGTTGGCACTTTTGAGTAACTCGACGAAGCACGCCAATGCACACTCGCATGCACGCCATGAACTTCTTCGCTGGCGCACCCCCCTCCCCTCACCCACATGCACCCCTTACCACACAACCCTACTGCTGGCCACTCCGCTGCCGGTCAGCTGCTTTCTGCATGGTGCTCTTACCGTGAACCTTGCGCACCCCCCCCCCTTCCCCCGCGCACGTCCACCTGAGGTCGAGATGACTGCGATTGCATCAGCATTGGAAGCTGCGAAGAGTTGTAATTCCTTTAATAATCGACCCATGAGATCCCGGTTTGAATTATAGTGTGCAGCGGCACGTCCACCATGCAACAGCCATGCTTCATCAGACGTTCATTTGAGCCATAAATTCTCAGCCGCCAGGGTGATGTGCCTTGTGTGTGTGTGTCTGTCCCTCTGTGCGCGATAACTGTCGAACACTTGCAGCTATCGTTGTCGAACTTCGCCACCAGATGCCAGAAGTCTAATCTCCGGTCAAGTTCGTTGCCGGGTGAAATCGGTCGGACGTCAACGTCACAGTGACGTCATACGTCGAAAACACATTTTTAGGCATAAATCGCTTACTATTATAGCTAGGCACGCGGAGTTAGTGCCATCATACTCAGCTCCTGATTGTCTTTCTCGTTACTACCATCAAATTTGACGTGGAACCAATAGTTTTTCAAGTTACGTCATGTCAAAATGACAACATTGTCGTCACAAAATTCAGGTACAGGTATGGTGTTTCGATCGCAACGAAAATTTGCAGTAACATTAAGGGTACCGTTGACGTACCGTATGTCAAAAATCAGAGCGACCGATCTAGTGGTTATGACGTAACGGGTCATTTCAATTTAACATTAACAAAATTCACGGTGCCCTTAATATTGACCCTACAAATTTGAAAATGGTATAGGACACCGAGGAATTGTATTGCCCGTCAGGAGAAAATATGATTGAAATTCGCCGTGTTAACACTTTTGCGTAAATCGACTAAAATACCATTGCAATGGTAAAATATATGGCGTTTCCTTCGCCTAACGCGAGCCCCCTCCCCCCAACTCCCGCCGCCCCCAACCCCGGCCCTTTTCATGCCCGCCAATACACACACGCATTCTGGCTTCGATGCGCTTCACTGGCGCACACTCCTGCCCTTATCCACACCCACCCTCTACCTGACACCCCTCGCCTGTGTGTTGACCACCCCCCCCGCCCCCCCGAGCGGGCCCCAACTGAGATCGAGGTGACAGCGATTGCATCAGCATGGGAAGCCATGAAACGCTGTAATTCCCCATGACCCCCATGCATCAGTCATGCGTCATCTGACGTCCATTTGAGCCATACATAAGCTCTCAGCCGCCAGGGTGACTTGCGTTGTCTGTCTGTCTGTCTGTCTGTCTGTCTGTCTGTCTGTCTGTCTGTCTGTCTGTCTGCCGGATCATTATCTGTCGAATGCCTACAAATATCGACCTCTTCTTTTACCGAAACATTTCAACAGCCCATCGACAGGTCAAGTTCGTAGATGGGCAATATAACTCAAAGGTCAACGTCGCGATGACGTGTTTGGCTCTAGCTCTCTTAATATTGCAGCTAGAGAGCCGCAATTAGTCACAACATTCTCAGCTCCTCAAAGTCGTTGTCAGTACTGACATCAGATTTGACGTAGGATGAAAAGTTTTCACGCCATGTGCTCTTGAAATTTTTTTAAAGTTTGAGATATCGACTCCTCCTTCTGCGCAGGCAATGCTACAGCCCACCATCAGGCTAAGTTTGTATATGGGCAATGTAGGTCAAAGTTCAAGGTCACAGGAATATTTCAAATTTCGCCTAACTATTGAAAGATAGGACCAACAATTTGAAAAACACTACTACTGTCTCAGTTTTGATTTAATGACGCTCACAATTATTTCTGTTATTGGGCCCAGGTACCTGCTATATCGTCTGAAAATTTTGAAAATCGTCCAAACAGTTTTTCTGCGAAAAATTCTCAAAGTTTAACATGGGACCCTACGAGAGCATTTTGGCGGGAACATGGTGTCCTCAATTTATCCATGAAAGGTACAAGTCAGACAAACAACACCTTGCGTGCAACATGCAATTATTATTTGGACGCGTTGTGCTATATTGGTCCAGGTCACGTATCCAAGGTCAAGGTCACAGCAAGGTTAAGGTCACAGCAAGGTCAAGGTCACGAAACACGTTTTACCGCGTAACTACGTTAATATTGGGTCTAGAGATCCGTCGTTTGTTTCAGAGTATTCCTCAGAGGTAGGCGCAAAAGAATTGTGCTCTCAGATTTCACCGCACATTTACAGTTTTTAAGTTATTGAATGATCAAATTGTAACCTAGCAAAAATTATAAAAAATTGCGGTGACTACATGCATGCAGGTAGATTACCTATATGTGGTGAAATGTGTACTAACTTTTAATATAACTAACATCATGTGTGCCAAATGCCATCGAAATCGAACTGATAGTTTGTACGCAAAGAAATAATCAAACATCAACGTGGCCAATCCCATTATAAAGATATGACGTAATGACGTTTCGGCCTATCCCCCAATTTTTGCAATTTTGCAATTTTATAGTCAAAAAGTGACGCCAGCAGGCTGAATGTTTCATCAACCGAAAAGTGTTTCAGGCATAAAAAAAAGCATGTTGCATATATACTAAACCCGCTCGACCAGTCATTTTTCATACGAAATCCTGCCCTCGGTCCTGCATAGGCTCGACCGAATTAATTTCCTGCTTTTTGGCCGAAAAACGACTTAATTTCTCCATAAAGAGGACAGGTCAGACAACCGTAAGACAACAATATTAACAGTAAGAGACGCAATTAGTGCCAATATACTCAGCTCCTCATTATCTTCTACCGAATAAATTAGTATTCTATTTTGTCTACTTTGTTTTCTTGCTATGTGACCTTCAACCATTGCACGCAAACTCGCCTACGGAAACGCATTGTCGATTACGGAATTTCCACTATCTATACCCTCTCCGATTTTCGTCTTTCTTCTCAAGCTATGTTTGACAATTTCTAGTTAATTGTGTCACACGGTCTAGTTTGTATGTTTGTGCATGTGCATTTATGAATCTCCACCCGGCCGACTCGGCAAGCTCGAGGCTACTTTTGAGACAAACACCAAACGTCTAGTAAAGTTTAAACATGGTAAGTGTCATCGAAGCAGGCAGCGGCAAGCGCGTGCGCAACCTAACATTGGAATCGCGCCGAAAGCTGACGTATCAGTGACTGCGGGATAAAAAAATTGCTGCCGGCCTGAGACGTAACGCGTGTGTTTGCACCAAAGGTGGGACAGCAGACACCGCCAGCACGCGTAATACAAATTGATGAGAGTATGTACGCATAAGTCTGACTAGTAGGCCAATCGGCGTCGATGGTGGTGGAACGTGTGAAAAACGAGTGAGACTTAATACCAAGGTTTTGAGACATTCCCGCAGCAAGATAGAGAATGTGTGCACTCAGCGTCTGTGTGGTCGCATCATGGTCGTGTCCATGGGTGTGCGGGGCTCAGTGAGCACGTGCCCCCTTTCAAATCCCAGGATATATCTGTGCCCCCCTTTTCACGTTATGTGCCACCCCTGGTGGTGCCCCCTGTCCAAGGGTGGGGGTACAGGGGGCAAGTGACCCCTTTTCCTTTCAGACCCTAAGATATACCTACCCCCCCTCCCCCTTTCCAATTCTGTGCACTACGGTCACCTACGTCTCAGGCTTTTACACGCATTCGTTATGTCTTTCTGCCCCTCCTTTCAACAATTCCTGCACGCCCTGCACATGACCTCGAACGAGTCACGTGACGGAGGCTGCTGTTTGACAAAATGATAGCGTTGTCATTCAAGCGCAGGGGGTCAGTGAACCTTGTACGCCTGAACGTTATGATGGATCTTGTGGCATCGTAAAAACAGATTTAATTGGTAATTTGTGTTATTTTCGTCGCTTTGTTTCATAGCGTCAAACCGGTTATGGTTATCTTTGTTAAGCTTCATTAGGGCATTTTTATTTAGTTAACAGGGTTTCTTGATCAATTTTCCAAAGTGCTCCAATCCTTTAATGTGAGACAAATTTGTGATGGTTGACTTCAATCTGCGCTGGACGCATTTGACAGTGTTGACTTTTACACACCGACGTTATGGACCATTATCTTTTCCGATATATAGAGAAGTCTGATATTGATAGGATTTCGGTATTCTCAAGCTTCGGTTGTGGGAGCTTCTATAGTGTACGAATGATAAGCAACAATGATTGTCTGTGGGTCGTAATGAATGCGTTCTATATGCTATTGCAAGCGATCCAATTGTGAACTTGGCCATCAGAAACAGTGAACCAATACCAAAGTGACACATAATGCGTCGACATAATGTCGCTATACATGTTGCCTATCCTGAAATGGACTTTATTTCACAGGATAAGTCCGGACAATCGGCATTGCACATGGCAACCCATAGAGGTGCTGCTGAAATCATCGACCTACTCCTGGCCGCCGGTGCCGACATCAACTCGACTGACGGAGACGGCGATACGAACGTCAGTCTTACCGTCTATGGGTAAGGACAGATTTTTCCAATTTCGTTAACTAGACCACGCCAAATCAAATTTAGCTCATATAATTTTTCTGTGTTTATTCACTTATATTCCTGAATTATACCGTCCCAAATAGAAAAAAGTGAATACTTTTTCTACTTCTTTTCACACCTATCAATTTACATTCTGAGCATTCTGAGCATGCTGAAAACCCAACCATGGGAAAAATACACGCCCTCGACAACAGATGCCTACGCTCTGCATCGAAGCTCACCTGCCAATCTTATAACATCCTTGGGGAATTTCCAAATATCACTCAGATGCAATGGTAGAAAAAATAAACCCACCGGACCTGAGTGTTGCTACTCTGGCAAACATCTGAACATTTACGTGTTACCATGTTAACATAACGATAATCATGCCATAATCATCCGTCACAAAATCATTTGGCCACCCCAGTCGGGAGGGACGAATGACGGCCCCATAGAATCTGGGAAAAAGTCGACACTCTACCAATAAGTGTACGTTCATGCTTATTACAAGACTTCAACCGCAACCAATAAACCCGACATTATTGTGCTCATCGTAGCAATGTTATCAAAGCTGTGTGATTACGAAATGAGTGGTACTATGATTTGTAATGTGACAATGGCTTATAAAATCTCTGGGAAATGACACCCATAATGTACCTTTTTGAAGAGATATGAGATTGGACACGTGTTTCGGTGTACATCTTTCTAGTTAACAATATACGATATCTTACAACGTATTTGCAAGCAAATTTACCAGTTCTTGAGGAGGAAAATTTAGATTATGATTATGATTATTTTTGGCGCAGATAATCTTATTTGTATCTTTGAATGGTACAGTGTATATCTTGACATTGGAGAGCAGAGTCAAACTAATGAACAAGGATAAAATGCTGAAATGTGTTTCAGAGAACACCTCAGTCCTGTTAAAAATAGACATAAACCCTTGTTATTCGAATTATCCTTGACCGTCTCAGCATGAGTCTTCCCGATGTGGCTATGGTGCCAACCTGGGTGGCCATACAGTCATCAATCTAATCTGGCGACGTTCACATAGCTCGAGACACCATTCTAAACCTCCCCGCCCATCATCATCACCGACGTTGGCCATGAATATATCTATATTTTTGTCTGGTCACATACATTTCTTCCGCTAGCAACGACAGAACATGATAACTGGGTTTATAAGTTTTTGTACTAATAACTAAAGTTTAATATATCAATAGCTAATGAAACCTTATAACTAGAAAGGCAGCCACCTGGCGACGGACTGGTTTATTATCCAACGTATATACACGATTAATGGCATGACGTGTCTAAACCCCACGGTGACCGCCATGCCGGGCTAGCCCCCTTCTGGCGCGCTACGTAAAAGTCACATATGTACAGTTGGATACATCCGCGCAATACATCATGGTTGTGCTTCATCCGCGCAATACATTATGGCTAGCGTCATAGACATCACTTGCGTAACATTGTATATCTACACGCTTCTTCCCCCCCCCTGTTACGCAGTTACGCTCCCCTGCGATCCTTGATTGAAAAGGCAACCAAGGCTGACCTTCCCACAGTTACACAGCTCCGAATTCCTAACGATTGGGAAGGCAATCAAAGCTGACCTTCCCCCCTGTGTACCGTGACGGGCTAGCCCCGGCATGGGGTGACCTTTGCCTGACTATGAGGGTTACCTGGGCAGGCAACCAAAGCTGACCTACCCAATTGTGAATGAGGGTGGTGACTAGCATGAGGAAATGTATACGACCTTAGTGAAGTGGGGTGTAATGATGGGGGCCCTCCTCATAAGGAGCGCCAAGAAGGAATTAAGAAAGCCCTGGGCCCAACGGTCACTAAAACAGCCCCCTTAAAGTCACTTGATGGCGAGGTGATTACAGATCGTAGCGAACATATGTCTCACTGGGTGGAACACTATGTCTCATTGTACGCCCACGCGTCTCATGTATCGCCAACGGCGCTTGATCCACTACCCCGTATGCCGGTCATGGATGATCTGGACAGTGTTCCAACAGCTTTTGAACTGGGTGAGGCAATCGATTCCTTGGGCAGCGGGAAATCACCTGGCAATGACAGGATTCCTGCTGAAGTAATTAAGTGTGGGAAAACTATATTGCTCCCTCATCTACACCAGCTTCTCGTCCTTTGTTGGAACAATGGTACTGTTCCACGTGACATGCGTAATACAGATATAGTTACGCTTTACAAGAAAGGGGACCGGGGTGATTGTAGCAATTACCGCGGAATATCACTCTTAAGCTTTACTGGTAAACTCTTCGCCAGAATTGCCTTAAAGAGACTGCAACTCCTTGCGAACAGTGCATCCTGAGGCGCAGTGCGGTTCAGAGCGGGACGTTCCACTGTCGACGTGATATTCTGTTGAGAAATATCATGTCAGGAAAAATGTAGAGAGCAGCACAAGCCCCTCTAGCTTGCTTTTGTTGATCTCACCAAGGCTTTTGATACTGTCAGCAGATCCGTGTTGTACAGAATCTTAGGTTCTATTGGCTGCCCCCGTACACTACTCAACATTATCCGCTCATTATCGGAATTGGTTGCGCACTCACAAAGCCAGCTTCAGAGACTCATGGTTCGACTCTCAAACGCGTGTGCTTTATTCGCTTTGCCTATTGGTGTTAAGAAAACAGTCGTGCTGATCCAAGGGGCTATTACACCACCAGTGATTACCGTAAATAACATTCATTTAGAGGCGGTGAATATGTTTCGTTACCTGGGAAGTACAGTCACGGATAATTCATCCCCGGACGAAGAAATAAATACTCGCATTGGGAAGGCAGCCACCACATTCGGTAGGTTAACAAACGTGCTTGGAAAAAATCAAAACTAACCATTCGCACCAAAATCTACAGGGCGTGTGTTCTAAGTAGCCTGCTGTATGGCAGTGAAACGTGGACTACATAATGTGGCCAAGAAAAAAAGTTAAACAGCTTCCATCTTCGTTGCCTACGAAATATTTTAGTCATTTCTTGGCAAGACAAGGTAACAAATGCCGCCGTGTTAGCCAGGGCCGACCTACCGAGCATTCTTGCTCTTGTCAAACAACGACGTCTTCGTTGGCTTGTAAACGTTCATCGAATGCAAGATGAACGCAGTCCAAAGGATGTGCTCTACAGTGAGCTTGCCGATGGCAAAACGCCAACTGGACGGCCAAAGCTCAGTGTTAAGGATGTTTGCAAGCGTGACATGAGGGCTTTCGGCATCGATACAAATTCTTGGGAGGACCTAGCATTCGAAAAGCAGGAATGGTCACGTGTCGTGCGTGAGGAAATGGATCACCACGACGGGCTCTGGTTTGATAAACTGGACTCGAAACTCCAATCTAGGCACCCAGTGAGTATAAACCAAGACCTATCGACAGGTCATCGATGCGACGACTGCGGTAAGCTCTGTCGGTCACAGATAGGCTTGTTCAGTCATAAGCGCAAATGCCGCGACGCAAATCGTATCACTTGAAATCTAACAAAGCTGCAAAATCCATCGTCTTTCGTAGACGGACAGATGCCAACCATGCGTATAAGCGTTAGATTTCCGGCCTCCGGCTATTTTTATGATTTCGTGCCATATGTTGTCCTGTGCAAACATATTTGCAACCCTTGCACGTTCCCCGCTTCAGACAAGGTGCGTTGCTGCAGACTGGCCTTGTTCAAAATTGATTGAATTGTTGAAGTAATGTTGCAATCTCGTAATTGGATAGGATGGTGTTAATGCTTCAGAGACCATCCTGCAGTACTTCAACACTTGGTGGAGAAGGGGGCAAACATTAACGCAGTCAATCAAAAGGGATTGAGCCCTCTGCTTATCGCCGCTGACCGGAACGGCGTGGACTGCTGTAAAATTCTTATTGACAACGGCGCAAATATCAACATCCAGGTACGAGAGGAATTCATTAAAACGGTGGCATGCATGGTTAATCATGATCAAGGGTTGCTTTTCTGCACGATATTTTCATTGATTATATATAATGAATTCTATATAATTTGATTAGAAATTTCCCCTTGGCGCCATGTAACTAGTAAGCAGCCACAAAGCCCTGGGATACCTACGTACTAGTTAGTACCATTCTGATAATATCAGCTGGTTCGCATTGGCTCGTTCTGGCAGGCCTAAAAAGTAAACATGCTGCAATATGTTTGTTATCAAGACAACGCGCTGTTATGTCTGTCATTATTAGTTTTTAACTAACGCACACTTGTGCTAATAACGAACGATTGTAGTGAACACTGAAAACAGTGCTTAATTTAGAATTAGATAACGTTGCATGTGATCATTTGTTATTAATTGTGGCTCATCGTGATATAGATAAATATTCTTTTATTATAGTCACTTCTATAACTTTAGGACGTCTCGCAGGGAAGAACGGCGCTACATATCGCCTGCCACGAAGGGTATCTGGAAATCGCGCGACACCTGTTAGCTGCAGGTGCTAGCATGGATCTGCGGGACGAAGACGGCGACACGATGCTCCACTATTGCGTCAATGGGTCAGGCTAATATAACTATAGCGCGAGTGCACTGGGCGTCATGCAGTGTTAGCCTGACACCAATCTATAACAGCCCGCCGCTTTCATTTCCGATGACGTTTAGAATTGATAAAGCCATGCCGAAGCGCTATTTATGTTATTACGGGTTTACAATCAATTCAACTTTATCTTACATATGTGATGGTTGATAAGACTTTGGCAGTAAAATATTTATGGGTTTGTCTGAAATCAATTTCTCACGTCTTGAGAGTAAATCGCTGCCTCTGAGTTCTTTGCCTCGTTCTTTGTCTTTGGGTTTTCCAACATTGCCTGAATAAATATTCTAAGCTACTTTGAAATCCGTCGGTACTGGACCTTTGTATCCTATTTGAAATTGTTTCCTAATAACAGATCAAGCCAATTACAAGTCAAATACACATGTCCAATATGGGAGGATATCGAAGTAGTTTAACAAATATCAATGTTGCCATGGCACCTTGAAATATACATAATTCTATTCGATATGCAAACATGCGTACATCGTCGCTTACGTCTGGTGCGTAAATATGCGTGATTTGACATGATTTCATAGAACCAAAGCCAACGCCATGGAGATACTATTACAACAAGGGGCCGCCATCAACGCCGTTAATAACAATGGCACGAGCCCATTGCATATGGCCGCCAACACAGATCAGATGAATTGCCTGGATTTACTACTCAAGCACGGCGCCAGTGTCAACATCCAGGTAGATCTGAGCAAAATATTCATGCAGTGTAGCCGGGTGTGCGAAGTCTTTCACTGATGGTGGTGGCAATAAAACCATTTTTAGCCCACATTTTAGCGTCCGCATGTAACTTACAAACCTGACTCGATTATTCATAGTACTTTCTAATTGAAGCTCAATTCGTTTCTCATGTAGTTCATCTGAACTGGTTAAAAACGTTTATTTTACCTTTATGTTATTCTGTGCAAAAAAGGCACCTTAACTCAAAGCAGAACTGTTCTCTTTGATAAATGTGAGCCATAGTGTTTGTAATTATTCACTTTTTATTTCTGTTGACCAATAACTTACTACCTATAACGCGGACACCAAAGGACCGTGTGGGTGGTACCGCGCTACACGACGCCATCAAGAAAGGCCATGTCATGATGACAGAACACCTATTGAAACAACGAGGCGCAGACTTCACGCTCAAGAACGTACTTGGCTTCAACATATTGCATTGGGCTGCGTACCATGGACACGCAAAGTGAGTGTTGCCAACACGTGACCTGCATGACTTAGTGACCTTGACAAGCATAGGTGATTGCAGATGCTGAATAATAAATTATGTCGATTTAACAACTGAGTGAAAACACCGGCTAATACATATATGTGCGTAGTTGCCCCACACTATGATAAAGATCTAACATTGTTGGTCATACGTATACTTCAGTATGCAGGTTGTAACATATGTGTACCCGCTTGATATTCATCGTGTCGTTAGTTATCTATTTCACCATCAGACTAGTGTAAGTATGTATTTCTCCTGGCCTCTTGGTTTGCTGTGCCTCTCGATCTGTGAATCCAGCATGACAGAATCAGCTGATGTTGACAGTTGTCACCTGCTGAAGTAGATTATTAATTTCATCCGTGAAGAGTTCCAAAATGATTATATGATTATATGATACCATAAAATATGGATTAACTTGCGAATCTTAGCTTATTTTCACAGAAAAGTTAACTTACGTTGAAGATGCATACATAATACGCGCTCAGGTCGGTACGGGAGTAACTGTGAAAAGTGAAAACAAATGACGATGGTTCAATTATTCTGCGAAGGCATTATTTATTCAGCAAAATGCGTCCAAAACACCCCCGAGAGATATACTGCTATCGTATGCTCAGAAAAAAATGATGAGCCATTTTTCATCCTCTGCACGCGAGCATTTGACACCCTTTGCGATTCTCTGGTTGCCAAAGAACAGAAGTGTTTTCACGATTACGGTATCAAACATATATGTCTAGTTAGGCACTATAGTTGATAAGTCAGTGGCCTCTTTATTGACTGGATGCGCAACAGACCTGTCTGAATACCCAAGTACACCCATGACACGTTAATACGACTAGCAATGGTGCCGGGTGCATACTCTAGGCGAAAAAAATCATGAAGTTTAGAAAGTGAAGGTATCATTTTGTGTCAGCATTGAAGCCGGCTTCGAACCCCACTCTTGTCTCAGTTCATGAAATCTTGGCAACATTTCTTGCAGCACATTTGTCATCGATATGCCGAGCTGTTAGAGATGTTGCATGTCATACACTGACGTGGTATACCAGATCCTGCTTGGCTTCCTACGCGCAACAAGCAGCTGCCCATAGGTTTTTATTTGAGTGTTTATTCCATGCCGTTTGCCTCCAAAGTAAATCATGCAAAATATCTACCTGCCTACTCCGCACAGGTGACTAACATGCCCTTGGAAAATCCGGAAGTCTATCAGGCTTTCAAGATTGGCATCACGTTTGTGCCAAAATCTGTGATAAATCGCTCTCGACGCATCTCCGCTGATCAAAGTTCAGAAGTGATAGTGTTAATTATGCAGACATAAAGGCGTACAAAATTAGCAGACAGACAACCACAGTGAAAATACGTTTGACACCCATTTATTTTATTAAGCATGTCTCACAGAGACAAATCACAAATAACAACCACTGGATTGCCGCAGAGCGCGGGGTACCCGCTCGGCTAGCCACTGGGTTCTCAGGTTGTGGGGCAGGCGGGGAAGCCGCAAGGACCTGGCTTGTAAAGTGTGGGGCTGTTGTGTTTAACTGTCCGCCAATGACGCTGCATTTGGCCGAACCAATTCGTGGCACATGATTCAGTTATATGCATGATTCTGGTAAGAGCCAAGATAGGATAGCATTACTGGGACTTTTGCATCGAGTGGTACACATGGTAATGTTATCACGATGCGTTACCAAAGGCAAGAGTTAAAAGGGCGAATAGCGACGAGAATGTATGAATAGTCGAAGGCCATGCTAGCCTCTCTTCCAAGATGCGGATTATCTATGGTATTTTCATCGCAACAGCCGCTCATCGGAACATTGTTTCACAATGAATGTATGAGTCACTATATGCCACTTATGCAGTTGCTTGCCTTCCAGGAAGAGATACGGAAAAAAAATCGAAGTTAGTTAGTTCACGATGCAAGGACAATGACACAAGTTACCGACACACGTTATTATAGTGTGCACATCTCTACAACCCGATTTAATTGGGGAATGAATACCCCAAGTTTGAAGCTACGTCACATTCCCGGCAACATTTGACATGACGATACGGTCCTGAGCGTTGCATCAGGCTGCAATGTCATAGTGAAAAATATAACAGTTCATTTCAACATTTCTGTTACGTTGACGTTCGGCCGTTATATACAGAGACAAAGTGTCATCTGTGACTGACGATAGTTGACATTCTAACTGCGATTTGCTTATGTGTAGAGCCATGCCATATATATATATCTTGCCATTACTGCTACAGTATCACAGAGCGGATACTTAATCAAGTACCAGACATAGTGAATGTACAACAGGATGACGGGTTTACAGCGCTTCACCTTGCGTCCCTGATGGGACACTATCACGTGGCCAAGGTATTGGTGGCAAAGGTAACCTTCTCAATACTATATATTTATTTAACGTATTTATTTGTATTTATATGTCAACATAGATTTTCACGTTATATATTTGCCTTGGAATCGAGAAGAGTGACGATTGTTTAATGATATTCCCTTTTCTTCATCTCTGGGGGGATATGTAACTTAGCCGTGTACGAAATGTAATACTTGGACATACGTGTTATGATTTGAAATCGTTTTAGCATGTTATTATTGTCACGGAAATCTCCGTAGCCCTCCTGCAATCTGCCTAGTCATACCTGTGTTGCTTATTTACGTTACAAAGGGTAAAGCGGACTTGGCGATTACCAACAACCGCAAACAAACTCCGCTACATTTGGCTGGATCAAGTCTACGAGCAGCAACAGTAGAATATCTTCTTTGTCATGGTAGGTAACCCGACACTTAGTGTTACGTTGCAAAATGTCCGCCCGCACATTTCGTTGCACAATGTCCGACCAGAAATTAATTCATCGTTGCAAAATGTCCGCCCGTTGCAAACTACTGGTTTGAATCGTGAATCTGGTTGAAAAGCCGAAAAAATGTTGATAAATAAAAAGCAAGCCTAAGGGCCCTAACGAGCTTCCGCATCAACGTCAACGTGAACTACAGGAAATTTCAACGCAGCCCAAATATATAATGGCAGAAAGAACATTCCATTACGTTTCGTGTATGTAGGAAGATACGTAGATTGGATGAGGGCACACGTGGGATCCCCGGGTGGGACCCAATGGCGGTTCCAGGGTTTCTCCACAGAAAGACGGGTGGGCGAGGGCGACTCGGACACAGACGGGGGCGCCTTTTTATCATCTAGCACATTTATTGGAATGTGGAGAATTGGGAGGGGTGGGGGCAGGGGTGCACAGGCAACAGCTAGGCGGGTTTGCCGCTGAAGCCGAAATGCTTTCGACGAAGTGGGTAATCGAGCTATGAACTAGGCCAATATGGCAAGCATAAAGCGTCTGCAAAAGTCAGATTTAGAAAAACGTGCCATCTGTAAACTATGGCTATGTGTCGGACTCTGATATCTCGACGATGTTGGGCCATGTTTCAACCATTATTCATGGCCTCGATGGGCTTCTTGGCCCGGTCCAGCCCTCGTGTGGTTGCCTACAAAGCAACATATAATTGTCCATGTCGATTTTGTGGGCAGGTGGACATGGACAATTATATTATATATTTATAGGCAGCATAACAGAGTCAATGAGTATTGGGAATCGAGAAATTGACTATGGCCTATTTTGATCGAGCTGGCTAAATAGATCGATCCAGGTTAAAAGACACATCTTTCTTTATTTCTAAAGCAAAGGCTATTCGAACATTAATGCAAGTGCCTTTTCCATTTTGGCATGATGCTGCATCAGTAACAGCTGTAAGTCCCATATACAATATTATGGTATATTCGGGGTGGGGGGGGTTTCCGTTCCTCGTGAATGGGCTTTTCATTTCACCGTGAACTGGGAATGGCATATTAGCCGATCGTCGTGACCGAGGATTTTCGTCATCCGTGCTCTGAAAATCTTAATACTAAACAATCATGATTTGATTCTTTATACAAAAAGAAATAGACTTTTTTGTGATTTTGGAACTCGACTCCCCCCCTCGCCCTCCCCCTGTTATATGTTCCCACGATGTCTATATGATCTTCGAGTGCTATACTGGGGCCTTTCCGCTTTTTAGTTTCATTCCAGGAAAACGCTTTGAAATGTTGGGAATATGGGTCCCACCTTCACTTTGGCATGTCAAATTGATGCAAAGCGTGGCAGAGCTCGTGATAAGAGTAGTGAACTGTCATTATTGACATACTTCTTGTAAACGTGCAATTTCGTGCGTTGTATGATTAGGGTAATCCACAAGAAAAGCAAACCATGTCCTGGCATTAAACCTATTATTAAACTACCGTGATGACGTAAGGGGCAGCCGAGTGTTGAGCAAGAGCTCATGCAACGAGGACTTCAAACGAATGATAACATATATATATGGTATCCACGCGGCTTTGTAATCTTTCCCACGGCTCGTCGCTGCAAAGGTTCCATTTCGCTGGACTACAGTGCATATTGGGACATATTGTCTCGGACCCAAGGGGGGGGGGGGCATTTTTATACCCGGCTTGTGATGGAAAAGATACCACTATAGAGCGGATGTCGGTTAGTTGCATATTAACGTTAAGGAAGGGGAGAGTGGAGCCATGTACCCGGGGTAACCCCCTGCGATTTGTGAAGGAGGTCATGGGATCTTTATCCTGGGATCAAAGAGATATGACCATAGCGGGGCTTGAACCATTCAACTCGCGGTCCGTTAGGCTCTTAGTTCCAGAGCGCTCATGTCGAGCGCTCTAATTAAGATACTGGACTAAATGGGCGGCTCATGATATAACAAGAAATGATAGGCATATAGAGCTGATCATGCGCCAAAACGGCCTGCAGTGGGCGGACACATTGCAACGACGAAGTGATTATCGGGCGGACATATTGCAACGGGCGGACATTTCGCAACGATGAATCACTTTTTGGGCGGACATATTTCAACGGGCGGACACTTTGCAACGATGAAATGATTTTTGGGCGGACATTTTGCAACGGGCGGACATTTTGCAACGTAACACTTAGCACCCTATTTTAATGCAGATATTGCTTGTGATATACGAACATCGTCATAAATTATTTCGACCAGGAAAACCACAATACAATACAACATACAACAAAAAGTAAAAAAAATAATACAATCGCTGGCCGAGAAGACCATGCACTGTTATGAGTTGGTGGATGCCTGAACGAAAAAAATACAGCGGAGAGCAAGACTACACCAAGACAAATTGGATAAACAATTGCCGATAGACATCATTACAATTCGATCGTACAAATAAGAATGAATTTTGTTATGACTTGATGAAACCTAATATCTTTATCATTCTTTTTGGCATTCATAACAATTGACTTTAATTGTCAAAACAGTATCTATCAATACGTCTATTTTATATGTGTTGAGTATCCCGCTATTGTATTGATAGATAACTTCGTTAAAGTTTCTTTTGAAGTTTGGTAAATGGGTCAACTAATAGGGGATGAAATTTTTCGGCAAATGTGTGCTTGGTTCTGGATATAACTATATTGTGCTTACACCTGGTGTCTCATGTTAGTCTAATAGATGGGGAACATGGCCAAATGTAATCAGGTATGCAGGAAGATCATCAAGCAGCAGCCAATAATAAAACTTCAAGACATGTAACTCCTAAATATCGTGTATTAATGAAGCTTTATTCGCTGAAATAATGGTTCAATGTGCACAATATAATTACTTTGATGATACCTACAGATCTTCCGCATATTTTCCTTGGTGGCCCCAGGCTAATATGCAGTTGTGCAAGTGAGATAGAATGAGTTAGTTAAACATGGTTGGCGAAATATGCTGAGAAAGGGTATATTTTAGATGATGCATGACTCCAACTATCTCGAAATTTTCAAAGCAATTTTATCACCGTGACTGGACCACTATAGAGGATTATGTAGAATCAGTTCAAGAAAATCAAATTCTTCAACACATTCAAAGAAAGACAGTTCATAGTTTCATACTTCACTACTTCGGTTTGCATTAGTTTTGGGCGACACGGAACTAAATGCTAGTTTTTGAAAGGGTTGTATCGTCAGCGTATATAATTAGGCAAAATATTGAACTCACTCTAGTTTATATATATTCTAAATAGAAGGGGGCCAAGTAGTTATCCTTGTGATGCTCATCGGAAGATCACAACATCTTGTGATTGAACATTATCTATACTTATATCTACACTATTTGCGATTGTGAGGACACTTTTTAGCAGAATAAACGCAAGCCCAAAAATCCAACAATGCTTTAATTTAGCTAATAGTATGTCGCGATTAAGGGTGTTTAAGGCGTTCAATAAATCAAAATAGATGTTTATCGTAATCTACTTATATATGGTGCTATCGATTAATTCTAGTGCAGCTAATTGAGGTGAATGTTTTCTTCATTCTGACCACTGTTAATGTTTTCCTCAAAACCTAATACCTCACTGTTTCGTGGTCAAAGTGTCCATACATCTGAATATAAATTTACTTAAATAAGTAAAATCAGGCTAATGTTATCAATATTTTATTATGATTTCCCCTAAGTGTAAACTGATTGGTTAGTGATGCCAGTAATTTCCTTACTATTACTTTTGCTACTACTTGCAATAGTTTCAGCATTTTCATGTGTCTGCAAGCCCAGAGCTAGCCTTAGGTTTCATCTCAACAATTATGTTATTAATGTGTTAAAGAAATAATCAAAGCCATTTGCTACAGCCCAAAGGGCGGATGTTGGGTTCCCATTAATATTAAAGAGCTCAGAATTTGTCCTTAAACATCGATTAGATTTATTAATAACGAATCTTGCATCTTACGGATTGTGGTTGAATACTTCTGTCAGAATATTGCTATGTGTGGTTTGTTGTGTGTTTGTCATAATCTTTATTATGTCACTTGGTCTTGTTAATGAAAAATATCTACGATTTTTCTCATTGTCACTTCGTTGATATGTTTGTTTGTTTGTTTCTTTATGCGAACGATACAGGTCGTAATTCGACAGCTACGGACATCCGTCTTCACCAAAGGGTAGACTCGCAAAATGGCTAGGTCAATTTTGATAATGGCATACGTAGGGGAACGGTCAAGGTCAGAGCGATTGTTTTGTACAAAAAGTTAAGAACGCATATATTTCCGTTAATATTAACGATCCCGGGCGCGTTTCAGAATGTGCTACCCTTCGGGATTACGCATTTTTCCTTTGGTTATTCCGTGGTACCCACTAGCCACAATGTCAAAGTCATGTGAAATCCGTGTAAGTAATGATGTCACAAGAATTTACTTAATAATGAAAGATACAGATTGATGGTGCTATCACGGACTCCCACAGGCGTCCTATGCAAGACATCAATTTACGCTTACGCTTACATGGATAGTACTGATCTGAGCCATCAACTGTAAGCTTGATGACATCAGCCTATTACTTTTCGGTATATGGTCGAAACATGGGACCCTATGGAGATAAGCGAACTTCATTCGATATGACGTACTTCAGTTTGGATGTTTTCGCCTTCATTTACCATGGTGAAAGATGTTGACACGTACAAGAGACTTAGGGCACGCACACGGCGAACGCGTGTCCGTTTCGCTTTTCAATTCCGTGTCCATAGCAACGGAATAATTGCCCAGTGACAAAATATACTAATAATGTATACAGATTCTGGCTAAATTAGAAAATTCGTTAAAGTCGGAAAAACAAAATGATGACGTCGCTTTTGGTACATCCAAAAGATGCGCAAGTGGAGTCATACTGTAGGCACAGGGGTCTCCCCTATAGCTGCATAATACAAATAAATGTTCCTATCTTACTTCCGATTCCAGGGGTGACGATAAAATCTCAAAACCTTAAAAATCTCTCGCGATGGGAAACATGTTTTCCCATTCCCAAAAGTGAGTGTGACAGTGACCTGGTCACCGTTCATGCCGGAGTATCACGAACAATATGGATTACCTCATAAATATATCTTTTAAGTACGTAATACATAATCCACACTCCCACGATAATACATTCCCATGTCCTTGTGTAGATCAATTTCTAGCCCCATGTACCTCGTTGACAAAGAATGAGGGAGAACACGTTGAACTAAAAGCAAAAGTTGTGTCGGGCTGATTTAAAAAATTGAAACCCTTGAGCTTCTCAATCACTCTTCAGCATGGTTTCACCGCATTCGCTATGTAGCCCTTAGTGCTTACGTTAGTCGCGATAGATTGCGGTGACATTCCTTTCTACTTTATATGTTTTCGTCTGCTCTAATGTGCGTCTGAATTGATGTCGATCAGATTCTATTGAATATATCATATATGGACGCCATCTACATATCTTAACAAATGCTAAAGAACAATGCACACACAAGCTCGTGAATTGTTTTGCGTTTATGTCCTATTTGTAAAAGCTCATATATATATTCATGATTTGCACAGGTGCGCGTGTTTGCGAGAAAGACGCCGACGGTAACACCTGTGCTCACCTAGCGATGATGGCATCCGACCCCGAGGAGACTGATTTGTCTGAAGCACCGTGCATCGCCAAGGTACGTCCTCTTCAGCATTAATCCTGTGGTTGTATCTGCAAAACACACTTCACAGCAGCGCCAGGAAATAATAATCCCTGTGCTAGCATTGTATACGTTCACGACATACACAAGGCGATGCGGCTCGGTACGTCGAGACAAGACAGTTCATTTGGTTACACCTAAAAAAAGCACTACCGAAAGTACGCCAACGTGAAGCTGACTAAAGCGTGCTATTTTAATTTCTCTCTGTTTGTGACCCAGATTCCTGTTATCAAACAGAGACAATTTTGGTTTGTTATCGTTTATTTGATTCGATGATGAATCGCCGCAATTATACACACTATCTTAAATAAAGCCACTATCGTTGTATGGTAGTGATTGTTCTTTATTACCGAAAACTTACCGATGCACTTCCCACAGGATTATGTTGTTCATAATTTCGATGAATATCCTATTGCATTTCATGAAGCATGGACATTGCGCAAGTTGTGAGTTGTTGCCTTTGGTTTTGAATGGATCAGATACATAGCGACTTGGATGGCGAACTAGGCCAGGGAAGACATATCCAAAGCGCCATTGTTGCGTTCCTGGTGGTTCACGGTGCAGACCTGAAAAGTCCCAATCACAGAGACGAAACGGTGCTTGACCTCATTGTTAAGCCCAAGATCATTCAAGCCATTCGGATGGTGTCCAGGTGTGTGGAATTTGTATTGCTATTAAGTAGCAAATTCGATAATGGTGACGTCTCAGTGATATATAAATTAGTTGTCCAGTTCGACTTCAGAGGTTCAAGAACCTGTCAGAATATTAATCTCGGTATATAGTACTTCATCAAAATACAATTAAAATATCACACAAAGGCATTGAAATGAAGGTAAGGTGCATCATAATTTTTCTTGTATAATGGCAAGCATAAAACCGGGCCTCCATTTTGGCCAATGGCCGCCGTGGCCAACAGAGCAAATTCCCAGATTGTAATTGCTAATAAGGTTGTTTTGCGTTAATCCAGTGGATGTTTTGTACGAAACATCCACGCTTATCTATTATATCGTAGCAAAATACTATGTCGGAACTTCGGCTAAACACTTACTTGTTTCATTTTTTGACAACTTTTGCCTAATTTAATCCAAAGCAACCACACCAGAGCTCAAGCAACTGAACAGTGGACTTCGCCTGCCGTCGATCCATTCTTTGACGCATTTCAAGAGTGTGTCATCTGTTCGGCCTCGTCAGCCAGGGTCACTTTTAAGCCTTGTGGTCACATGAACACATGCAGCGACTGCAGTGTGCGAATGAAAAGATGTTACACGTGTAAAGCACAGATCACTGAGAAGCAGGCGACAGGTAATCTAAATGCCATTTCTACGCTGAATATTTGGTGTCGTTAGAGATACCTGTTACTTATTTCTCGCAGTTCGTACCAACCCCATAATATGTCCATGAACTTTGCCGACCATGCAGCCGATCTTAGAGTTGTTTATCTGTTGTTGAACAGGTTGAACTGCCTTGAAACAAGCATTGTAAAATAATTGACAGTTAGGGGTTTAAAACTTGACTGACGCAATTGCGCATCAAATGTAGGCAATAGAATTATTCCGTGATAAATGGGGTGGTGTTAACCCCTCCAGGTATAGCCATGAACGTTTATTGTTGCCGGAAGTTACATACCCTCTGTCTATTAAGGATACTTTTAATGCCACACGGGTGATATATTCTTGATCAAATAGTGCTAGCAAATCTTATATCCATAGCTGTAGTGAACAAGGCGGAGAGGCAGCCGAAAGAAATAGCACGCAACCTGTTTAAGATCGGCGACAAAGTCCGTACGGACCTGGATGTTGATACCCTGCAGGTCATGCAGGATGGTCATGGGGGATGGAATCAACAGATGGCGGAGGTACGGGTCAAAGTAAAGTGTTTATGTTTGCGGCATACCCCGTTTATGACAAACGAGTGGATAAAACAAATCTAAAATATTCTACTTGTTAAATGTCGAAAGGTATGCTGTCACGGTTTAATATGGCTCACCCGCTTCATAGTATTTTTATCAGGGGTGAAACCGCCCGCCTATGTTTTAAGCCGCTCTGGTATGTTCATTTCCGGTTTTCGATTACTTTGCATGCAAGGTCATATCATATATGAATGTTCTAATGCAGTACATATCCAAAGAGGGGACCGTCTGTGGCATCACTAAGCAGGGTGACATCGACGTCCGATTCCATGGAGCAGCTCGCTCCTGGTTAATGCACCCAGGAGCGTTGGCGAAGGTATTATTATATTACGGTACTTTTAATCTACGTCTACTGCATCGTTTGTATGAGTGCATTTGTCATTGATAATTTAGAATCACGCACCTGGTGCTAACGAAATACCGTAGCATCACATCTCAAAGCTAATACAAATGACTATCTCCAGGCAATACTTGACGCAGTATGTTATTTCTCACCATCAGGTTGGAGATATAAAAGTTGGAGACTTTGTAAGTATCGACGCAGACGGCGACAAATTAAAGGAGCTGCAGGTGGGACCCGGTGGTTGGATATCTCGGATGCGCAGAGTGAGTCAAACCCAACTTTCTGTCGCTCCCATAAGGCGTTCATACTGAAGCAAACACAAGGGTAAGAGAGTTTTTACCGGCCTTCCTAGATGACTGGTGCAAGTCGCAACTTTCCTGCTAGATGCCCAGGCGTAGTATTCGCAAGTTCTTTGGAAATTAGTGAAATCCAAGGGTGTGGTGTTATCTCCACATGCATTATTCGGAAGCCTGTTATGCAAAGAAACCTGTTTTTATAACTGGTACTTCAGTGCATAGACGTGCTATAGATTAAATTTGTTGTGCCTATTTCTCTGGAATATACTGCTACCTTTTTTGGACTGTGGAAGTAGCATTTCATATTCGCTGAGTTTACTGCGTTTGGCAAAATATTATGATCAATGTAATATGACTAGAGTTGCCATGGATTTGCTAGGTTCGTCACATATTCGTCATTTCGGTACAAAATAAATTCAAAATGAGCTTATTGTGGGACATTTTAACGTTACTTAAATATTTCATTGATAGACATGTAGCCGCAGCTCTAATTAACCTCGTAATCGATAGTAAGGGTCGCGGGTTTTGCCTCCCAGTTTTGGTCAAAAGGTACTTCTGTCAGTGCTGCTCAGCCTATCTGGTCAGTTTTATATAGTCCATGATTTTCGAACTACAGACATACCCAGCGTGTGATGATAGCTCACCTAATTTTGTTTTATTTTTGTTCAACCCAGATCCCGGGTAAAGTGGGGAAGGTTGTGAAGGTGCACAGGACAGGGGATTTACGGGTTTCCGTGTGTAATTCGACATGGACCTTGAATCCAGCAGTGTGTACCTTGTCTCCGCACCCACCACCAGACAAAGATGAGGCACAAGACCCCGACGAGTCATTGGGTTAGTATATGGGTTAACCAGGTCGCGCCATAGTAGGGATTGACAAGTTCTAGCTGCTACTGAAGTACACGACAGGAAAGTACACTTAATTGTAACCATCAGATGTACAATGACAAGGTCACGTCAAGGTGCATGTTGGGAAGTCTTAACACATTCTTCAACACTGTCTCTGTCATTTTCTTAGTTGCAATTGTATGGTTGAAAGTGTGAAATTGGATAAATGTTATATCAATGTCCACATTGGTCAACGCCCAGGGTTGTTAACGATAGTTGAAATTTGGACATTGAAATTGTGTTGAACGTTATCGACGTTTGCCGACGTTTCCACCCGATTTGCAACATTGAACATTGAAACGTTTACATTTTTGAATACAATCCTTATTTTACCTGTATCATTATGCCTATAGACCTCAGCTATTGCAGTTCATTTAAGTTAGTAATGCTTAAGCAATTGGTAGTCAATAGAAAATGATGCATTTGTTACACCAATATCGTGACTGTGTCTGGTTGACTGTTGTGTTCTGCCTGTTAACGTATACAAATTGTTTGGTTTGGCGATTGTGTATTTATCGGATTTAAATTCAATTGATATGTGAACGATTAGCAGAAATAAATCATTGAACGATGGAAATATTTATTTTCTGATTTGATTCATTGTCTGTTCGTAATGCACGGTGGCGACATGATCAATATGAACAATAGGGAAAATATACAAGAACGTGTATTACCAAATCGTCAGCAAAGAGAAATGCACTACAACCGTCGTCTAATGAGTTCACAACTTCAACGTAGACATGCTGCGTGTTATTCACTAAATGGCATTATTGCCTTATAGGTTGCTTAGCTAATGGGTGGACGATAAAAAAGAAATGGTTATTGTAATATTATTAAGTAAATAACTCATCACCATTATCACCATTGTCATTGTAGGTAAATGACACTTGTGATTAGGCGTTGATTGACTTTAATTTTATATTTGCTGGTGAATAAAGCTTCATATTATTGTATATTATATTATACCGGCTGTAGTAACGGTTCTTTGTCAGGTGGCCTCCAGAGGGTGCTGCGACATTGGTTCTCGCTGTATGCGTTATCAAGCTCAAGCACGATAATGCAAGAAGCACTCCATGGATTTACTAATGTCATTAGCGAGATCATCACGAAGTACCCAGACAAGGTAAGACACATTTTAGCTAGAACACCATTCACTTTAGCGCAACATACCGTTTTAACCATAGTTCATGATAGCTCATGAGAGTTCCAAACCAACTGCTCTCTCTTATCTTACCTTATTGCAGTACTAACAGCTAGTTATACGAGGTGGTCCAAACGTGACCCATGATGCAGACACCATTACTTAGATGTGTTGTATTCTTCTGTTATATCCTTCAAGGTGAATGACGCGGATCCGATGTCCGCGCTGCAAGTAGCCAGTCACCAAGGTCACGTTGGCTTTGTGCGTCAGCTGGTGTCCGCTGGCGCCGAACTTGATCGAGGCGACAGTGATGGCGACACTGCTATTCACTTTGCCGCCATAGGGTAGGTTGATCATTATGTGTGTCCATATCATGTTATATTCCCGCAGTTTGGAGTTCCTATAACATATTTCTTATGCATCCAACCGTACCTGGCTATCGATATAGCAAATTGGTTACAGCCGTGTACACAGATTTTGCGAGCCACCGGTTTATTGTTGTGGCGAATCTTGATCAACCTCTGGCAAGCTGACGCACCCAAAGCGACGCCAGTGGTCATTTGACCACGGGGCAGCAGCATCGTGAAATCGTGAAATTACCTGTATCCGTTTGATGCGGATGTGATCTTACACGAGAGTTTCATGATACTGCCGCTCAACAAACCACATTATGTGCCATATTTGTTTTACATCTCTGACCACAAACGCTGTTTTATCCTTTGGGGATTAATCATGCCCATGGGGTAGCTTTCCTCTCCACTTCAGCCACTCGCTTGGATATACTTTTCGTTTAATAGCAGTCCACATTGCAAAACAGCTTAGTCGCAAGGTGCTCGAGTTCAACGGCAACGTTTTCTTGTTCAATGTCATGTTGCTTCAATGGATGCAAAACCTTTTGCCATTGATGCTTCAGTTTAGGCAGAATCTGTTTAACTCCATAAGTTTTCCTTATTTTCTGTGAATTAAGCAAAGACACGTGTAATGTAAAGACACAGATAAACACCACATACATACAGTACGCGCAATATATTATGGAATATAAAATTGCATACAATCTTATCATTCCATTCATAAATGCATTTTTTATTGCACCTTACCAGAAAGAAGCCAGAAATTGTGGAACTACTGATACGAGAAGGAGCTGATGCCAACGTCCTTAACAATAATGGCCAGAGTCCGCTGCATGTGGCAATATCCAAGCATCATGACGAGTGTGTCAATGTGCTGGTCAAAGAAGGTGCTAACGTCAATATACAGGTCTGTATATATACCCACTTGATAATAGTTTGGATTCCGTATAGGTAAGTCCCCAACACTCTGTATTGTTCTTTAGTTGTCCCTATCATATTCATTGCACACACCAGCCGCGGAAATTATTGTACCTGAAAGATTGAATGATTGGATGACATAGATCCCAGTGGAAACAGTAATATAATCGTAGGACCGGGGGTATCTGGGCTGTGATCGACAAACTTACGAAGTCAGTCCACTAAGTTAGTGTGAAACCTTATACATGTGAAATCGGGACGGGGGTAGGCGGCGTTCGTCACAGCCGGCTCTCCCAATGCTCTCATGGGAATCACAGCGGAGCACTTGACCGTTTTTGGCATGAAGAAATGAATAGAAGCGGTTTAGTGTGCTAGGATGAATGAATGACTCAAATAAGGAGGAAGTGTGGTTCCTGAACCAAATGAGGAATCAATGTTGACATTGACTTGGCTTGGCGCGCTCAACATTAGGCCACGAGAAACGATAGGTATATGTGCGTAACAAAGAAATATCGTTCGATTTGACAAGATTGCTGGAGTGCCATCACAATTACTCGTGCACTGTACTGCATTCTCGTATAGTGATAGGTATCTGCGGACTGATTAAGTACAAGTCATATGTAACAACGCGTTGTTGCTAAGGTAATTTATGTAATGCCGGATGAAAAGCAATACTGACTGGCAGGTTGCATATCATAAATACAAAGCTTCAAGCACAGCTTGACCATATTGAAATGTCTACCATTCAGAAGAGCCATCCAAAAGCTAGAACAAATACAAAGACATAGATTCATCAACGCCTAGGGAGGGGTGGGCGGGTTGTTGTTGCACGTCCAGCGTCACCAACGTCCACAGCAGAGCGAAGATACGGTCACTCCGATTTAATATGTATATAGACAAGCTCAGAGCTGTGATTGGACAACACATTTTATTTAATAAGAGAAACAACTAATCACAACCAACAAGTTGGCCACATCGATCTCCAACAATAAAAAAGTTTAAATAGCATCCTTTGAATTCCCCAAAGACTTTTCAAACTTATGTCTTATAAGTCCAAACTGATCCCGATACGTAATACCATCAATGACACCATGTAACCATGCAACCGACCTAATTCTGCTAATCTGATAAAGGATTGGTATCGAGCGGGTACAAACATAATTTTTGGCTGTAAGTCGCCGACGTCGCTCAGTTCTGTCAGTCCACTTCATTCCTTTGTTATTTGCAGGATGTCGATGGTGATACGGCACTACACGACGCTATTGGTATTGGGGCCATGGCGGCAATAGAAATATTGGTATGTACCAGTTTTACTACCAACAAAAAATACTGTAGTAATATAATGGCGCATCTAAGTATGGTTCCTAGAACTTCTTGAACCATTATACTATTTTCTTTTGCTACCGTATATCATCCTTCGGGAATCGGAAAAGGTGTAGTTTGGTCTTGCTTGTCGGGGCCCAGCCGACTTTTTCGCGTTGCCATGATACGATGGTCACTGTACGACCGAATACTTCAGAGTTGCTTCCTGACACTGGTTTAACACCGGATAATGGTTTCGGGTCATCCGGTATATGTTTTTTTTAAATTTCTGTTAAGGCAAAATCACTGACCGTGTAAACATTAATGACGGTGTAGCATGACCAGATGGGGGGACACATTGTCATGGGCTGAATATACCTATGACCACGTGTCCCCTTAGATGGAGAAGCACGGGATTACAGGTCCAGGTGGGCTAAAGGAACATGGGGAGGGGGGAGGGGGCATGTCATGGGCTGGATATAGCTATGACCAGATGTCCCGTTAGTCTAGCACGAGATTACCGATCTATGTGGGTTAAGGGACATGAGGAGAGACATGCGGTCAAGGTTTAAAATACAACCCTGACCAAGTGTCCCCTTAGATTAGCATTGGATTACAGATCCAAGTGGGTTAAGGGACATGGGGAGGGGGGGGGGCATGTTGTTATGGGCTGAATATACATATGACCAGATGTCCCCTTAGTCTAGCAGGGGATAACCGATCTATGTGGGTTAAGGGACATGGGCAGGGTTGTCATGTTGTCATGGGCTGATTATAGCTAAGACCAGATGTCCGCTTAACCTAGCACGAGATTACCGATATATGTGGGGGTTAAGGGGGGGGGGGGGCACGCTATCACGGGTTATATACAGCCATGGCCAGGTGTCCCCTTAGTTTAGCATTGGATTACAGATCCAGGTGGGGTAAGCGACTTGGGGAGGAGGGGGGGGGAGGGGACATGTTGTCATGGGCAAAATATATCTATGGCCAGATGTCCCCTTAGTCTCGCACGATGTTACAGATCTATGTGGGTTAAGGGACATGGTGAGTGGGGATGAGGGGGGGGGGGGCATGCTGTCACGGGTTAAAATACATGACCAAGTGTCCCCTTAGTTTAGCATTGGATTACAGATCCAGGTGGGTTAAGGGACATGGGGAGGGGGCGGGGGACATGTTGTCATGGGCTGAATATAGCTCTGACCAGATGTCCCCTTAGTCTAGCACGAGATTACCGATCTATGTGGGTTGAGGGATATGGGGAGGGGGAGAGTACATGCTGTCACGGGTTAAAATACAGCCATGACCAGAAGTCGCCTTAGTTTAACATTGGATTACAGATCCAGGTGGGTTAATGGACATGGGGAGGGAGGGGGACATGTTGTCATGGGCTGAATATAGCTATGAGCAGAAGTCCCCTTAGTCTAGCACGAGATTAGCAATCTATGTCGGTTAAAGGACATGGGCATGGTGGGCGGGGAACAGGTTGTCATAGGCTGAATATAGCTATGACCAGATGTCCCCTTAGTTTAGCACGAGATTACCGATCTACGTAGGTTAAGAGATATAGGGAGGGGGGGGGGTCGCATTCTGTCACGGGTTAAATACAGGTGAGTTCGGGGGAACTCTAAAAAAAGTGTGTTTATAGAACGGGTTGCCGCGAAAAAGTGCCACTTTTGAGCGGATTTAGGCGGTAAAACGCCCCGACCGAGCGGGAGTTTGGCGGTAAAAATTGAGGGGCTTTACAACAAACACAGTAATATATTATGTACCCCTTCCCGCATACACGAGACCCACAGTGTTTTTGCATTTGCGCCGTGGCATGTGTCGCAAGAAGGGTATGACGCTGGCTTGCTCGCTTTCGAATTATTACTGGAACGTACGTCGTGGAGCCAGTTGCTTCCCAGACTTTTGGGGGTTTCGAATTATGCTTTTGATTAATAGTGGGGTCCCTTAGAGACCGAACATGACACATGTTGTCAGTCGAAGGGAGTCACACGGGCAGCAAAGTTGACCCTTCAGACGTTCTACTAGATCCGTCCAGAGATGGTTTCCACAATGGCTGAAGAGCGGTGGACCGAATGGCAGAGGATAGGCCTAAGGATTGAAACCCATTTGCGTCGTGGTCGTGGCTGCGTTTCATAACGTCACTTAAATTTAGAAATAACAATAAGGGAGGAAATTGCAAGAAGTAATTTTTTCTTTTGCTAAAGTTGCATATCGAGCTACTTCCCGCCAAACCTAAATATGTCAAAATACAAATAAGAATCAGTCCTTGCAATGAATCATTCAAAAGTTCTTTGGTCTATATTCCACGCATGCCCCCTCACTCGCCCTGTCCATTAACCAGCCCCTGCCCGTGATATCTATTTACAACACGTTTTCAACTTAGAGGTAAGCGTGATAAGTTTTGGTGCGATGCTTCGTTATAAAGAGTAGTGCCGCGACAGTTCTGCGGTGTCTCAGGATAGGCATTCATATCTCAGCCGAAACGGCGATGTTTATTAGGTCGCACATTTTTAAAAGCCGCCCCCAATCGCAAGTCTTCAGCAGACCCCCTCCCCCCCTTTTTTAAGGAAAATCGTTCGAACGCTATCTGAGGCATATACCACCCCGCCACCCGGTCGCTAGGTTCATTGGACCCCGCCCCACGCCCCTTTCAAACACCT
Source organism: Arenicola marina (assembly GCA_964019135.1). Classification (NCBI taxonomy): domain Eukaryota; kingdom Metazoa; phylum Annelida; class Polychaeta; family Arenicolidae; genus Arenicola; species Arenicola marina. The sequence continues at coordinate 29,594,672 of OZ025253.1, read as the reverse complement.
GGGTCTGCCCTTATTGTAAGATATTTCCCTCTGCTTGTGGTGAACTTGGCCGTTAGCATGTTAGTCATGTAATACCGTGGCTGTACACATTTCCTGTAGAGAAGCCAAGCCAGCAAGCAGCCAAACAAGACAGCCGTAGGCTGAGGTACTGACAGAAGTGACGTCATCTTTGACACACACGTCAGTGGCGTCATTTATGCGACGAAACTATGGTACAGACGATGAAATGCACATGTACATATACTATAATCTTCCCTTGCCTCATGCTGGCCACACGAGGCCTTCATTTATCAGATGAGGTTTAAACAGTTCCTTCATCGAACAATTTGGGCTCAAACCGCAATTTAGCCCAAATTGGACGGATAGGATCCGCATGCTGGATGAGCACAATCTAACGGCTGCTGTTCAATGCGAGCAATTCTATCGCGATTTTCGACAACCTTACATTTGCCTCTCGCTTCATGCCAAATCTGGGCTCCCTAGATCAAATATTAACCGAGTTATGGCCCTACGAAGTTCAATACGCCGTTTAACGCGATGTGGACGTCAGTTTTGACACACACGTTTCGGTACCGCAAACAAAGTTACGCACGCCAGCAGTTGTCCCTTGATATAAGGTACAGCGTCAAATCAACCGGTAGTCGCTATGAGGTATAATAGTCCAGTAATAGAGGTTATAAAATTATGACGTCATGACGTCATGGTGACGTCATGGCGAGACGCACGGCAACGTCCAAATATCTAAACACAAACATTGATGCCCTCAATCCAAAACGTTGATTAGAACGGCGGTAGGTCTGTTAGTTCTTCAGATATAGCTTCACCTAATTACCGAAAATTGCTATTCTTCACCATTACGGATAAGTGAAAAACGAGCAGACGAAGAAAAGACTCTGCAGATAAGATGTAACAGATAATAATGCTTTACTGCCAATAGTAATCTGGAGACATATCTTCCCTACCATTATACGCCAAGATCGAAGGCCTACCTAGCTTTTTCGATTTTTGACGAATTTTCTAAATTAGAGGGAATTTGTATACTTTATCATTGGGAAAATATTCGGTTTCCATGGCAACGAAACTGAGACACGCGTTTGCCGTCAACCTACCTTGTGTCTCTTGTACTCGTCCACATCTCGCACTGTGGTAAAGCAAAGTGAGATCGCTTTAGCGGAAGTACGTCATATTGTAGGAAGTTTGATTATCTCCATAGGGTCCCATGTTAAACGCGTTCGACTATATACCGACAAGTTACATAGCTATATCGCCTTGTTTATAGTTCGTGGCTCATCCTACTACTATCCATCTACACCTGAAAGCATAGAGCGATGGCGTCAATAGGACGCCCGTGGGAGCCCCTGCAAGCACCAAAAATCCCTATCTTTCACAATGGGGAAAATTTTGACAAATTCCTGGGACGTCATTTCCGTGTCGAATTACACAGGCAATGGACAACCTCTGCTGGGTACCGTCGTACAAAACGTAAATTATTTGTGTACTGTTTGAAGAAGGCACTTCTGAATTATGCGACAAAATGTGACTGTAATGATAAAGGATTGAGGTTTTTAACATGGAGATTCCCATAGAGAATTTTGCGCCAGCTCTAGAATCGGAAGTAAGATAGGAACATACCGTTTTTATGTTACAAGCAAACATGGGACCACATTTGACGCAAGATGAGTCCACTCCCAATTTTTTGTAATTTTTTCCGATTTTTGGCGATTTTTTTAATCTACCGGAAGTGACGTCACCGTGACGTCATAGCACGTATCCGCGAAATCTCAGGTTTCACAAAACTTATTGTCATCCATATTTCTATGAGGTGTTAGAGGCATTGAGCGATATCTTCAACCTAAATAGGTCAAACTATAGAAAAGCCGTTCAAGGTCATATTTTGCGTTTTTCAAAAAACATAAAACGACGTTTTCCTCGAAAATGAGTATGACGCATCAAAAAGTGAACAATGTACGAAAGTTGCGCCGTACTTAGTAGCACGTTATGAAACTTATCCGACGTCTCTAGCTCTAATATTAACGGAAATATGAGCGTTTACGTTATTTTTTCAAAAAATCGCTGTGACTTTGACCTTTGACCTACATACACCGTTAACGAACTTAGGCCCACAAATTTCCATATCTATCTCTATGTGCAATATAACATTCCTACATGTAACCATGCGCCCTACAATGCTCTGACAAACAAACAAACAAAGATATTCGACCATAGGTCGAGGACGAAAATCCATAAGTACTTTTGGAAGCTGTAATAATGGCGACGTGACGAGTCGTCAGGGTCAATTTCGGCTGAAGGGCCTTTTAAGCGCAATTTGGGCTAAATACTGCCTTCAACAGCCAGTGTGGGCACTGTAGGCGGAGCTTAAATGAACATCCAGTTTGAAGCCAAGAGCGCTTCTCTTGAAGCATTATTAACGGTACTTTCGTATCTTTTATTTATTATGTCTTCGTGACGTCATTTGACGGTCACGACAATACTCGCGATGGCTTCTATTTTGCTAAATATACCTACTTATGAACTCATGGGTGAACTCATGAACTTATGGGTGATGTTAGCTATTGCCAAATTAGCTGAACATCAAGCTGGCTCAATCTTTCGCAGGAGAATGTTATCTATGACGTTGACGCACACTTATCACCCTCGCCATAAGGTGTCTCTGAAGACGACGTGTAACGTAAAATACACCGGAAGCCACCCTACCGTATAATAGATGATAGTCCCGCGCATATGCGAAACAATCGTGCATGTTGTGGTAAAAGCATGAATTTGGCACACATGTTCGAAATTCCACCATGGCTAATCAAATTGAGCTATAGTATCTTGGAAACTGACAAGGACAAGGATAAAACTGTTATTCTGATGTCTATCCATAGCTTTGCAGGTTCGAAGTATGCCACATGAACCATTATGGATGACTTCTTTCTCTGTAGCCTAAACCCTGTATCTACAGTCTAAACATCCTCACTCAGAAGGTTCTGCCTTGTCACCAGAGAGTTTCTCCAATTGGCTAGGATGGCGTTCTACTTGTAGTTACCCCATTACATTTACTCGTAGTGATGGCGGGCGCGGATGATTCTCAATGAGAGGGTAAGTCTTTCAGGTTTCCGTTGCGAACGTGACACGCATTTTTGCGAGCAAAGCTACGAGATACGAGCGTAATGAATCTAGATCTCGAAATCTGTAACCTATTGTTTGTAGATCTGTGACCACGGTACATATGGTTATCCTCACAACCTGTGTCCTGCATCTTTTAGATTTTAGATTTCCAGATATTGTGTATTATTGTTGAAATAGCCGTCATTATGGCAAACTAAAGACGCCTTGCTCTTGAAGACAAGTTGTTGAATTCTTTGACCACGAAAACCAATACATAGAGTTAAATAGAGTGATCCCACTTCGTTTTGGAGATGTTGTGTACTGTTACAGACCGTATCCGCCATCTTGGAAAAATGGCAGATGCGTTGCCCCAACTTACACAGTAGCACTTTTTATTCCCCAAAAAGTATACTTAAACATAAAAATCATCAGTGTTAATTTTCAAAATATTGAGTATTTTCGTGGTCTTGTCCGCCATTTTGAAAAAACAAAACACGTTGCAACAGGATAAACAATAATTATTTTCTTTCGAATTCAGTGACCCCGAAAAAATATGTACAGGTATCAACATAATAGTTCTATCCCTGTTGTTTTCAAGATATTCAGTATTTGGCTGGCCTGGTTCGTCATATTGGAAAATGGCGGAGGCGTTGATCCTAGATCCACGAGAAATTTGTTCTTTTTTTTCGTTCAGGGGCCTCCTGAGCTAGCTCAGGCTACTAGCCCATGCCGCTGGCCCAGGGCATCAGCCGAGGCCCCTAAACCAGGCCTAGCCCTGGCCGCTAGACCAGGCTGCTAGCTCTGGGCACTACCCCCGTAAGCTACCCTAGGTTGCTAGCCTAGGCCGCTAGCGCAGGTTTACCCCAGTGTGCTAACCCATGTTTAGCCCAGTATGCTAACCCAGGCCGCTAGCCAGGGCGCCAACCCAGGCGGCTAGCCAGGGCATCAATCTAGGCCTTGCCAAGCCCGCGACCTCAGGCCGCCAGCCCAGGCCCCTGGCCCAGGCAGCTTTGCCCAGACTGCTAAGCCAGGCCGCTAGCTTAAACCGTTAGCCCAAGCTCCTAGCCGAGGCTGACCGAGGAAGCATTGTGTTAGGGAGGCGGGGGCATGGGGTTGACCAAGGGAGTATTGTCATGGGGGGCAGGGGGCATGGGGCTGACCGAGGGAGTATTGTCATGGGGGGAGGGGGCATGGGGCTGACCGAGGAAGTATTGTCATGTGGAGGGAGGGGGAATGGGGCTGACCGACGAATATTGTCATGAGGAGGGAGGAGGCGTCGGGCTGACCGAGGGAGTATGGTCATGGAGAAAGAGGGCATGGGGCTGACCCAGGGAGTATAGCCTTAGGGTGTGTGGGGCGGGATGAAGCATGGGGCTGATTGTCAGAAGTATTGTCATGGGGGAAGGCTGCATAGGGCTGACTGAGGGAGTATTGCCATGAGGGAGGAGGGGCGTGGGTCTGATTGAGGGAGCATAGCTTTGGGGGGCGGGGAGGGGGGTGGTATGAGGCATGGGGCTGATTGAGGGAGTATTGTCATGAAGGGGACAGGGTGATTGTCAAAGGGGGAGGGGAGTGGCGGTAGAAAGCATTGTGTGTGTGTGGGGGGGGGGGGCACGGTCTGTGAGGGAATTGTGGGGATTTGCCCGGGGTGGGGGGGGGGGGGTGGCAGATGTCCGGTGATAATTCAGCCGGTAGGGAGGGCGTCTTTAAGGCACAGATTGACAGATTGCAGATCGGCAGATTGCAGTTTCACGCAATTATTCGTTAAATCAGTCCACCAATGGAATACCATGTCATCCATATGTACTCTAACATACCAGATACCATGGGGCTGACCGCAGGAGTATTGACATGAGGGGGGAGGGGGCGTGAAGCTGACCGAGGGAGTATTGTTTGAGTTTTCCCAAAAGACATAACGTTGTGTGGTTATGCCCTTCGCTTTGCCGTCTGTCTGTGATAGTACTGTGGCCCATAGGTACAACGGTGGCGCTGAGGGTATTTCTTCGCTCCGCAAGGTGAAACGGGTCCGCGGAGGTCTGGCGAAATGTACCGAGCGGAGCGGAGAAATAGACTGCGCGGAGCGAAGAAATGTACTGCGCGGAGCGGAGAAATGACCTCCGCGGAGCCGTTTCACCGCACGGAGCGGAGAAATATACTGCGCGGAGCGGAAAGATATACTGCACGGAGCGGAAATATATACTGCGCGGAACGGAGAAATGTACACGCGAAGCGAAGAAATGTACACGCGGACCAAAGAAATGTACTGCGCAGAGCGAAGAAATGACCTCCGCAGAGCCGTTTCACCTCGCTGAGCGGAGCAATACCCTCAGCGCAACCGTTGTACCTACGGGCCACAGTATAAAGGCGACCGCGCTGCGTGCCTGCGTCCCATTGAAAGAAACCACCTGGTTGACTGTGGGTTTTCTGGGCCATGGATTCCGCCACCAGCCAACTCACCCCCTCTACCAGCGCTGTAGTGTATGATTCTGACGAGTGAGGGTGAAGAAGGTGGGAGGGAATGACTGCAGGAGCCTGGTGGATGGGAGTGGGGACCAGGGACATGAATCCTTGAGGCTATGGGCGGCTGCGGGGGCGATTCATTCCTGGTTCCTGTTCTTCTTTCCCACGCGTGTGCCCCCCCCCCCCCCTCCCGCCTCTCCCAATATATCACGTCACAATATATCAACAATACGGTGCCTTATCGCGAACCAGCTCCGGCGCCGACTTTAACATGGAAAACCCCATAAGCAATGTTTGGCCCTCTAGCGGGAAAAGTAAAATAGAAAGTATCTTTTTTTAACTAAGAAACAGCTAGGGGGTACAATTAGAGGTTCTGTGACCCGAATCCGATCTCTCTATTCCTAAAATTAATTATACAGTGAATTTACTTCGTATTTAAATATTTTATTTTTTGACGTCATGTGACGTCATTGACGGCAAACTTTTCTTCGGCAACTGGGTCATACCGACTCCATTAATACATCTTTGGAGGTTGACGACGATTGAGAAAGTTAAAGTGGGAAAACAACGTGCATCTAGTTTGAACATAAGGACAAGGTAAACTATGACGTCATTTTGCGCGAAACTTCTTCCTACGCGCAAAAAAATGATCTATATTAAAGTTGTTTCCCCTAATCAGTGGAACATTTTGACGCTAGTCGCATCTCTTTAGGACAAATATTAAGAAAGCCTTAGCACTTTCACGTTTTTCCTTTAACCGGACGGCCTTGACCTTTGACCTTTGACATTGGAAAGTCTATGACATGACAATTGTGGAGATTCGGACACGCCACATTTCCATAAATATTGGTGAACGATAGCTGTTGTCGTTAGGGCAGTAGAGGGTAGGAAAAAATGCAAACAAACAAACAAACATCGTTGTTCAAAAAAATCGTCCTTCCGACATAAGACGACATATCTACGATATTTCGTCTTAACAAACAAACAAACAGACAAACTAATTTACAAACGAGACATAGTACTATACTGACAGAAGTTTTCAACTTCTGTCAGTAACAAGACAGCCGTAGGCTGAGGTACTGACAGAAGTGACTTCATCTTCATTTCACCATTTATGCGCCGAAACTATGGTACAGGCGATGACATGCAGAAACACATATACTATAAGCTGATTTTGCCTCATGCTGGCTACATGATGCCTTCAGTGGGCATATTGGGTTAAACAGCTCCTTGAACGAACAACGTGGGCTAAATAGCGCTATAAACGAGCAAATTTGAATAATTACGGCCTTCAGCGGCCAATTTGGACTAAACATGGCCTTCAATGGCCAATTTGGGCTCAATAATGCCGATATCCGAAGGCGTTCTAGCCTACACTGCCCACTGATAGCCGTATTGGGTTCGCTGAAAGCGCAATTTAGCCCACACGGGACCTCTACGATGCGGATGCTGGAATAGCACAATCTAACGGCTGCTGTTCAACGCGGGCTGTTTTCTCAGATAGAGGGCGCCATTTTGAGTAAATTCGGTGACTTTCTACGTGTGCTTGGTCCCGCCCTAATGCCTGTTCTCGGACTCGTCATTGCTAAATTACGGAGCCCTCCAGCGTCAAAACTAAGCGTGCTAGGCTAGAAGCGAATGCAAAGTCGGCGTTTGCCCGTCCTTTCAAACCAGTCCCGACTCTCTAGCGTCCCTATTAAGAAAACGGCGGCCATCGCAAAGCAGACCCATTGCCGCTCGATATCGCCGTTAACTCATAATGGGAGCTTCAGCAAAGGGGGGAGCACCTCTTGCGAGCGCTCTTGCGGCCAAACTAAGCGTCCTAGAGCAATTCGCGATGTTCGGTCAACCTGCCAGCTCCCTCTCGCTTCATGCCAAATCTGGCCTCCCTAGCTCAAATATTAACCGAGTTATGGCCCTTTGAACGTCGAAACGCCACAAAAGTCCCATGGGAGAAATGCCGTCGGCCCTGCAACCGGAAGTAAGATCGGAACGTATCGTTTTTACTTTGCAGCTATACGAGGAACCACTTTCCCAACAAAATGACGCTACTCCCGTATTTTTATGATTTTTTGCCGATTTTTTCCGATGTTTAGTAAGTACTGAAAGTGGCAGGCTGGTTATTTTGAATTTTTGATATGCAATGGTGCATATGGCTTTCCATAGTACTTAATTACCGCGGAGTAATGCTATATACCCGCCAATAGTTCCGTTTTCATTGCCTAATTACCTAATGACGGGTTCGTTTAGAGCGCGGTTTGAAGCATTAACACTTGCTACCACACGTCGAAGTATCGTCGTGAACATGTTTCGTTGGGGGTTGAGTCGATATAAACATTGAGGCGGAAGCGTGGGGTGATGCGGTAGACCTTATGAAAGGCCGATATCAGGATATTGCGGGGAAAACTACATTTTGAAAGCTATACTTTTACGAATATTGTCAACGCCCGAAACTGCGCGACCCGGCCTTTGGACATGAATCACATGCGACACTCCAACGTTAACGCTGTCTGGCTGGCTCAGTGGGTATAGCGTTGGACTTCGGATCCAAAGGTCGCGCGTTCGATCCCGACTTGGTGCATGCCATTTTTTTTTTTTTCGTTTTTCTGATCAAAATTTTAATCAAAAAAATGATTCGGCTTCAGGGCGTCATTTTGTTAAGCACTGTGGCTATAGGTTACCATCTTTAACCAAAGGACAAATCCTGGTACTATTTGACGAAGGGACAGTCATGTGAAGTACGCGACAACACATTTGTCCCAGCATAAGAGCGAGCACGATGAACGGCTTTAACATGGGAATTCCCACAGAGAAATGCCGTCGTAGGCTTTATGTATGTTATGTATGTATGTATAATATTTGCTTATGATAATAAATATGTAACATTGTATCCCTCATTGCTTTCATGCACATGGTAAGCATTTGATGGATATTGTAGCCGCCTCACCGTATGGACCCTTAGGCTAGTGGATCTCAAAAGACAAATCTGGATTTGAGGGGTCAAATCTGGGTCTCAGAGGTCAAATCTGGATCTGAGGGGTCAAATTGGGATACCAGGGGTCAATTAGTGCATTCAGTTGACAAGTTGGGTCAAATAAAGGTTTCAGCGGGCAAAATATAGTTTTAGTGAGTAAATTTGGCTAAGTAGGCCATTACACATACAATTTGGCCCAAATAGAGCTTTTAAGGCATAATTTGAGGTAAATATATAGAGCTTTCGGCGGGCCAAATATAGCCTTCAGAGAGCAATTCAGCATAGTTGGCGGCTTTGGAGAGCAACTTATGCCCAATAGAGCTTTCTGTTGACAAAATAGAATAGAGCTTTCTGTTGGTAAAATGGAGCTTTCTGTTGGCAAAATGGAGCTTTCTGTTGACAAAATAGCGCTTTCTGTTGGCAAAATGGAGCTTTCTGTTGATAAAATAGCGTTTTCTGTTGGCAAAATGTAGCTTTCTGTTGCCAAAATGGAGCTTTTAGTTCGAAAATTAGAGCTTTCGGCGGGCAATTTGAGCTAAATATCGGACATAACGGGCAATTTGGGCTAAATAGCAAGTATAACAGGGAATTTGAGGTACACTGGGCATCTAACGGGCAATTTGGGTTAAACAGCGCGTATAACGGGCAATTTGGGCTAAATAGCGAATATACCCGGCCATTTGAGCTGAACAGCGCATATAGGGGGCACTTTTGGATAAACAGCGCCTATACGGGGGACAATTCGGGCTAAACAGAGCGTATAACGGGACATTTGAGCCAAATAGCGCATTCATCCGACAACGTGCGCACCGCAGGCTCTATTTTGAGCAATGTGCAATGAGCAATTAACAGATATTAACGGAATTACAGGTAAAACCGTTGTTTGTGCCGGTGACGTGAGGATCGCGTCGTGTAACGCATCTTCCGCTCGCCAATTTAATGCTATATTAGAGTTTAAGTGAACATGAAATTTCGTTCTCAAGAGCGATTGCTCGACTCATTATGAATGGCGCTACGAATTTTACTTTTTATCTAATAATACGTCATCGTGACGTCATTTGACGTTCGCGAAAATGCTCAAGATGGCTTCTATTTCTTTAATATACCTACTTATGAACTCGGGTTATGACAGCTATTGCCAAAGTGGCTGAAAATAAAGCAAACCCAACATTTCTTAGGAGCACGTTAGCTATGACGTCATTTTTGACGCACACGTTTCGGTACCGCAAAAAAAGTTACGCATCGCAGCAGTTGTTTCTTGATATAAGGTACAGTGTCAAATCAACTCTGATATAAGGTACAGTGTCAAATCAACCGGTAGTCGCTACGAGGTATAATAGTTGAGTAATAAAGGTTATAAAATTATGACGTCATGACGTCATGGTGACGTCATGGCATGACGCACGGAAACGTCCAAATACCTAAACACAAACATTTATGCCCTCAACCCAAAACGTTGATTAGAACGGCGGTAGGTCTGTTAGTTCTTCAGATATAGCTTCACCTAATTACCGAAAATTGCTATTCTTCACCATTACGGATAAGTGAAAAACAAGCAGACGAAGAAAAGACTCTGCAGATAAGATGTAAAAGATAATAATGCTTTACTGCCAATAGTAATCTGGAGACATATCTTCCCTACCATTATACGCAAGATCGAAGGCCTACCTAGCTTTTCCGATTTTTGACGAATTTTCTAAATTAGAGGGAATTTGTATACTTTATCATTGGGAAAATCTTCGGTTGCCATGGAAACGAAACTGAGACAAACGTTTGCCGTCAGCCTACCCTGAGTCTCTTGTACGCGTCCAGATCTCGCACCGAGTTAAAGGAAAGTGAGATTGCATAAACGGAAGTACGTCATATTGAAGAAAGTTTGATTATCTCCATAGGGTCCCATGTTAAACGCGTTCGACTATATACCGAAAAGTTACAGGGCTATGTCGCCGTGTTTATAGTTAATGACTCATCCTACTACTATCCGTCAACAACTGAAAGCATAGAGCGATGGTTTCAATAGGATGCCCGTGCAAGCCCCCAAAATCCCTATCTTTCAAAAAAGGGAAAATTTCAAATAAATCCTGTGACGTCAGTTCCTATCCGAATTCCATCTAGTAGGGACCATGGTTATTGAGTACCTTGTTTAACCAAAGAAAAAATCCCGAAACTGTTTGATGAAGGCACCGATGAAATACGGGGCGAACAAATTTTCCCAGCCTGAGAGATTGAGGGCTTTAACATTGGAGGTCCCATAGGAAATAGCCGTCACCCCTGGAACCGGAAGTAATATAGGAACATACTATTTTTATGATGCAGACAAACATCGGACCACATTGCCTACACAATGATGCCACTCTCGAATTTTTATCATTTTTTCCCGATTTTTGACGATTTTTTCAATGTACCAAAAGTGACGTCATCGTGACGTTATATGACGTATCCGAAAAATCTCAGATTTCACAGAGGCTATTCCCATTCATAGTTCTATGGCAGGCCGGAATACCAAAGCCATACCTTCAACTCAAATAGGTCAAACCGAAGCAAAACGGTTCAAGGTCATGTTTTGGATTTTTCAGAAAACATAAAACGTCATGTAGCTCAAAAACGAGTATGACGAGTCAAAAAATGGTCAAGAGCTGGAAGATGCGTCTTGAATAGTAGCACATTATGAAACTTACCCGGACTCTCTAGGTGTAATATTAACGGAGATAAAGACGTTCTTCAGACCTTGGTCTTTTACCTACATATGCCAATAACGAACTTACCCGAGCTATTTCAGATATCTATCAGTAGAGTAAGTCTGACAACCGTAACTGTTACCATGCGCCCTAGACCTTGATGACAAACATATTAACAAACATATAAATAAATAAATTTACAAACCTAGCTGAGCAGTATACTGACAGAAGTCTTTAGACTTCTGTCAGTAACAAATTTACAAACCGAACATAGCACTATACTGACAGAAGTCTTTAGACTTCTGTCAGTAACAAGTCTTCGGTGCTGCTTATGGGTTGACCTGCATACAGAGTGTTTTCAGCTTGAACTCAAACATATCAAAAAGTATATCACGTTAGACATATTACACGAGTTATATATTCACCTATCAACAGATGCAAGCAACGGTAATCCCATGATAAGTTATGGGGACACTTGGTCATGACTGTGTTTAACCTGTGACAGCATGTCCCCCCCCACTTCCCCTTTCCCTTAACCTACATAGATTGGCAATCCCGTGCTAACATAATGGGACCTCTGCTCATAGCTATATTAGGCCCATGGCAGTGTGTCCCCCCTGCCAATGTCCCTGAAACCACGTGGATCGGTAATCCCATGATAAGCTAAGGGGGCACTTGGCCATGGCTGTATTTTAGCCCCGCGACAGCATGTTCCCTGCCCCCATCCCCAGGTTCCTTAACCCACATAGATCTGTAATCTCGTGCTAGACTATGGGGACATATGGTTAAAGCTATATCCAGCCCATGACAAAATGCCACTCCCCCGTCCATGTCCCTTAACAAACCTGGATCTGTAATCCAATGCTAAACTAAGGGGACACTTGGTCATGGCTGTATTCTAACCCGTGACAGCATGCCCCTCCCCCCCCCCCGCCCATATCGCCTAACCCACCTGGACCAGTGATCCAATGCTAAACTAAGGGGACACTTGGTCATGGCTGTATTTTAACGCGTGACAGCATGTTCCCCACCCCCATCCCCATGTCCCTTAACCCACATAGATCTGTTATCTCGTGCTAGACTAAGGGGAAATCCGCTCATAGCTATATCCAGCCCATGACAACATGACCGCCCCCCTCTGGCCATGTCCCTTAACCCACCTGGATCAGTGATCCAATGCTGAACTAAGGGGACACTTGGTCATGGCTGTATTTTAACGCGTGACAGCATGTTCCCCACCCCCTCCCCATGTCCCTTAACGCTTGGGCGTGGCTGTATTTTAAACCGTGGCAGCATGGCGCCTCCCCGCCCATGTCACTTAACCCACATGGATAAATGATCCAATGCTAAACTAAGGGGACACTTGATCATGGCTGTATGTTAACGCGTGACAGCATGTTCCCCACCCCCCTCCCTATGTCCCTTAACGCTTGGGCATGGCTATATTTTAGCCCGTGACAGCATGTCCCCCCCCCGCCCATGTCACTTAACCCACATGGATAAATGATCCAATGCTAAACTAAGGGAACACTTGTTCATGGCTGTATTTTAACCTATGACAGCATGCCCCCCCACCCTACCAATGTCCCTTAACCCACCTGTATCTGTAATCCAATGCTAAGCTAAGGGGACGTCTGGTCATAGCTATATTCAGCCCATGACGACATGTCCCCCCACGTGCCATGCCCCTAACCCGCCTGGATCTGTAATCCAATGCTAAGCTAAAGGGACACTTGGTCATCGCTGTATTTAGCCCGTGACATCATGTCTCCCCCCCTTTCCATGTCCCTTTACCCACCTGGATCAGTGATCCAATGCTAAACTAAGGGAACACTTGGTCATGGCTGTATTTTAACCCGTGTCAGCATGTCCGCCCCCCCCCCCACCCCACCCCTCCCCATGTCCCTTAGCTCACCTGGATCGGTAATTCCGTGCTAAGCTAAGGGGACACCCGGTCATAGGTATATTCAGCCCATGACAATATGTCTCCCCATAACTAATGTCCTCCGCGCGTAACCCCGAACTGCAGTGGGGACATGCTGTCATGGGGGGACGGCTGGTCATGTTACAACGGACCAAATGAATCTTGAACAGCCAGTTTGTCATAGACAATATGAAACGTTCTAAATTTCACCGAAGCTTGTGCATCCTTTACAGGTGACTCATTTTACACATGGTGATAGCATTGTCTCTACGAGACATTATTTACTAGGTGGCGTCACTGCTTGTAGTTAACTCGATTACGAATCTCTAATCCTCGAACAACGAGCCGGCCTGCAGCGTAAGGGTGTGGTAGGGGAGAGGGGGCTCAAGCCTGATACATGCAGCTATACTGCAACCGCCCTTCATTTAAATCGCGCGTTGCCATGACTACAACATTTCAGTCGGTAAGTGGAATGACGGGCCAACGGGGCAGGCTTCCTGCCGTACGTAGTCCTACAATGATAATAAGTAAATTTCTATAAGGAACCTATTTAGATAAGGCAGAGAAAACTGCTTCATTTAAAGCTATGACATTTTATAAACATAGTCGCTCTCTTACCATGGGGTGGTCGTTGCTCTGACCCAATTCTGACATACCGTGCTGGTCAGTACGTCAGGCATACAGTACCGCCATCGTAATTAGTGGATTTCTTCATTTCATTTCATCATTTCTGTAAGTGGACCATCATGGTCGTTTAATGTTCTAGAAAGGTTTGCTCCTAATATTTCCCAAAACCATTCCCGGAATATAAAGAAAACTTTCCCAAAAAAACATTGTGTTGAAACATTGAATGTTCCGGAATGTTTTTTTGGTAATATTGCCGTGACATTTGCGGATTATTCACGGAATGTTCGGAGAATATTATTTTGTTACCTGGAAGGGGGGGGGGGGGGCACTGTTATACCAATCTGGGTGTGGGGGGCGGGTGTTCCTCGGTGCCTGAGAGAGCGGACATTTTTGATCTAAAAGATACCCCGACAGGGCGGGGGGAGCGGGGTGGGGGGCGGGAAACTTCCGAACCGGGGGGGGGGGGGGGGCGGTTCAGAAAGCGCATGTTTGCCCGGAGAAAGGAATAAACCGAGCGGTGTGTGGATGTAACTACGACATAGACAGGGTCAACGAAAAAATACCCCTTCGGAGTGGGTTCTGGCAGTAAAACGACCCGACCGAGCGGCGTTTTGCGGTACTGAAACAAAACAAAACAAACAAACACAGCAATGTATAAAGTACCTCCCCCCTCCCCGCCCCCCCGGGCGCTTGCTGGGGTGCCAGCGGCTGATTGACGGCAATATACACATGTATGCCAACAGAGGGAGCTCGCTCAACTCACTCAAAGCTCTAGCGACCGCCCTCTGTCGGAGAGTGGTAGTTGCAGCCGACAGAAGTTGAGCGCATAGGTTTTCTTCGAAGACAGACGACCACGAACTCTTAAAACTAAAGGTAAGTTCGAATATACACACATCAGCGATACGACCACCTTTTAAACAATATAATCAGTTGCTTATGAAGTAGGCAGGATAAGAAATGTGTAACTTTTTGTCTATCAGTCCCTTGACGCTGTCAAAATTTACTGTTCTGTTCATGATCAAAATTCAAATGATCTGGCCGTAGGCCTGGTAGACTCCCCTGGCGGCACTGGTGCCGTGGTTGGCGGGTGGTAGTCCCATATGAGACAGTTGTTGCTCTGCACAAACTCATATCCGCAGGCAGGAAATGTGGGTGGAAGTTTTTATTGTGTGGTCGACTAAGCGTTCTTAAATGTACGACCCCTCAAACAATCGCCATTTTGTACTATGATACATCAACTTCATATTTACCGCAAGACCCACATGCATATGAACTAACAAAGTGACCGCATTACTATCAAGTCAGTTGAGAGTCAAGTCAGTTGAGGCTTTCTTGTCGTTTATCGCGCCATTTGGTATTTGGTCGTCACCAGCGGCTTTCGCCAGGTGGCGTTTCCCTTATTGCGTGTCAATGGCTGGGTGTATGAAGCGCCATGAAGCAAATTGGTGTTGTTTTGACGACATACGCGCATGCGCAGCTTCTCCACAAGTTTCTCCACAAGATGGCGGAAGGAACAGATCGGTGCTGGCTTGCGAAAACAATAAAGGTTATCGTCGTAATAATGAAGACTTGAACCAAAATAATAAAGTAAGTTGATAGATACATACTTCCAAAAGCTATTCCCATACCCCAAAAAGTTCTCGCCATCAACACCGCTTCTCGCCACGCATGTTTGTGCATTGCCATGCAGGATTTGATGGTTAGAACATGTGGCGTCGTTGCGTGAAACCAACAACGTCACATGGGGCTAGTCATGTGGTACATTTGATGTCAGAGCCACCACTGGACTCGGACCCTAGGCCGGTTGCATACCCCCCTGACTTTTGGTTTGGTGGAGCGGGATAAGGCTATGTAGTAAATATTGACATGGAGCGTAGATTAAAAAAATAGCATTCCTCAGGTGCCGATTGTAGAATGTACACAAATAAATGCACCTTACAAATCCATTCAAGTTGTTCTTCATACCTTTATAGTTCCAAAGGCCATGAAATTGCCCACAAATCAATTTGATCAGTTGTTATATTCATGGAACTTTACAATAAGTTATTAATTGCTTTATTTCTCGACATTATATCACTGTAAGATAAGTTTAGCAATTTAACACCGAAATGCGAGACAAGAACGGTGATGTAACAGTAACATGGCGACAAGGAAAAGTTACTGGTTTAATTTTGTTATATATATTTTTGTCACCTTTTCAACTATAAAGGTATGAACCATTTAACAGCTTTATAAGGCTTATTTATTTGTGTACGTTCTGCAGGCGATGCTGAAAAGTGTGCTGATTTCAAATCAATGCGAGCAACCAACATTCTCATGGCTCTCTTTAGGTCTGACTAGTGTCCGATAGGACGCTAATTGATATTCAATCTATCTTCGCAGAAGAAGATGTCAAAGATCAAGAGAATGGAGGTAACTGAGGCTACTTACAAATTGTAACAATCGTTGTTTACGTGCTGCAGAAATGATACCGCTAAATGTTTGCTTGTGAATAAAGGAGTTATTGATAGCTCACATGTATGCCACTAACTGTAACTGCTCACAGCTTGCCTTTTTTAATAGATGCCGGGGATGGAGAATCTTGAATCTGACTGAGAGAAGTTGACAAGGCAGCATGTAATACAAAAACATGTTACAACGCATTCTGCCCCCTTATGTCTCCCCTCCCCAAACTGGAGGTGCCTGCCTTCCTCACACTTGGGGTATCTCCACTCTCTTAGCTTAGGTGCTCCCCCCCCCCCTCTCCTAACTTAGGTGTTTCCCGTCTCCTAATTTAGGTGTTTCCCCTCCCCTAACTGTGGGTGTCTCCACTCCCCTAATTTTGGTGTCTTCCCTCCCTAACTTAGTGCCTCTCCCCTCCCAAACTTAACGTCTCTTCCCTTCCCTAACCTGGGGTACTACCCCAACTTGGGGTGTCTCTCCTCCCCCAACTTGGGGTGTCTCCGCTTGCCTAATTTGGGATGTCTCCCCTTCCTTAACTTAGGTGTCCCCCCTCCCCTAACTTAGTTGTTTCCCCTCCCCTAACTTTGGGTGTATCCCCTCGTCAAACATTGAATGTCTCTCCTCCCCCGAGGTGGGTGTCTCCCCTCCCTGCCCTACCTTGGGGTACTACCCCAACTTGGGGTTTCTCACCTCCCCCAACTTGGGGTGTCCCCCCTCCCCTAATTTTGGGTGTATACTCTCCCATAACTTAGGGGGTCTCCACGACCCAAAACTGCTCTTCTTCCTTCAAAATAAAAGCGTTCTTCTCTGTAGTAGCGCAATGGTCTGTCAAAAACGCGGTAATGTTTTTATAAAGACTGTGTTAAACTTGTTATACAGTTTGTATTGGCGCAATAGCCTGTCAACCACGCGGTAATGTAATTATAATGACTGTGTTAAACTTGTTACGCAGTTTATATTGGTGCATTGACCGATCAACCACGCGGAAATATTTGAATAAAGACGTTAACAATGTTAAACAGTTGTCTGCTTCATTTCTGTGAGTGCACCATCATATTCGTTTATTGTTCTGGGAAGGTTCGCTCGTATTATTAAAAAAAATATATATTCTCCGAATAATCCGCAAATGTTAAGGGAATATTACCAAAAAGCATTCCCTGAATATTAAAAAAACTTTCCTGAAAAACATTTCCGGAATGTTTTTTGGTAATATTCCCGTAACATTGGCGGAATATTCGGAGAGTATTCAGAGAATATTATTTTGTTACTTGGAAAGACATTACATGTTGAATGGATTTGTCGCAGGTCAGTCATACGGATATAGACTTCACGCTTCAGAACAATCGAGGTTTCAACGTCTTACAACACTGCGCGTTGCACGGCAATAACTCGTAAGTAATTAAACGTGTTACGGCTATTATCATGACCCAGAGAAAATAATAATAGTAGCGTTTTTGGCGATGTAAGAAGACAACGATGCAATTGCCCATATATGATGGCAATGACATAGGCGCAAAAGGGATAAAAAATAATATTAATTACTGTTACAATTGAATGCTTTATGTTCCGTAGTGCCATGCAACATATTCTACGGCGGGCCAAGGCGACCGTAAACGCTAAGAAAGATGATGGTTGGACGGCGCTGCACTTAGCTGCTCGTCAAGGACACCACACACTGATTCCAATGTTATGCAAAGAGGTAACGTTGCTTTCCCAGTGGGAAAAAGTGGCTGGAATCTATCGAATTGGCCAATCAAGTAGACCTATGCATGGCGCGTGTACGTGTGTTGAGCGACGGGTTTCAGATACGTGTGGAAAGCGACGAGTGTAGCACGTGTTACCGACGTCTGTAGAGCGACGGGAGAATGACCTTTTCCTGACGTCTGTAGAGCGACTAGTGTATGACCAGTGTCTGACGTCTGTAGGGAACCAGTTGTATGCCCTGTTGCTGACGGTTGTACAACTAGATTCGTTGGTATACTACTGTACAGACAATAGTCATAAAAACACAAGTAAGGAATCCTAAGCAGAATAAGGAATCCAATATTCGTTATCCACTTTTCCAAAGGTTTATTATAGAAACAATGTACGGCATCTAAATAATAGTATTATGCAGACATACAAATTAAACAAAAAGTTAATATGAAATGTACAATATTCTTGAAATATTGACCTACCCAACATAAAATATTCAGCACGTCCGGTGCATTACATTCAACATACATATTCACCCCAGAAAAAAAATCCAATAAAAGTATGTATGATTAACACTTAGTCTAACACTGAATAATATTTGGTCAGTAGAACTTTGACAGAAGCAAATGTTATGAACATAGATCCTGAAGAGTTGCAATGTCATGAAACAAATATTTGTATGGCATTGATACATTTATGCATATCTAGAACCGATGGGGAGCTTAGTCTACTCAATGCAATGAATGATCTGCGATCTAGTATGCTAACTATACCAGGGAGCCCCCCCCCCCCGCCCCACCCAATGATGGGTGATTCGGAACGAATATCTGACGGGTTCGCGACGCCATATTTTCGACGTGGGAACGACCAGTCCTTCCACGTCGCTTATTCGTTGGTCTGACCTCTTATGATGTCTCGTGGTAAATGCGACGAGTTTATGATCTCCGTTTGCCCACTGGGTGGAACGCTATGACGAATGCATCAACTAAGATGATGGTAGCATGAAACAACCTCCTCGATGCATTTGTAATGGCTTATGCTGATCTTATTTGTCTTCATTTTACTGCACCAGGGTGCGAATGTCAATGCTGTGACCAACGACGGATCAACTGCACTACACTTGGCCCGAAAACACATGCAGTGTGTCCAATTACTCCTTGAGCATGGCTCAGACGTCAACATTCAGGTATGTATAAACGACGGTAAATGGTCATGCCGAATGAGAGGGACTGCACGCACAAGACCATATAAGATTTTGCATGGACATAACAGTACCATAAGCAAAATCGTCATCGTAGATCCCCCACTTCTATTATGAAGTTAAAATGACAGCAGCCGTGCGCCTACACGCTCCAATTATGGGGAGTTGCACGTGCACCCGCTAACCAAGACGATGTCAACATTAGGATACTATATTTGGAAAATGTTCGCAGCTTTGATTAATTTCTACAATGGCTAAGTAAACTGCGGTGGCATATGAGTGTGCGGTGACTGGAATATGGTTCAGAACCAAACGCTGGATACAATAGGGTATGTGAGAGAAACTAATGTTCAGGACAGGAAAAAAAGAAAAGTACTAAGCATGATAGATAACCTCGAACTAACTGATTATTGGAGAATGTGTCACCCGAAAACACGCCGCTTTGCATGGACAAATCAAAAACAGAAGTCGCAAAGGGGGCGATTAGATTTCTCTATTACCTCGCAAGACATCAATGCTGTGATGAAGCGGACGGATATAATGTCAGGTTTCAGGACGGATCATTCGCTCGTTTTTATAGTTGATTTTTATTATGCTCAAAGGGGGAAAGGGTATTGAAAATTCAACAACGCACTTCTGAAAGATTAAGAATGTTGCAAAGTAGTACAAAGTTGTTTAAATGAAACAGTGAATACGTACCGCGGAACTTTTATAAACGATCTAGCATTGTTCGAATTGTTGAAGTTAGAATTGCGGTTTAAACTATTCGTTTTTCCAGCTACAAAAAGAAAATGTTGTTAAAACAAGAAACCGAGTTGACTCAAAAGTTTGAGGTAATGGCGAGTAACCCAGATTTAAGATATCCGGACCAATTAGAAGAATTAAAATCAGAATTGGAACAAAAACGTTCCGCTAAAATCAAAGGCGGGATGTTACGATGTATAGCCAACATTTTTGAGGAGGATGAAAAGCCTAGTCCTTATTTTGCCAACTTATAGAAAAGAAATGATATTTGTAAACTTAAAAATAGACTTATCGTGGACGACAATGAGGTCTTTAGACCAGATGATATCTTAACTGAGCAAAAGAGAGTTTATCGTAACCTCTATACGAGTGTGCGGCACCCGCACCACGCAGAGGCAGGGCCTCATCACTTGTTCACCTAACGACGAAAAGCCGAGAAAGTTACTGAAAAATTGGCGACCAATTTCTTTATTTAACGCCGATTACAAGATCTTAGCTGGAGTACTTGCCCGTAGACTGGGTAATATTTTGCCTGATGTTATAAGTCAAGATCAAAAGGCTTTTTTAAAAGACCGATTTATTGGGGAAAATACAAGATTACTGTTCGACATAATGCAATACCTTATCGATACTAATAAATCTGGTATGTTATTGCTGGTCGATTTCGAGAAAGCATTCGATACCTTAAGTTGGAAGCATGTAATGTAATTACTGAAATACTATGACCTCGGCGAATCATTCACTCATTGGTTGAAACTCATTTATCAAGAGCCTATAAGTTATGTTATAAATAATGGTCATATCTCATATAGAAGGTTTCACGCTAGGTAGAGGTTGCAGACAGGGAGATCCGTTATCACCTTATATATTCGTTCTAGCAATAGAACCCCTGGCTGATGCCATTAAGGTGGATAAATCCATTAAAAGAATCCACGTCGATGGGAAATATATATTATAGGTCAGTACGCAGACGACAAATTGTTATTACTTGAAAATAATAAATTATCACTTAGAAGATCTTTACTGATCTTGGGGTTATTTTCTTACTGTTCTGGTCAAAGCGTTAATATTGAGACGACAAAGGCAGTAACTATTGATATATTGAGACCCACTGACAAATTCCTTTGCCCTGATTTGCCTTTGGAAAGGGTTAGAGAATTCACCCTACTTCGAATTAAATTTAATGTTGATTTAACAAAGGTTATTTCTTTAAATTATGATCTTAAACTGACGGAATTGGAAAACATTTTGAAAGCGTATTACAATGTTCTCAATTTCGCGGAGTATTATACTTATTATACTAGTATTTTCAATCCCCAGAAAATGGGTGAAGATGTGTCGTCAGAAAGGATTGAGATTAGACCGGGTTACGTGTCTGCATTTAGAAGAAAGTATGCAACTATGTATATAGAAAGTTGGTTATTAGTCTGCAATTTAGTTTTAATAACGAGCATAAGTGAACCGAAATACTCGGAACGAACACTTTGACAGAGAAATGGTGCGTGATATATAAATTACCATATCTGATACCCATAAGTGAACAGCTACGGAGTTTTCAGTTTGCCATTATACACAGAATAGTTGTAATTAATGATTTTCTAAAGCGCTGTCACATTATAGAGAGGAATATACGCATTAAAAAAAACATCCGGACAACACTGTTTGTCGCAAAAGACATAACGTTAGGGTTCTTTTACGCAAGCAATAAAGATCTCCTGAATATAATTCTATTAATAGCCAAGAGATATATATATGTGGCCAGATGTACTGGCAAAAGATTTATATTGACCAGTTGCATAAGAGAAATCAAGAGTTACTTTCGTATAGAATACCATAATTCCAAAGACAACGAAAAACAGGGAAACTTTATTAAAAAATGGGGGAATCCTTAATAGAATATTTCTTGTCAATTTGAATAGGTGTTTATATATATTCTGGTGTTTAAGTGCTTAAGTGCTCAACGCGTGTAGTTGAAAATCGTTATATGTGTGCATGTACCATATGCAATTTAAACAAACTAAAAAAAAAATAAAAAAAAAAAAAAATTACAATATTTATATATATGTCTTGTCAACTCTATGATGTAATATTATATAATGCAAAAAATAATATAATGTGACCTGAAACAATTGATCAAATATAAATGACATATATATAAAGAATAGGAAATCGAAATCGATCAATAAATATCTGTGTAACTTAATATTTATTGCCTTGCCTTACTATTGTAATGCATGTACACATTAAGGATGTATATCTGTCTATGTGCCTCATTATGACATGGGAAGGCAGCACTATCAGCTAAAACGCTCATGAATGAAACGGAGTAGCCTATATGTTTCTAAGCTTACCTACATATTTTTCATACTTCCATAGGACTCGGATGGTGACACAGCGTTGCATCTCGCCATCGACAAGGACAACGTGGGGGTGATAAAGCTGCTTGTCAGTCATCCAACCAGCGACTTCATGCGCAGGAGCAAACGAGGTTTGAACGCCTTGCACCACGCAGCGTTACGCGGAAGCAATGCGTAAGTTAATTGTTTCGGCTGTTTGTTTTGCCAGTTAATTTGCTTGCTTGTTTATCGGGTTGCACACACATGAATCTTTTTACTTAATACTGAAAGGGCGTTGGCCCATTGGTAAATACAGGAATTACAATAGACCGTTCCAGATACCCCAGGCGACATCTATCGTCGAAAATAGACACTGCGTGTTACGGGTTAGAAAACCGATTCCCGCATGCGTTTACCATGCATTCGTATGGAGTTAGTTCGGGTGCCCGGCTTCAACGTTTCTTTTGTCAGGGATAGGTTGGTTTCTTAGGCATCATTATTCACAGACCAAACACACAAGATGTCTCCATAAGCTTTTCTGTAATTATTATAGCGAGCGCAAGCGGGCTCTTAAGGTAACATGCATGCATATTCGAAGTCATTTCAAGCTTAGGCTTAGGACTTTCATTTTGCGGAACAACCCCCATAATACGTTTTCGGATTCGGAGTAAATATCAACTATACTTAAATATATTCAAGCAAAGAGAGGTCGACGCCTATTATGTCATGTCTTTAATAATTAAACCCGCTGCCCCAAAAATTAACCAATAAATTATTCAATATTAGCACAGGATGTATACTTAAAATCAAACTTATTTATCAGCGACGCGCTAAATGTTCGCTGCCAATTTCCAAGCAGAGCCCTCTTGGTGATCACACATCTGTTGCCAGATTGGTGCCCTGCCTGCGCGGGCCTTTCTGGTTCCGTTCTGACTGACTGCTTGGTTCCCGCACCCAAAACGTTCTACGTCAAACGCCACCTTGCGAATGGGTTCGCAAACTTATCCGCGTTTCGATCGTTGATCTGCTCCTAACTCACCTCCTTCAAATCATCGTTTCCAACGCAACTACCGAAGAATACTAAGCTTGAACAGAACTCAACGATCAGTGTTATTTCATTGATTTGTTACGTATATGTTGAAACATTTGCAATTTTTCAGTTCTTCATTAATTTACGATTTTGACAGGTTTAGGCATTCACAGTGACGTCAGTGACAGTGTCACGGACACTGTCACTGTCAGCGACAGTGTCAGTGTTGTGAGTGGGTCTCGATACTATGACATGTCTGTCGATCCCTTAGACTGTCTTACGACATTAACGTCTGATTTTCTGGCAATCTGCGGCAGTGTCACTGACACTGGCCGTGGCATAAGTTCAGACGGTAGACCTACAGTCTTGACACTTGTCACAAGACTGCAGTGCATGTATGGGAAAGTCACCAACCATAGTTTCAGGCTAGTCGTGGCTAGCAGTGGCACTGCCACCCGTGTCAGTGACACTGACAGTAGTCCCAAGGACTATAGTCGGTGCTTTTAACATCTGCCGCCTCGCTTTCGTAAATATGTTTGTCCATGCACCATTTGCAGCCACGATTTATGTATTTATTTGCCCCATTACACGAGACCCTTTTGATTTTAACTTACTTGAAAGTGTATCTTGTTTAATAACGAAGCAACACGATAATCTCCAGCATAAAATATAGCAGACGAAAGTGTGTTGACAGCGGATTTTTTATGACGTCGCAAGGTGAAGGTCATAACATGGATAGAATGCGAGCGTATATTTATGAATTCAACTGTTCCGTGGGGATACATCTAGATTAATATTCAAAATAAATCCCACTTTTTGCCGGGATGACGTATGCCATGCACCTGCTTGTGGCATATTCACTTCCATTGTGATGTCATTTCTATAACATTTTGACATCAGAACTACTTAGTATTATAACCGCGAAAAAGTCTCGTATTCCGTTTTAAAAGGTCACTTTTTTTTCTTTTCAATAAATTATAGAACATACGAGAGGTGATATTTTTTTAATCGGCAACTTTTATTGATACATACATATATATCTTACAGTAATCACTTTCCGACGAAAGAAACATCCACGCATACGTACCTAACGTGCGATCTCTTCCGCTTTCCCCAGTGGAGGTCGACTTCCGGTGGATTTCACCAGTTCATAACAGTATGGGATTCAGATATAGATTTTGTCATTTTTTTACGTGCGTGTTACCTAAAAAGCTTGCTACGCTCGCAAGTACTGCGTTTTCATTGGCTAAACGAAGTAGGCCGCGGAAGAGTCTAATATCAGGCACCAGAAAAGGGACAGAGCATTATGTGCCGACAAAAGTGTTACTGTGTCGCTGTCGGTGTCTAGCTGCATGACCACGATTTGTGGTCGGACCAGGCTTGGATCCAGGGAGGGGAGGGAGGGGGAGCGGGGTACACTTTGGGAACATTTGAAAATCGTACTTGTAGGGGTGGTGGAGTGTTCACCTGAAATTCTATGTCCTGGCATCAATTTACATGTAAAAAGGGACCAAAACTGGCAGGAGGTGCACACAAAAATTGACGAGTTTACATCCTGTTCATATCTAAGACGGCATCAAACTTGGAATGAAAAATGACATCCTCTCTCTCAAAAAAAACGGAGGGGGATGGGGGGGGGGGGGGAGGCACCCCTGGACACGAGGCTTCCTTCCTGCTCACCATAAGAACATTTTTTATAATAAAAAAGTTAAAATATTTATCTAAAAATATGTTTTTATTTTCAAGGCTAAAAAGCGTTGCTTTAGATAAATAAATATCAATGGAATAATTAGTATACATAATCTAAGAGTAAGAGTGACACAAAAATAGTGTTATTGGCAATTGAAATGCTAACAACCATTTCCATATAAAATAATTACCAAATATAAATACAATGTGTCTGATTACACAATGAGTAGGAACCTGGTAAATGTAATAGTCTATGTACTGGTAGATTATTTAGAGTATTGCAAAAAATAAGTTATCCATGATAAGGTTTTTTCCACTTGATATGAATAAGTCATCAATGCAAATATACTTTGGGTAACCATCACTGGTACCATGCACAATGACAAGCAGGGGAAGAATATACGGCAAGATTACCAGTGCATTTCTCTATAATACCGGTAATCGTTTATATATGTGCATTCATGATGCATAACTCAACGAGATTGTCAAGCATAGCTTGAAAAAAGACGAAAATCGGGGTGATAGGTGCAACTTGTACATGTTAGTACCGACTGCGAATATGTATATGCAATATCGACGGAGTTATAGGCTGAAACGTCACCACGCCGTCAGTCATTTGGCGTTTCGAGGCTTTATAATGGGATTGGTTTTTTTTAAAGTGTGATTATTTGCTAGCGTCAAAACTACTGATTTGATTTCGATGCTATTTGGCAAATATGATACCGGTAATATGGGTACATATTCCACCACATATGAGTCAACTACCTATATTCATATAGTCACAGCGATTTGTTGGCACTTTTGGCAATGTCGAAATTGATCCTCCAATAACTCAACAACTATGAATGTGAGAAAAAAATATGTCAATAACCCGTTTGCCACTTTCTCCAAAGAATACTCTCAGACAGCGAATCTGTAGACCAAATATTAACGGAGTTACGCGGGAAAGCATGTTTTGCGACCTTGACCTTGGATGCGTGACCTTGAGCAATATATTGCTTCGCGCCCAAATACTAATGTCACGTTTCACCCCAAGTGTCGTTTGACTTGCCCCCTTAATGGAGAAACTGAGGACCATTTTCCTGCGGAAATGCTCCTGTAGGGTCCCATGTGAAACTTTGGAAATTGTGTTATAGAAAAACTATTCCGGCGATTTGCAAAATGTTAAAATGTTGTAGCGGTCATGGGTCTATTACTAGTTTCTATCCGTTCCGTAAGAATATTTTGTCAGGATTAGGCCCGGCGGGACGGATAGGCGTTCGTGCCACAATTCGCGAGCGAAGGTGGGGAAATAACACTGTAAAACTGGCGGCTTATTTACTAACGTTTATTAACATTACTCGATGAGAATAGTGCAGTGCGGAGACACCGCGATTATCATGGGGTGCTGACCGTGTGTTAAATGGGTCACACCCGCAACCAACGTGGGTTCGGCGTCAGACTCAGCGTGGACGACACCCGCGATAACTGTGGGGTGCTGTCCGTGTGTTAAATGGGTCACACCCGCAACCAACGTGGGGTCGGTGTCAGACTCAGCGTGGCAGCGAGACCCGCGATGTAAAACAAGCCGCCACCCGCCTGACTTACCGGCTCTCTGTCTTGCTGGTTGTCTGCTTCGAGCAGTCAAGTAACCCGCTGCCTTTGCTCGCTGGAACCCTGTAAATATACCCTCCAGCCTACGTGACGTCACATGGGAATACCCATGACTAGATTTGGCCCCAAGGGATCCCCCCGTCGACTCCACACCTCCATACTTTTTAGTAACTTTCAACGCATTAGGGCCTTGGCAACATTAATATTTGCATTTTATTTTCATGAGTAAAGTAGATCCACGAAATATATGTGGACATATTCGTCCAAAGAAATTCCTGAATTCAGACCATCATGCAATTAGGTCTCGCCAGAACCATCATGACGTCAACGATGTGTTTAGGTACTCCTGATAATCCTGATAACCGGTGAATCTGCTTTATCAGCCTCCAGAAATGGGGGCCATCACGACGAGGTTTCCGGATAGAGCGGTCAGTACTTAATCACTATAAGTTTGTGCAGGGAAATGTCCACATACACTGAAAACCATACTCATCCCGCCTAAACACAAAGTAAACAAACCAGCATGGCCTGACATGGGGTCAATGACCGTTTGACAGTTGGCAACTATATGGTAACACAGCCTATTTGCCACACTACCCTCTCCTATGTGTTGAATGT
Source organism: Arenicola marina (assembly GCA_964019135.1). NCBI lineage: Eukaryota > Metazoa > Annelida > Polychaeta > Arenicolidae > Arenicola > Arenicola marina. Next base: position 29,567,550 of record OZ025253.1, on the reverse strand, counting down.
CCCCACCAACACTTCCACCAATTGATGAATGTATGAAAAATAAAATGTCATGCGTCGAGTACATATACCAACAATTCTATTATTGTTGTAAAATGTGTATACTGAATCTCCTATAGCATACTGAGAAGTCTTAGGAAATTCAGACGTCATCGATAACCCCACAGATATACCATGGTGAATATGGCAGCATCAACCCAAACTTTCATTCAATAGCTCCAATATCGAATACGTAACATAATTCTAATTAAGACAAAAGTCAAAGCTAGGTAATAATGTGTACAAAAATATAGAGATTATGCAATAGATCATCTACTCTGCACCATGCAAAATGTTCTGTGAGGCCACATGGCAGAACATACTGTTCGATGCCCCGCGATGACAGCGACAGCGGCGGGGCGACACCCCGCGATGAACAGCGACAGCCGCGGGGTGACGTCCCGCGATGGACAGCGACAGCGGCGGAGTGACGTCCCGCGATGAACAGCGATAGCGGCGGGGTGACGTCCCGCGATGAACAGCGACAGCGGCGGGGTGACGTTCCGCGATGAACAGCGACAGCGGCGGATTGACGTCCCGCGATGAACAGCGGCAGCCGCGGAGTGACGTCCCGCGATGACAGCGACAGCGGCGGAGTGACCTCCCGCGATGACAGCGACAGCGGCGGAGTGACGTCCCGCGATTAACAGCAGTAGCGGCGGAGTGACGTCCCGCGATGAACAGCGACAGCGGCGGAGTGACGTCCCGCGATGAACAGCGACAGTGGCGGAGTGACGTCCCGCGATGAACAGCGACAGCGGCGGGGTGACGTCCCGCGATGAACAGCGACAGCGGCGGAGTGACGTCCCGCGATTAACAGCAGCAGCAGCGGGTGTGACGTCCCGCGATAAAAAGCGACAGCGGCGGGGTGATGTCCCGCGATGAACAGCGACAGCGGCGGAGTGACGTCCCGCGATTAAGAGCAGAAGCGGCGGAGTGACGTCCCGCGATGAACAGCGACAGCGGCGGAGTGACGTCAAGCGATGAACAGCGACAGGGGCGGAGTGACGTCCCGCGATGAACAGCGATAGCGGTGGAGTGACGTCCCGGGTCTAACAGCAGCAGCGGCGGAGTGACGTCCCGCGATGACAGCGACAGCGGCGGGGTGACGTCCCGCGATGAACAGCGACAGCGGCGGGGTGACGTCCCGCGATGAACAGCGACAGCGGCGGAGTGACGTCCCGCGATGAACAGCGACAGTGGCGGAGTGACGTCCCGCGATGAACAGCGACAGCGGCGGGGTGACGTCCCGCGATGAACAGCGACAGCGGCCACCGCAGCGACAGCGGCGGGCTGACGTTCCGCGATGAACAGCGACAGCGGCGGAGTGACGTCCCGCGATGACAGCGACAGCGGCGGGGTGACGTCCCGCGATGAACAGCGACAGCGGCGGAGTGACGTCCCGCGATCAACAGCGACAGCGGGGGATTGACGCCCCGCGATGAACAACGACAGCGGCGGGGTGACGTCCCGCGATGAACAGCGACAGCGGCGGGGTGACGTCCCGCGATGAACAGCGACAGCGGCCACCGCAGCGACAGCGGCGGGCTGACGTTCCGCGATGAACAGCAACAGCGGCGGGGTGACGTCCCGCGATGAACAGCAACAGCGGCGGAGAGACGTCTCGCGATGAACAGCAACAGCGGCGGGTTGCGTCCGGCGATGAACAGCGACAGCGGCGGAGTGACGTCCAGCGATGAACAGCGACAGCGGCGGAGTGACGTCCCGCGATGAACAGCGACAGGGGCGGAGTGACGTCCCGCGATGAACAGCGACAGCGGTGGAATGACGTCCCGCGATTAACAGCAGCAGCGGCGCAGTGACGTCCCGCGATGAACAGGGACAGCGGCGGAGTGACGTCCCGCGGTGAACAGCGACAGCGGCGGAGTGACGTCCCGCGATGACAGCGACATCGGCGGATTGACGTCCTGCGATGAACAGGGACAGCGGCGGAGTGACGTCCCGCGATGAACAGCGACAGCGGCGGAGTGACGTACCGCGATGAACAGCGAGAACGCCGGGGTGACGTCCCGCGACGAACAGCGACAGCGGCGGAGTGACGTCCCGCGATGACAGCGATATCGGCGGATTGACGTCCTGCGATGAACAGTGACAGCGGCGGAGTGACGTCCCGCGATGAACAGCGACAGCGGCGGGGTGACGTCCCGCGATGAACAGCGACAGCGGCGGAGTGACGTACCGCGATGAACAGCGAGAACGCCGGGGTGACGTCCCGCGATGAACAGCGACAGCGGCGGAGTGACGTCCCGCGATGACAGCGATATCGGCGGATTGACGTCCTGCGATGAACAGTGACAGCGGCGGAGTGACGTCCCGCGATGAACAGCGACAGCGGCGGGGTGACGTCCCGCGATGAACAGCGACAGTGGCGGAGTGACGTCCCGCGATGAACAGCGACAGCGGCGGGGTGACGTCCCGCGATGAACAACGACAGCGGCCACCGCAGCGACAGCGGCGAGGTGACGTCCCGCGATGAACAGCGACAGCGGCGGAGTGACGTCCCGCGATGACAGCGACATCGGCGGAGTGACGTCCCGCGATGAACAGCGACAGCGGCGGAGTGACGTCCCGCGATGAACAGCGACAGCGGCGGGGTGACATCCCGCGATGAACAGCGACAGTGGCGGGGTGACGTCCCGCGATGAACAGCGACAGCGGCGGGGTGACGTCCCGCGATGAACAGCGACAGCGGCCACCGCAGCGACAGCGGCGGGCTGACGTTCTGCGATGAACAGCGACAGCGGCGGAGTGACGTCCAGCGATGACAGCGACAGCGGCGGAGTGACGTCTCGCGATGAACAGCAACAGCGGCGGAGTGACGTCCCGCGATGAACAGCGACAGCGGTGGAATGACGTTCCCGCGATGAACAGCGAGAACGGCTGAGTGACGTCCCGCGATGAACAGCGACAGCGGCGGAGTGACGTCCCGCGATGAACAGCGACAGCGGCGGGGTTACGTCCCGCGATGACAGCGACAGTGGCGGAGTGACGTCCCGCGATGAACAGCGACAGCGGCGGGGTGACGTCCTGCGATGAACAGCGACAGCGGCGGGGTGACGTCCCGCGATGAACAGCGACAGCGGCGGGGTGACGTCCCGCGATGAACAGCGACAGCGGCGGAGTGACGTCCCGCGATGAACAGCGACAGTGGCGGAGTGACGTCCCGCGATGAACAGCGACAGCGGCGGGGTGACGTCCCGCGATGAACAGCGACAGCGGCCACCGCAGCGACAGCGGCGGGCTGACGTTCCGCGATGAACAGCGACAGCGGCCACCGCAGCGACAGCGGCGGGCTGACGTTCCGCGATGAACAGCGACAGCGGCGGAGTGACGTCCCGCGATGACAGCGACAGCGGCGGGGTGACGTCCCGCGATGAACAGCGACAGCGGCGGAGTGACGTCCCGCGATGAACAGCGACAGCGGCCACCGCAGCGACAGCGGCGGGCTGACGTTCCGCGATGAACAGCAACAGCGGCGGGGTGACGTCCCGCGATGAACAGCAACAGCGGCGGAGAGACGTCTCGCGATGAACAGCAACAGCGGCGGGTTGCGTCCGGCGATGAACAGCGACAGCGGCGGAGTGACGTCCAGCGATGAACAGCGACAGCGGCGGAGTGACGTCCCGCGATGAACAGCGACAGGGGCGGAGTGACGTCCCGCGATGAACAGCGACAGCGGTGGAATGACGTCCCGCGATTAACAGCAGCAGCGGCGCAGTGACGTCCCGCGATGAACAGGGACAGCGGCGGAGTGACGTCCCGCGGTGAACAGCGACAGCGGCGGAGTGACGTCCCGCGATGACAGCGACATCGGCGGATTGACGTCCTGCGATGAACAGGGACAGCGGCGGAGTGACGTCCCGCGATGAACAGCGACAGCGGCGGAGTGACGTACCGCGATGAACAGCGAGAACGCCGGGGTGACGTCCCGCGACGAACAGCGACAGCGGCGGAGTGACGTCCCGCGATGACAGCGATATCGGCGGATTGACGTCCTGCGATGAACAGTGACAGCGGCGGAGTGACGTCCCGCGATGAACAGCGACAGCGGCGGAGTGACGTACCGCGATGAACAGCGAGAACGCCGGGGTGACGTCCCGCGATGAACAGCGACAGCGGCGGAGTGACGTCCCGCGATGACAGCGATATCGGCGGATTGACGTCCTGCGATGAACAGTGACAGCGGCGGAGTGACGTCCCGCGATGAACAGCGACAGCGGCGGGGTGACGTCCCGCGATGACAGCGACAGTGGCGGAGTGACGTCCCGCGATGAACAGCGACAGCGGCGGGGTGACGTCCTGCGATGAACAGCGACAGCGGCGGGGTGACGTCCCGCGATGAACAGCGACAGCGGCGGGGTGACGTCCCGCGATGAACAGCGACAGCGGCGGAGTGACGTCCCGCGATGAACAGCGACAGTGGCGGAGTGACGTCCCGCGATGAACAGCGACAGCGGCGGGGTGACGTCCCGCGATGAACAGCGACAGCGGCCACCGCAGCGACAGCGGCGGGCTGACGTTCCGCGATGAACAGCGACAGCGGCGGAGTGACGTCCCGCGATGACAGCGACAGCGGCGGGGTGACGTCCCGCGATGAACAGCGACAGCGGCGGAGTGACGTCCCGCGATGAACAGCGACAGCGGCCACCGCAGCGACAGCGGCGGGCTGACGTTCCGCGATGAACAGCAACAGCGGCGGGGTGACGTCCCGCGATGAACAGCAACAGCGGCGGAGAGACGTCTCGCGATGAACAGCAACAGCGGCGGGTTGCGTCCGGCGATGAACAGCGACAGCGGCGGAGTGACGTCCAGCGATGAACAGCGACAGCGGCGGAGTGACGTCCCGCGATGAACAGCGACAGGGGCGGAGTGACGTCCCGCGATGAACAGCGACAGCGGTGGAATGACGTCCCGCGATTAACAGCAGCAGCGGCGCAGTGACGTCCCGCGATGAACAGGGACAGCGGCGGAGTGACGTCCCGCGGTGAACAGCGACAGCGGCGGAGTGACGTCCCGCGATGACAGCGACATCGGCGGATTGACGTCCTGCGATGAACAGGGACAGCGGCGGAGTGACGTCCCGCGATGAACAGCGACAGCGGCGGAGTGACGTACCGCGATGAACAGCGAGAACGCCGGGGTGACGTCCCGCGACGAACAGCGACAGCGGCGGAGTGACGTCCCGCGATGACAGCGATATCGGCGGATTGACGTCCTGCGATGAACAGTGACAGCGGCGGAGTGACGTCCCGCGATGAACAGCGACAGCGGCGGAGTGACGTACCGCGATGAACAGCGAGAACGCCGGGGTGACGTCCCGCGATGAACAGCGACAGCGGCGGAGTGACGTCCCGCGATGACAGCGATATCGGCGGATTGACGTCCTGCGATGAACAGTGACAGCGGCGGAGTGACGTCCCGCGATGAACAGCGACAGCGGCGGGGTGACGTCCCGCGATGAACAGCGACAGTGGCGGAGTGACGTCCCGCGATGAACAGCGACAGCGGCGGGGTGACGTCCCGCGATGAACAACGACAGCGGCCACCGCAGCGACAGCGGCGAGGTGACGTCCCGCGATGAACAGCGACAGCGGCGGAGTGACGTCCCGCGATGACAGCGACAGCGGCGGAGTGACGTCCCGCGATGAACAGCGACAGCGGCGGAGTGACGTCCCGCGATGAACAGCGACAGCGGCGGGGTGACGTCCCGCGATGAACAGCGACAGTGGCGGAGTGACGTCCCGCGATGAACAGCGACAGCGGCGGGGTGACGTCCCGCGATGAACAGCGACAGCGGCCACCGCAGCGACAGCGGCGGGCTGACGTTCCGCGATGAACAGCGACAGCGACGGAGTGACGTCCCGAGATGACAGCGACAGCGGCGGAGTGACGTACCGCGATGAACAGCGAGAACGCCGGGGTGACGTCCCGCGATGAACAGCGACAGCGGCGGAGTGACGTCCCGCGATGACAGCGATATCGGCGGATTGACGTCCTGCGATGAACAGTGACAGCGGCGGAGTGACGTCCCGCGATGAACAGCGACAGCGGCGGGGTGACGTCCCGCGATGAACAGCGACAGTGGCGGAGTGACGTCCCGCGATGAACAGCGACAGCGGCGGGGTGACGTCCCGCGATGAACAACGACAGCGGCCACCGCAGCGACAGCGGCGAGGTGACGTCCCGCGATGAACAGCGACAGCGGCGGAGTGACGTCCCGCGATGACAGCGACAGCGGCGGAGTGACGTCCCGCGATGAACAGCGACAGCGGCGGAGTGACGTCCCGCGATGAACAGCGACAGCGGCGGGGTGACGTCCCGCGATGAACAGCGACAGTGGCGGAGTGACGTCCCGCGATGAACAGCGACAGCGGCGGGGTGACGTCCCGCGATGAACAGCGACAGCGGCCACCGCAGCGACAGCGGCGGGCTGACGTTCCGCGATGAACAGCGACAGCGACGGAGTGACGTCCCGAGATGACAGCGACAGCGGCGGAGTGACGTCTCGCGATGAACAGCAACAGCGGCGGAGTGACGTCCCGCGATGAACAGCGACAGCGGTGGAATGACGTTCCCGCGATGAACAGCGAGAACGGCTGAGTGACGTCCCGCGATGAACAGCGACAGCGGCGGAGTGACGTCCCGCGATGAACAGCGACAGCGGCGGGGTTACGTCCCGCGATCAACAGCGACAGCGGGGGATTGACGCCCTGCGATGAACAGCGACAGCGGCGGGGTGACGTCCCGCGATTAACAGCAACAGCGGCGGAGTGACGTCCCGCGATGAACAGCAACAGCGGCGGGGTCACGTCCCGCGATGAACAGCGACAGCGGCGGAGTGATGTTCCGCGATGAACAGCGACAGCGGCGGAGTAACGTCCAGCGATGACACCGACACCGGCGGAGTGACGTCCCTCGATGAACAGCGACAGCGGCGGAGTGACGTCCCGCGATTAACAGCAGCAGCAGCGGGTGTGACGTCCCGCGATGAACAGCGACAGCGGCGGGGTGACGTCCCGCGATGAACAGCGACAGTGGCGGAGTGACGTCCCGCGATGAACAGCGACAGCGGCGGGGTGACGTCCCGCGATGAACAGCGACAACGGCCACCGCAGCGACAGCGGCGGGCTGACGTTCTGCGATGAACAGCGACAGCGGCGGAGTGACGTCCAGCGATGACAGCGACAGCGGCGGAGTGACGTCTCGCGATGAACAGCAACAGCGGCGGAGTGACGTTCCGCGATGAACAGCGACAGCGGTGGAATGACGTTCCCGCGATGAACAGCGAGAACGGCTGAGTGACGTCCCGCGATGAACAGCGACAGCGGCGGAGTGACGTCCCGCGATGAACAGCGACAGCGGCGGGGTTACGTCCCGCGATGACAGCGACAGTGGCGGAGTGACGTCCCGCGATGAACAGCGACAGCGGCGGGGTGACGTCCCGCGATGAACAGCGACAGCGGCGGGGTGACGTCACGCGACGACAGCGACAGAGGCGGAGTGACGTCCGGCGTTGAACAGCGACAGCGGCGGAGTGACGTTGGGCGATGAACAGCGACAGCGGTGCATTGCGCGATGAACAGCGATAGCGGCGGAATGACGTCCCGCGATGACAGCGACAGCGGCGGGGTGACGTCCCGCGATGAACAGCGACAGCGGCGGAGTGACGTCCCGCGATCAACAGCGACAGCGGGGGATTGACGCCCCGCGATGAACAGCGACAGCGGCGGGGTGACGTCCCGCGATTAACAGCAACAGCGGCGGAGTGACGTCCCGCGATGAACAGCGATAGCGGCGGAATGACGTCCCGCGATGACAGCGACAGCGGCGGGGTGACGTCCCGCGATGAACAGCGACAGCGGCGGAGTGACGTCCCGCGATCAACAGCGACAGCGGGGGATTGACGCCCCGCGATGAACAGCGACAGCGGCGGGGTGACGTCCCGCGATTAACAGCAACAGCGGCGGAGTGACGTCCCGCGATGAACAGCAACAGCGGCGGGGTCACGTCCCGCGATGAACAGCGGCAGCGGCGGAGTGACGTCCCGCGATTAACAGCGGTAGCGGCGGGGTGACGTCCCGCGATGAACAGCGACAGCGGCGGAGTGACGTCCCGCGATGAACAGCGACAGCGGCGGGGTGACGTCACGCGATGACAGCGACAGCGGCGGAGTGACGTCCGGCGTTGAACAGCGACAGCGGCGGAGTGACGTTGGGCGATGAACAGCCACAGCGGTGGATTGACGTCCCGCGATGACAGCGAGAGCGGTTGAGTGACGTCCCGCGATGAACAGCGACAGTGGCGGAGTGACGTCCCGCGATGACAGCGACAGCGGCGGGGTGACGTCCCGCGATGAACAGCGACAGCGGCGGAGTGACGTCCCGCGATCAACAGCAAAAGCGGCGGGGTGACGTCACGCGATGACAGCGACAGCGGCGGAGTGACGTCCGGCGTTGAACAGCGACAGCGGCGGAGTGACGTTGGGCGATGAACAGCCACAGCGGTGGATTGACGTCCCGCGATGACAGCGAGAGCGGTTGAGTGACGTCCCGCGATGAACAGCGACAGTGGCGGAGTGACGTCCCGCGATGACAGCGACAGCGGCGGGGTGACGTCCCGCGATGAACAGCGACAGCGGCGGAGTGACGTCCCGCGATCAACAGCAAAAGCGGCAAATTGACGCCCCGCGATGAACAGCGACAGCGGCGGAGTGACGTCCCGCGATGAACAGCAACAGCGGCGGAGTGACGCCCCGCGATGAACAGTGACAGCGGCGGGGTCACGTCCCGCGATGAACAGCGACAGCGGCGGAGTGATGTTCCGCGATGAACAGCGACAGCGGCGGAGTAACGTCCAGCGATGACACCGACACCGGCGGAGTGACGTCCCTCGATGAACAGCGACAGCGGCGGAGTGACGTCCCGCGATTAACAGCAGCAGCAGCGGGTGTGACGTCCCGCGATGAACAGCGACAGCGGCGGGGTGACGTCCCGCGATGAACAGCGACAGTGGCGGAGTGACGTCCCGCGATGAACAGCGACAGCGGCGGGGTGACGTCCCGCGATGAACAGCGACAACGGCCACCGCAGCGACAGCGGCGGGCTGACGTTCTGCGATGAACAGCGACAGCGGCGGAGTGACGTCCAGCGATGACAGCGACAGCGGCGGAGTGACGTCTCGCGATGAACAGCAACAGCGGCGGAGTGACGTTCCGCGATGAACAGCGACAGCGGTGGAATGACGTTCCCGCGATGAACAGCGAGAACGGCTGAGTGACGTCCCGCGATGAACAGCGACAGCGGCGGAGTGACGTCCCGCGATGAACAGCGACAGCGGCGGGGTTACGTCCCGCGATGACAGCGACAGTGGCGGAGTGACGTCCCGCGATGAACAGCGACAGCGGCGGGGTGACGTCCCGCGATGAACAGCGACAGCGGCGGGGTGACGTCACGCGACGACAGCGACAGAGGCGGAGTGACGTCCGGCGTTGAACAGCGACAGCGGCGGAGTGACGTTGGGCGATGAACAGCGACAGCGGTGCATTGCGCGATGAACAGCGATAGCGGCGGAATGACGTCCCGCGATGACAGCGACAGCGGCGGGGTGACGTCCCGCGATGAACAGCGACAGCGGCGGAGTGACGTCCCGCGATCAACAGCGACAGCGGGGGATTGACGCCCCGCGATGAACAGCGACAGCGGCGGGGTGACGTCCCGCGATTAACAGCAACAGCGGCGGAGTGACGTCCCGCGATGAACAGCGATAGCGGCGGAATGACGTCCCGCGATGACAGCGACAGCGGCGGGGTGACGTCCCGCGATGAACAGCGACAGCGGCGGAGTGACGTCCCGCGATCAACAGCGACAGCGGGGGATTGACGCCCCGCGATGAACAGCGACAGCGGCGGGGTGACGTCCCGCGATTAACAGCAACAGCGGCGGAGTGACGTCCCGCGATGAACAGCAACAGCGGCGGGGTCACGTCCCGCGATGAACAGCGGCAGCGGCGGAGTGACGTCCCGCGATTAACAGCGGTAGCGGCGGGGTGACGTCCCGCGATGAACAGCGACAGCGGCGGAGTGACGTCCCGCGATGAACAGCGACAGCGGCGGGGTGACGTCACGCGATGACAGCGACAGCGGCGGAGTGACGTCCGGCGTTGAACAGCGACAGCGGCGGAGTGACGTTGGGCGATGAACAGCCACAGCGGTGGATTGACGTCCCGCGATGACAGCGAGAGCGGTTGAGTGACGTCCCGCGATGAACAGCGACAGTGGCGGAGTGACGTCCCGCGATGACAGCGACAGCGGCGGGGTGACGTCCCGCGATGAACAGCGACAGCGGCGGAGTGACGTCCCGCGATCAACAGCAAAAGCGGCGGGGTGACGTCACGCGATGACAGCGACAGCGGCGGAGTGACGTCCGGCGTTGAACAGCGACAGCGGCGGAGTGACGTTGGGCGATGAACAGCCACAGCGGTGGATTGACGTCCCGCGATGACAGCGAGAGCGGTTGAGTGACGTCCCGCGATGAACAGCGACAGTGGCGGAGTGACGTCCCGCGATGACAGCGACAGCGGCGGGGTGACGTCCCGCGATGAACAGCGACAGCGGCGGAGTGACGTCCCGCGATCAACAGCAAAAGCGGCAAATTGACGCCCCGCGATGAACAGCGACAGCGGCGGAGTGACGTCCCGCGATGAACAGCAACAGCGGCGGAGTGACGCCCCGCGATGAACAGTGACAGCGGCGGAGTGACGTCCCGCGATGAACAGCGACAGCGGCGGAGTGACGTCCCGCGATGAACAGCGACAGCGGCGAGGTGACGTCCCGCGATGAACAGCGACAGCGGCGGAGTGACGTCCCGCGATGACAGCGACATCGGCGGAGTGACGTCCCGCGATGAACAGCGACAGCGGCGGAGTGACGTCCCGCGATGAACAGCGACAGCGGCGGGGTGACATCCCGCGATGAACAGCGACAGTGGCGGGGTGACGTCCCGCGATGAACAGCGACAGCGGCGGGGTGACGTCCCGCGATGAACAGCGACAGCGGCCACCGCAGCGACAGCGGCGGGCTGACGTTCCGCGATGAACAGCGACAGCGGCGGAGTGACGTCCAGCGATGACAGCGACAGCGGCGGAGTGACGTCTCGCGATGAACAGCAACAGCGGCGGAGTGACGTCCCGCGATGAACAGCGACAGCGGTGGAATGACGTTCCCGCGATGAACAGCGAGAACGGCTGAGTGACGTCCCGCGATGAACAGCGACAGCGGCGGAGTGACGTCCCGCGATGAACAGCGACAGCGGCGGGGTTACGTCCCGCGATGACAGCGACAGTGGCGGAGTGACGTCCCGCGATGAACAGCGACAGCGGCGGGGTGACGTCCCGCGATGAACAGCGACAGCGGCGGGGTGACGTCCCGCGATGAACAGCGACAGCGGCGGGGTGACGTCCCGCGATGAACAGCGACAGCGGCGGAGTGACGTCCCGCGATGAACAGCGACAGTGGCGGAGTGACGTCCCGCGATGAACAGCGACAGCGGCGGGGTGACGTCCCGCGATGAACAGCGACAGCGGCCACCGCAGCGACAGCGGCGGGCTGACGTTCCGCGATGAACAGCGACAGCGGCGGAGTGACGTCCCGCGATGACAGCGACAGCGGCGGGGTGACGTCCCGCGATGAACAGCGACAGCGGCGGAGTGACGTCCCGCGATCAACAGCGACAGCGGGGGATTGACGCCCCGCGATGAACAACGACAGCGGCGGGGTGACGTCCCGCGATGAACAGCGACAGCGGCGGGGTGACGTCCCGCGATGAACAGCGACAGCGGCCACCGCAGCGACAGCGGCGGGCTGACGTTCCGCGATGAACAGCAACAGCGGCGGGGTGACGTCCCGCGATGAACAGCAACAGCGGCGGAGAGACGTCTCGCGATGAACAGCAACAGCGGCGGGTTGCGTCCGGCGATGAACAGCGACAGCGGCGGAGTGACGTCCAGCGATGAACAGCGACAGCGGCGGAGTGACGTCCCGCGATGAACAGCGACAGGGGCGGAGTGACGTCCCGCGATGAACAGCGACAGCGGTGGAATGACGTCCCGCGATTAACAGCAGCAGCGGCGCAGTGACGTCCCGCGATGAACAGGGACAGCGGCGGAGTGACGTCCCGCGGTGAACAGCGACAGCGGCGGAGTGACGTCCCGCGATGACAGCGACATCGGCGGATTGACGTCCTGCGATGAACAGGGACAGCGGCGGAGTGACGTCCCGCGATGAACAGCGAGAACGCCGGGGTGACGTCCCGCGACGAACAGCGACAGCGGCGGAGTGACGTCCCGCGATGACAGCGATATCGGCGGATTGACGTCCTGCGATGAACAGTGACAGCGGCGGAGTGACGTCCCGCGATGAACAGCGACAGCGGCGGGGTGACGTCCCGCGATGAACAGCGACAGCGGCGGAGTGACGTACCGCGATGAACAGCGAGAACGCCGGGGTGACGTCCCGCGATGAACAGCGACAGCGGCGGAGTGACGTCCCGCGATGACAGCGATATCGGCGGATTGACGTCCTGCGATGAACAGTGACAGCGGCGGAGTGACGTCCCGCGATGAACAGCGACAGCGGCGGGGTGACGTCCCGCGATGAACAGCGACAGTGGCGGAGTGACGTCCCGCGATGAACAGCGACAGCGGCGGGGTGACGTCCCGCGATGAACAACGACAGCGGCCACCGCAGCGACAGCGGCGAGGTGACGTCCCGCGATGAACAGCGACAGCGGCGGAGTGACGTCCCGCGATGACAGCGACAGCGGCGGAGTGACGTCCCGCGATGAACAGCGACAGCGGCGGATTGACGTCCTGCGATGAACAGTGACAGCGGCGGAGTGACGTCCCGCGATGAACAGCGACAGCGGCGGGGTGACGTCCCGCGATGAACAGCGACAGTGGCGGAGTGACGTCCCGCGATGAACAGCGACAGCGGCGGGGTGACGTCCCGCGATGAACAACGGCAGCGGCCACCGCAGCGACAGCGGCGAGGTGACGTCCCGCGATGAACAGCGACAGCGGCGGAGTGACGTCCCGCGATGACAGCGACAGCGGCGGAGTGACGTCCCGCGATGACAGCGATATCGGCGGATTGACGTCCTGCGATGAACAGTGACAGCGGCGGAGTGACGTCCCGCGATGAACAGCGACAGCGGCGGGGTGACGTCCCGCGATGAACAGCGACAGTGGCGGAGTGACGTCCCGCGATGAACAGCGACAGCGGCGGGGTGACGTCCCGCGATGAACAACGACAGCGGCCACCGCAGCGACAGCGGCGAGGTGACGTCCCGCGATGAACAGCGACAGCGGCGGAGTGACGTCCCGCGATGACAGCGACAGCGGCGGAGTGACGTCCCGCGATGAACAGCGACAGCGGCGGAGTGACGTCCCGCGATGAACAGCGACAGCGGCGGGGTGACGTCCCGCGATGAACAGCGACAGTGGCGGGGTGACGTCCCGCGATGAACAGCGACAGCGGCGGGGTGACGTCCCGCGATGAACAGCGACAGCGGCCACCGCAGCGACAGCGGCGGGCTGACGTTCCGCGATGAACAGCGACAGCGACGGAGTGACGTCCCGAGATGACAGCGACAGCGGCGGAGTGACGTCTCGCGATGAACAGCAACAGCGGCGGAGTGACGTCCCGCGATGAACAGCGACAGCGGTGGAATGACGTTCCCGCGATGAACAGCGAGAACGGCTGAGTGACGTCCCGCGATGAACAGCGACAGCGGCGGAGTGACGTCCCGCGATGAACAGCGACAGCGGCGGGGTTACGTCCCGCGATCAACAGCGACAGCGGGGGATTGACGCCCTGCGATGAACAGCGACAGCGGCGGGGTGACGTCCCGCGATTAACAGCAACAGCGGCGGAGTGACGTCCCGCGATGAACAGCAACAGCGGCGGGGTCACGTCCCGCGATGAACAGCGACAGCGGCGGAGTGATGTTCCGCGATGAACAGCGACAGCGGCGGAGTAACGTCCAGCGATGACACCGACACCGGCGGAGTGACGTCCCTCGATGAACAGCGACAGCGGCGGAGTGACGTCCCGCGATTAACAGCAGCAGCAGCGGGTGTGACGTCCCGCGATGAACAGCGACAGCGGCGGGGTGACGTCCCGCGATGAACAGCGACAGTGGCGGAGTGACGTCCCGCGATGAACAGCGACAGCGGCGGGGTGACGTCCCGCGATGAACAGCGACAACGGCCACCGCAGCGACAGCGGCGGGCTGACGTTCTGCGATGAACAGCGACAGCGGCGGAGTGACGTCCAGCGATGACAGCGACAGCGGCGGAGTGACGTCTCGCGATGAACAGCAACAGCGGCGGAGTGACGTTCCGCGATGAACAGCGACAGCGGTGGAATGACGTTCCCGCGATGAACAGCGAGAACGGCTGAGTGACGTCCCGCGATGAACAGCGACAGCGGCGGAGTGACGTCCCGCGATGAACAGCGACAGCGGCGGGGTTACGTCCCGCGATGACAGCGACAGTGGCGGAGTGACGTCCCGCGATGAACAGCGACAGCGGCGGGGTGACGTCCCGCGATGAACAGCGACAGCGGCGGGGTGACGTCACGCGACGACAGCGACAGCGGCGGAGTGACGTCCGGCGTTGAACAGCGACAGCGGCGGAGTGACGTTGGGCGATGAACAGCGACAGCGGTGCATTGCGCGATGAACAGCGATAGCGGCGGAATGACGTCCCGCGATGACAGCGACAGCGGCGGGGTGACGTCCCGCGATGAACAGCGACAGCGGCGGAGTGACGTCCCGCGATCAACAGCGACAGCGGGGGATTGACGCCCCGCGATGAACAGCAACAGCGGCGGGGTGACGTCCCGCGATTAACAGCAACAGCGGCGGAGTGACGTCCCGCGATGAACAGCGATAGCGGCGGAATGACGTCCCGCGATGACAGCGACAGCGGCGGGGTGACGTCCCGCGATGAACAGCGACAGCGGCGGAGTGACGTCCCGCGATCAACAGCGACAGCGGGGGATTGACGCCCCGCGATGAACAGCGACAGCGGCGGGGTGACGTCCCGCGATTAACAGCAACAGCGGCGGAGTGACGTCCCGCGATGAACAGCAACAGCGGCGGGGTCACGTCCCGCGATGAACAGCGGCAGCGGCGGAGTGACGTCCCGCGATTAACAGCGGTAGCGGCGGGGTGACGTCCCGCGATGAACAGCGACAGCGGCGGAGTGACGTCCCGCGATGAACAGCGACAGCGGCGGGGTGACGTCACGCGATGACAGCGACAGCGGCGGAGTGACGTCCGGCGTTGAACAGCGACAGCGGCGGAGTGACGTTGGGCGATGAACAGCCACAGCGGTGGATTGACGTCCCGCGATGACAGCGAGAGCGGTTGAGTGACGTCCCGCGATGAACAGCGACAGTGGCGGAGTGACGTCCCGCGATGACAGCGACAGCGGCGGGGTGACGTCCCGCGATGAACAGCGACAGCGGCGGAGTGACGTCCCGCGATGAACAGCGACAGCGGCGGGGTGACGTCACGCGATGACAGCGACAGCGGCGGAGTGACGTCCGGCGTTGAACAGCGACAGCGGCGGAGTGACGTTGGGCGATGAACAGCCACAGCGGTGGATTGACGTCCCGCGATGACAGCGAGAGCGGTTGAGTGACGTCCCGCGATGAACAGCGACAGTGGCGGAGTGACGTCCCGCGATGACAGCGACAGCGGCGGGGTGACGTCCCGCGATGAACAGCGACAGCGGCGGAGTGACGTCCCGCGATCAACAGCAAAAGCGGCAAATTGACGCCCCGCGATGAACAGCGACAGCGGCGGAGTGACGTCCCGCGATGAACAGCAACAGCGGCGGAGTGACGCCCCGCGATGAACAGTGACAGCGGCGGAGTGACGTCCCGCGATGACAGCGACATCGGCGGAGTGACGTCCCGCGATGAACAGCGACAGCGGCGGAGTGACGTCCCGCGATGAACAGCGACAGCGGCGGGGTGACATCCCGCGATGAACAGCGACAGTGGCGGGGTGACGTCCCGCGATGAACAGCGACAGCGGCGGGGTGACGTCCCGCGATGAACAGCGACAGCGGCCACCGCAGCGACAGCGGCGGGCTGACGTTCCGCGATGAACAGCGACAGCGGCGGAGTGACGTCCAGCGATGACAGCGACAGCGGCGGAGTGACGTCTCGCGATGAACAGCAACAGCGGCGGAGTGACGTCCCGCGATGAACAGCGACAGCGGTGGAATGACGTTCCCGCGATGAACAGCGAGAACGGCTGAGTGACGTCCCGCGATGAACAGCGACAGCGGCGGAGTGACGTCCCGCGATGAACAGCGACAGCGGCGGGGTTACGTCCCGCGATGACAGCGACAGTGGCGGAGTGACGTCCCGCGATGAACAGCGACAGCGGCGGGGTGACGTCCCGCGATGAACAGCGACAGCGGCGGGGTGACGTCCCGCGATGAACAGCGACAGCGGCGGGGTGACGTCCCGCGATGAACAGCGACAGCGGCGGAGTGACGTCCCGCGATGAACAGCGACAGTGGCGGAGTGACATCCCGCGATGAACAGCGACAGCGGCGGGGTGACGTCCCGCGATGAACAGCGACAGCGGCCACCGCAGCGACAGCGGCGGGCTGACGTTCCGCGATGAACAGCGACAGCGGCGGAGTGACGTCCCGCGATGACAGCGACAGCGGCGGGGTGACGTCCCGCGATGAACAGCGACAGCGGCGGAGTGACGTCCCGCGATCAACAGCGACAGCGGGGGATTGACGCCCCGCGGTGAACAACGACAGCGGCGGGGTGACGTCCCGCGATGAACAGCGACAGCGGCGGGGTGACGTCCCGCGATGAACAGCGACAGCGGCCACCGCAGCGACAGCGGCGGGCTGACGTTCCGCGATGAACAGCAACAGCGGCGGGGTGACGTCCCGCGATGAACAGCAACAGCGGCGGAGAGACGTCTCGCGATGAACAGCAACAGCGGCGGGTTGCGTCCGGCGATGAACAGCGACAGCGGCGGAGTGACGTCCAGCGATGAACAGCGACAGCGGCGGAGTGACGTCCCGCGATGAACAGCGACAGGGGCGGAGTGACGTCCCGCGATGAACAGCGACAGCGGTGGAATGACGTCCCGCGATTAACAGCAGCAGCGGCGCAGTGACGTCCCGCGATGAACAGGGACAGCGGCGGAGTGACGTCCCGCGGTGAACAGCGACAGCGGCGGAGTGACGTCCCGCGATGACAGCGACATCGGCGGATTGACGTCCTGCGATGAACAGGGACAGCGGCGGAGTGACGTCCCGCGATGAACAGCGAGAACGCCGGGGTGACGTCCCGCGACGAACAGCGACAGCGGCGGAGTGACGTCCCGCGATGACAGCGATATCGGCGGATTGACGTCCTGCGATGAACAGTGACAGCGGCGGAGTGACGTCCCGCGATGAACAGCGACAGCGGCGGGGTGACGTCCCGCGATGAACAGCGACAGCGGCGGAGTGACGTACCGCGATGAACAGCGAGAACGCCGGGGTGACGTCCCGCGATGAACAGCGACAGCGGCGGAGTGACGTCCCGCGATGACAGCGATATCGGCGGATTGACGTCCTGCGATGAACAGTGACAGCGGCGGAGTGACGTCCCGCGATGAACAGCGACAGCGGCGGGGTGACGTCCCGCGATGAACAGCGACAGTGGCGGAGTGACGTCCCGCGATGAACAGCGACAGCGGCGGGGTGACGTCCCGCGATGAACAACGACAGCGGCCACCGCAGCGACAGCGGCGAGGTGACGTCCCGCGATGAACAGCGACAGCGGCGGAGTGACGTCCCGCGATGACAGCGACAGCGGCGGAGTGACGTCCCGCGATGAACAGCGACAGCGGCGGAGTGACGTCCCGCGATGAACAGCGACAGCGGCGGGGTGACGTCCCGCGATGAACAGCGACAGTGGCGGAGTGACGTCCCGCGATGAACAGCGACAGCGGCGGGGTGACGTCCCACGATGAACAGCGACAGCGGCCACCGCAGCGACAGCGGCGGGCTGACGTTCCGCGATGAACAGCGACAGCGACGGAGTGACGTCCCGCGATGACAGCGACAGCGGCGGAGTGACGTCTCGCGATGAACAGCAACAGCGGCGGAGTGACGTCCCGCGATGAACAGCGACAGCGGTGGAATGACGTTCCCGCGATGAACGGCGAGAACGGCTGAGTGACGTCCCGCGATGAACAGCGACAGCGGCGGAGTGACGTCCCGCGATGAACAGCGACAGCGGCGGGGTTACGTCCCGCGATCAACAGCGACAGCGGGGGATTGACGCCCTGCGATGAACAGCGACAGCGGCGGGGTGACGTCCCGCGATTAACAGCAACAGCGGCGGAGTGACGTCCCGCGATGAACAGCCACAGCGGCGGGGTCACGTCCCGCGATGAACAGCGACAGCGGCGGAGTGATGTTCCGCGATGAACAGCGACAGCGGCGGAGTAACGTCCAGCGATGACACCGACACCGGCGGAGTGACGTCCCTCGATGAACAGCGACAGCGGCGGAGTGACGTCCCGCGATTAACAGCAGCAGCAGCGGGTGTGACGTCCCGCGATGAACAGCGACAGCGGCGGGGTGACGTCCCGCGATGAACAGCGACAGTGGCGGAGTGACGTCCCGCGATGAACAGCGACAGCGGCGGGGTGACGTCCCGCGATGAACAGCGACAACGGCCACCGCAGCGACAGCGGCGGGCTGACGTTCTGCGATGAACAGCGACAGCGGCGGAGTGACGTCCAGCGATGACAGCGACAGCGGCGGAGTGACGTCTCGCGATGAACAGCAACAGCGGCGGAGTGACGTTCCGCGATGAACAGCGACAGCGGTGGAATGACGTTCCCGCGAAGAACAGCGAGAACGGCTGAGTGACGTCCCGCGATGAACAGCGACAGCGGCGGAGTGACGTCCCGCGATGAACAGCGACAGCGGCGGGGTTACGTCCCGCGATGACAGCGACAGTGGCGGAGTGACGTCCCGCGATGAACAGCGACAGCGGCGGGGTGACGTCCCGCGATGAACAGCGACAGCGGCGGGGTGACGTCACGCGACGACAGCGACAGCGGCGGAGTGACGTCCGGCGTTGAACAGCGACAGCGGCGGAGTGACGTTGGGCGATGAACAGCGACAGCGGTGCATTGCGCGACGAACAGCGATAGCGGCGGAATGACGTCCCGCGATGACAGCGACAGCGGCGGGGTGATGTCCCGCGATGAACAGCGACAGCGGCGGAGTGACGTCCCGCGATCAACAGCGACAGCGGGGGATTGACGCCCCGCGATGAACAGCGACAGCGGCGGGGTGACGTCCCGCGATTAACAGCAACAGCGGCGGAGTGACGTCCCGCGATGAACAGCAACAGCGGCGGGGTCACGTCCCGCGATGAACAGCGACAGCGGCGGAGTGACGTCCCGCGATTAACAGCGGTAGCGGCGGGGTGACGTCCCGCGATGAACAGCGACAGCGGCGGAGTGACGTCCCGCGATGAACAGCGACAGCGGCGGGGTGACGTCACGCGATGACAGCGACAGCGGCGGAGTGACGTCCGGCGTTGAACAGCGACAGCGGCGGAGTGACGTTGGGCGATGAACAGCCACAGCGGTGGATTGACGTCCCGCGATGACAGCGAGAGCGGTTGAGTGACGTCCCGCGATGAACAGCGACAGTGGCGGAGTGACGTCCCGCGATGACAGCGACAGCGGCGGGGTGACGTCCCGCGATGAACAGCGACAGCGGCGGAGTGACGTCCCGCGATCAACAGCAAAAGCGGCAAATTGACGCCCCGCGATGAACAGCGACAGCGGCGGAGTGACGTCCCGCGATGAACAGCAACAGCGGCGGAGTGACGCCCCGCGATGAACAGTGACAGCGGCGGAGTGACGTCCCGCGATGAACAGCGACAGCGGCGGAGTGACGTCCCGCGATGAACAGCGACAGCGGCGAGGTGACGTCCCGCGATGAACAGCGACAGCGGCGGAGTGACGTCCCGCGATGACAGCGACATCGGCGGAGTGACGTCCCGCGATGAACAGCGACAGCGGCGGAGTGACGTCCCGCGATGAACAGCGACAGCGGCGGGGTGACATCCCGCGATGAACAGCGACAGTGGCGGGGTGACGTCCCGCGATGAACAGCGACAGCGGCGGGGTGACGTCCCGCGATGAACAGCGACAGCGGCCACCGCAGCGACAGCGGCGGGCTGACGTTCCGCGATGAACAGCGACAGCGGCGGAGTGACGTCCAGCGATGAACAGCGACAGCGGTGGAATGACGTTCCCGCGATGAACAGCGAGAACGGCTGAGTGACGTCCCGCGATGAACAGCGACAGCGGCGGAGTGACGTCCCGCGATGAACAGCGACAGCGGCGGGGTTACGTCCCGCGATGACAGCGACAGTGGCGGAGTGACGTCCCGCGATGAACAGCGACAGCGGCGGGGTGACGTCCCGCGATGAACAGCGACAGCGGCGGGGTGACGTCACGCGATGACAGCGACAGCGGCGGAGTGACGTCCGGCGTTGAACAGCGACAGCGGCGGAGTGACGTTGGGCGATGAACAGCGACAGCGGTGCATTGACGTCCCGCGATGACAGCGACAGCGGCGGGGTGACGTCCCGCGATCAACAGCGACAGCGGGGGATTGACGCCCCGCGATGAACAGCGACAGCGGCGGGGTGACGTCCCGCGATTAACAGCAACAGCGGCGGAGTGACGACCCGCGATGAACAGCAACAGCGGCGGGGTCACGTCCCGCAATGAACAGCGACAGCGGCGGAGTGATGTTCCGCGATGAACAGCGACAGCGGCGGAGTAACGTCCAGCGATGACACCGACACCGGCGGAGTGACGTCCCTCGATGAACAGCGACAGCGGCGGAGTGACGTCCCGCGATTAACAGCAGCAGCAGCGGGTGTGACGTCCCGCGATGAACAGCGACAGCGGCGGGGTGACGTCCCGCGATGAACAGCGACAGTGGCGGAGTGACGTCCCGCGATGAACAGCGACAGCGGCGGGGTGACGTCCCGCGATGAACAGCGACAGCGGCCACCGCAGCGACAGCGGCGGGCTGACGTTCCGCGATGAACAGCGACAGCGGCGGAGTGACGTCCAGCGATGACAGCGACAGCGGCGGAGTGACGTCTCGCGATGAACAGCGACAGCGTCGGAGTGACGTCCCGCGATGAACAGCGACAGCGGTGGAATGACGTTCCCGCGATGAACAGCGAGAACGGCTGAGTGACGTCCCGCGATGAACAGCGACAGCGGCGGAGTGACGTCCCGCGATGAACAGCGACAGCGGCGGGGTTACGTCCCGCGATGAACAGCGACAGCGGCGGGGTGACGTCCCGCGATTAACAGCAACAGCGGCGGAGTGACGTCCCGCGATGAACAGCGACAGTGGCGGAGTGACGTCCCGCGATGAACAGCGACAGCGGTGGAATGACGTTCCCGCGATGAACAGCGAGAACGGCTGAGTGACGTCCCGCGATGAACAGCGACAGCGGCGGAGTGACGTCCCGCGATGAACAGCGACAGCGGCGGGGTTACGTCCCGCGATGAACAGCGACAGCGGCGGGGTGACGTCCCGCGATTAACAGCAACAGCGGCGGAGTGACGTCCCGCGATGAACAGCGACAGCGGCGGAGTGATGTTCCGCGATGAACAGCGACAGCGGCGGAGTAACGTCCAGCGATGACACCGACACCGGTGGAGTGACGTCCCTCGATGAACAGCGACAGCGGCGGAGAGACGTCGCGCGATTAACAGCAGCAGCAGCGGGTGTGACGTCCCGTGATGAAAAGCGACAGCGGCGGGGTGATGTCCCGCGATGAACAGCGACAGCGGCGGAGTGACGTCCGCGATTAACAGCGGTAGCGGCGGGGTGACGTCCCGCGATGAACAGCGACAGCGGCGGAGTGACGTCCCGCGATGACAGCGACAGCGGCGGAGTGACGTCCCGCGATTAACAGCAGCAGCGGCGGAGTGACGTCCCGCGATGAACAGCAAAAGCGGCGAATTGACGCCCCGCGATGAACAGTGACAGCGGCGGGTTGACGTCCCGCGATGACAGCGACAGCGGCGGAGTGACGTCTCGCGATGAACAACGACAGCGGCGGGGTGATGTTCCGCGATGAACAGCGACAGCGGCGGAGTAACGTCCGGCGATGACAGCGACACCGGCGGAGTGACGTCCCGCGATGAACAGCGACAGTGGCGGAGTGACGTCTCGCGATGAACAGCGACAGCGGCGGGGTGACGTCCCGCGATGAACAGCGACAGCGGCGGAGTGATGTCCCGCGGTGAACAGCGACAGCGTCGGGGTGACGTTCCGCGATGAACAGCGACAGCGGCGGAGTGACGTCCCGCGATGACAGCGACAGCGTCGGAGTGACGTCCCGCGATCAACAGCGACAGCGTCGGAGTGACGTCCCGCGATCAACAGCGACAGCGTCGGAGTGACGTCCCGCGATCAACAGCGACAGCGGCGGATTGACGCCCCGCGATGAACAGCGACAGCGGCGGGGTGACGTCCCGCGTTGAACAGCAACAGCGGCGGAGTGACGTCGCGCGATGAACAGCGACAGCGGCGGAGTGACGTCCCGCGATTAACAGCAACAGCGGCGGAGTGACGTCCCGCGATGAACAGCGACAGCGGCGGGGTGACGTCCCGCGATGAACAGCGACAGCGGCGGAGTGATGTTCCGCGATGAACAGCGACAGCGGCGGAGTAACGTCCAGCGATGACAGCTACAGTGGCGGAGTGACGTCCCGCGATGAACAGCGACAGTGGCGGAGTGACGTCCCGCGATGAACAGCGACAGCGGCGGGGTGACGTCCCGCGATGAACAGCGACAGCGGCCACCGCAGCGACAGCGGCGGACTGACGTTCCGCGATGAACAGCGACAGCGGCGGAGTGACGTCCAGCGATGACAGCGACAGGGGCGGGGTGACGTCCCGCGATGAACAGCGACAGCGGCGGAGTGATGTCCCGCGATGAACAGCGACGGCGGCGGGGTGACGTCCAGCGATGACAGCGACACCGGCGGAGTGACGTCCCGCGATGTACAGCGACAGCGGCGGAGTGACGTCCCGCGATGTACAGCGACAGCGGCGGAGTGACGTCCCGCGATGTACAGCGACAGCGGAACACATTATTTCTTTTTTGACGGCCTGTTTCGGCTTTCCTTAAACTGACTTGAATAGCCCCTGTCCGGACCCATCAAGGGTGGTTGATTTTTACTATTGTTCTTGTCCCTCTTTTGCTTGGGTTTAGTTACTGTTATATATGAAGATGGGCTTTCGCTGTCTATTCGGGTATGGAGGCCACGGTACTCTTTGTAGGAGTTTTGTTTAAGATGCTGCTTACTAGCTAGGTCATCTGACCACCGCGCTGCTCGTCTTCTATTAGACCGCAAATCGGCTATGCACCGAACGAAATGCCGATGAATGTGTCTCCATTTGCTTCGCCAAGTTTTCCTGCGTCTGCAGGGCGGAGTCCCATAGTCCCTTGATTACGGCCGTGTACGTGTTCAATGCGGCCGTGAATTGTGGCACTATAGCCGTGAGCTTAGCCGTGCTGCCAGCAACTTGTCGTACAACGGCTTTAAGCCCCGCCACAGCTGCTGCCACATCCGCCAGGGATCGATCAGCGGTGTTTTCTTCGACAAGGGCGCCTAGCTGACCGATCCGGTCGCCCACCCAGCGCAAGCTGGCGTTGGTGTCCAATAGCCTGCCGGTCACCTGCGTGACGTCCGGTCCGGGTGGCAGGGGCTGATTCTTTACCGACGTCATGATGGCGCTAGCGACAGATTCTACCGTCCCTCTGACGGCACTGTCGACGAGATCGGCCACTTCCGATAATGGCATGGAAGAACGCGCCGAAGACGTGGTGGCAGGCGATGGTTCCGTGGCAGAGGTTGACTCCACTAATGTGGGCATCACATCAACGGGTTCTATCTCAACTAAGTCCTCGTCAATTAAAGCCAGATCTTCTTCAAGACAAACGTTCTTTGCCACAATTGGGGAGGATACTTCTCTAAATGCGCTGACGTCGACAGGCGCCCCCCACCCCCTTGTTTGAATAATAAGAAGGATCCTCTGTGGCAGTCCCGGGGTGTTCATTAGCCTCTCCGCTAGCGCCTTATCCTCAGACTCGGACGTGGCGTTCTCACATTCGCTGTTACGATCCGAAGTCGTACCCCTGGCCCTGCCTTCATAGTAAGATGCGGACTCCGTCCTCCGGAGGATTGAATAGTCACGCCGGTCGAAGTTTGGCGGCCGCTGCGTGCCCCCAATGAGGCTTCTCGCCTCTTCGTGAGATTGTTTTGGGGTTAGGTGGGTCTGGAAAGACCTTTCCGTGGTAAATCTGTTTTTGCACCGCAAACAAAGATACGGCACATCGTCCTCATGCAGGTGAGTTTTGACCACGTCCTGGTCGAACTGTCGTCGGTCACCCTGGTAGCTGCAACGTGCGCACTGGTGCACCAGACCCCGCTTTACAACTTTGGCACTCATGTCTCAGATATGTAAGGTAATACACAAAAAAACAAAAATAAAAAAAACGTCATGGTTTCGTCATTGGTCAGTTCGGGGGAACGGTCTTTCCCTCGCAGCATTTTGCACAGCCGCCTTTGCCCACGTCAACACCACATAACCCTCATAATGTTTTAATTTGTTGTGGTGGACGACCTTTCGTCTCCCCCTGCCATCGAGCTGGATAAGGTAGTCCAGGTCACTCAACCGCTTCAAGACAACATATGGACCCCCGTAAGCGCACCGCAGCTTCGGAGTGATATGTAATTGCCCTGCCTCACTTAAATACCAAACAAGGTCACCCGGTGCGTACTTATGAAGTACGATTTGTACGTCGTAGGACTCCTTGTGTCTCTTTGCCGACGCGCGTAAGTGTTTTCGAGTCACCTCGTGAGCATGGTGGAGCTTGTCTCGCAACTGATTGACGTACTGTCCATAAGACTGGATCTCCTCTCCCGTATGTGCAACACCACTTCCAAACACGATTTCAGCCGGCAACCTCGCTTCTCGCCCTAGCATGACCAAATTGGGAGTCATTCCCGTACTTTCATGAACTGTTGCTCTGTAAGCTGCGGCCAGACATCCGAGGTCCTCATCCCAATCGGTCTGCTGACCTTTCAGGTATGCGTTAATCATTCGCACCAATGTACGATTGAATATCTCTGTTTGGCCGTTACATCGTGGATTCGCAGCGCTCGTCCGCGTTTTTCTGACGTCCAACAGTTTACACAACTCCACAAATACATGGCTCTCCAAATTCCTGCCCTGATCGGTATGGATATCCAAGGGGCACCCAAACCGCGCGATCACTTCATTCAGAATTTTATCAGCGCATGTGACTGCTGTCTGGTCTGGAATAGCGAACAACTCCACCCATTTCGAGAAATAATCCGTGACGTATGTAACGGTTTCCCTTGGTGGACTCGAGAAAAGGACCCAGTATATCCGCTCCCATTCGATCTAAAGGGGCTCCAACAGGAATTGCCCCCATAGGGGCTTTCGGTCCACAAGTGGGATGTTTGATTGCATTGCATATGTCACGTCGAGCAACGTAGTTGTTACAGTCTTCTCTTACCCCAAACCAGTAGAATCTCTGGAGCAGTTTCTCCCTTGTCTTCTTTCGTCCTAAATGACCCGATAGCAAGGTATCGTGCATTTGATGCAAACTTTCGTTCCGTAGGATCCTTGGCACAAGCAGTTGAAGATGCGTCCCCGTAGCGTCCTTACGATTAAATTGGCGATAAAGAATCCTATTTACTACACGCAAATTATTCCAGTTAATCCAATAATGTCTAGTTGTGGGACTGGTGGCGGTGACGTCTCCCCCGGTTGGCCGTTTCGTCGTCTCCATCCATTTGAGAACAGGTCCTATATCCGTATCCTCTATCTGTTTCTTCCTGACATCGGGTTGGGAATCTTTCAGATCACATATGTTTCGTGTTTGTACATTCGTCTTGTGCCGATCGTACCCTCTCCTTAAACGGGCAACATCCGGCTTTTCCGCAGCATGAGCTCCCCTACGGGCATCGATATACTCGGGCAGTTTTGGTCGTAACCTGACGTCGTCTCGCAATTCCGTTTTGGCGACATCAGGCGCCGTAAAGGAAATGGCTTGACTCTTCTTTTCGATTGATACACCGGAAACCCACGCGACTATCATTCTACGGCACAGAAGAATAGTGAGTGTCTTCATCAGTAGGCCTTGTTGCAAACATGTCAGCCATGCCATTAGTCCAGGCTGTGAGTGAACATGCGTCGTTATTTGCGGGGTCGCCATACAACCCTGACGTGTGGCTGGTGCGCAACGCAATATCCTGAGCCCTCGTGGCTCTGACAAACCCTTGGCTTCCTGCTGGCTTGCGGGTACTATCTCCACTTAACTCCCCCACGGACGTCTCCGTTTCCTTGTGGGTTGATTCGTCTATTTCCTGAGATGCATCATGCAAACGGCTTCCCATCTCCTCCGTCCTCTTCTCACATCGTTTGCATGGACCGCACTTTAATGCTGGTCTGGCATCGTCACACCGGCAATCCTTTGGGTCCGGACATCGGGACATCCCATCGGCGTTGCCATGCTTGGCCCCTGGCCGATATTCAACTTCGAAATTGAATGCTGATAGCGTTTCAATCCATCTGGCAAATCGATTCTTCGGTTCCTTTAGACTGAACAACCACCTTAAGGCCTGGTGATCAGTACGCACCAGAAACCTCCTCCCCAGTAGGTAGTGCTTGTAATATTCCACAAAATATTTCACAGCAACCAACTCATTGTCCGTCACGCAATAATTTCTCTCTGCCTTACATAGCGTTCTGCTACCGTAAGCTATAAACCGCTCGTCATCGTTCTGGATCTGAGATACGACAGCTCCAATACTCACATCACAGGCGTCTGTGTCCAGGATGTACAAACCGTCATCCATAGGATACGCCATAATTTTCCCACCACGGATTTCTTCAAGGTTTTAAACGCTGCCTCACATGGTGGTGACCAAACGAAATTCTGTCCCTTCTGGGTCAAATCGGAGAGGGTCTTCATTAGAGCCGAGAAATTTCGTATGAATCTTCTGTAATCACTTTGCCATCCCTAGTACACTTCTTACCTCAGTGAAATTTCAGGGTGTTGACCAATTCACCAGCTTGGCCACGTTCTCAGGGTTTGGTTTTGCGCCCTCTTTTGAGATGACGTGCCCGAGAAAACAAACTTCTGCCATGAATAGCTGACATTTCTCCGGTTTCAACTTTAGTCCAGCATGTCGGATACGGTCTAACACATCTTTCAACCTCAGCAAGTGTTCATCGAAGTTCCGTCCGAAAACGATGACGTCATCCAGATAGATGAGGCAACTCGTCCATTGTAATCCACTAAGAGCAATTTCCATTGCCCGCGGGAAAGTCGCGGGGGCATTCACCAAACCAAACGGCATGGTTTTAAATTCGAAAATTTCGTTACAAAGGCTGTCTTGGGTACATCTGCCTCTTTTACTTGTATTTGATGGTAAGCTGACGTGATATCCAATGTTGAGAAGAGGCATGATCCGGACAATGCATCTAATCATTCCTGTGTTCTTGGAATGGGAAACGCATCAACCGTCGTCAGCGTATTCAATTTTCTGTAGTCCACGCATGGTCTGACCTTTCCATCTTCACGTCAGACAAGGCAGATAGGCGACGCCCATGGAGAGGCGGAAGGTTGTATCGCACCTTGTTTCATCATCTTGTCCAGGGCAGCTTTGTCCTCGCCTGACGACGCCAGGAGTACCCGTCGGGGTGGTTGTTTGACCGGTTTCGCGTCACCCGTACAGATCGCATGTTCCACTAGAGATGTGCGACCAAGATCATATTCATCTTTGGAGAAATTCGACTCATAGTCCCGCAGCAACAGAGCCGTTGCTTTGGCTTCATGGACCAATTTGCCTTCATTGGCCCTCTTATACATGTCGAACAGATGTAGTAATACTTCACAATCAACAGCAGGGGTGTTCCTTGACCCTTTGCATGGATCTACCCGCCGAATGTTATCATTAGTCGGCCCACCACCATTCAAAACGATTCTCCGTATCGACCAAAAATTGTCGCGTTCAGATTCACACTCCGCTTCGACAATCACTTGGGGATTTGTGACCGTGCCCTCAGCGTGCTCTAGGACAGTGTCCTGTTTTACAGAGACGTGCTCACCCGTTGGATTCATCACCCTGATCTTCACGGTGCAATTGCAAGCGGCATTAACCAGACTGGGTGCCATAATTAGCTGATGTCTGGCAGCAAGCTCGTCTGTACCCTCCACTAACTAGTCATCTCTCTTCTTCCCTCCGGCATCAACGAACATGTCTAGTATCACATAATGATCCGCCGCACGAACACTTCTGGTGTTGGCCGGACGACCCACTTGCTCTATAGGAATGCTGGTACCCTTCAGTAGCATCCGGTTTTGACTCTTCGATTTCAGCTACTAGCAGAGGCACTTCCATCGATAGTGGACCCTTATGAAGTTGGAAAGTACCCCTACCCCAGAACTTCATTGATCTTCCATCGGCCAGAGTAACCGTTCTTCCGTTACTGGGCAACTGTAAACGCGGTTGCCTCTCCAGTGGTATTTGCTTACAAACTCGATGTGAGACAATGGTAGAGGTAGCACCAGTATCTACAATTCCTTCCACTGTTCCGCGTATGTATATCCCATGGTACTTTGGTAGTTTTCGGCGGATTATGTCATCCCTCTCTACCACGTTCTCAACTTCTGTAACCTGGCCATCTTCTGATAACTCGAGATCGGGGCCTTCCCTTGGCCAGTTAGGTCGGCCCCTCTTAGTTTGGGGCAGGAACATCATGCCCAGTTGCTGGGGTAGCAATGGTAGGACCGATACCTGCCTCCCTAACGTTTACGTCGGATACCAGTCCGTGGTGGGATGTGCTCACTTGAAGCTGCCCCGTCATAATTGGGTACCAGAACTGCTTCGTCAATTCCAGCTGGGTCCTTTACAATTTCGACATGAACTCGCGCTTGATCGTCCTGCAATCTATCAAGAAATTTTCTCAGCAAATCCTCCCGTCTAGTCTGAGCATCTCGTTGTGGGTGGGCTTTGTCGTAAAGCCGCTTGAGATCAGCCGCATATTCTTTCACGGATTCGCCACTCTTCTGATCTCTGTGGCTGAACTTTGCTCGGTAGATTTTGGAAGACTCGATCCGTCTGAATCCCAACTGGGTTGGTTATGGCTTTCCCGTTCTCAAGCTTAAGTTTGGTCATACACTTATTCCTATAATTTCTCCGCCCAGGAACTATTTGGAAGATTTTTCGCCATGTTCCTGAGCCTTTTAGCTCGAGACTTAGAAAAACCTAATGTGTGACTTATAATCTCACATTTAATCATGTCCCAATTTAAACCTTTATCTTCAACATCGGCGTATTTCTTCGTAGCAACCATTAAGAGCTCATTCATTTCTGAGACATATGTTTTCTCTCCTAACAGATTCGAGATCCTTATTTCTGGCCACGAGAATGTCTAACTTCGCTGAGCTATCCTTGTTTTCTAATACTATCAGGCGTTCTCGTAACAACGCGTTTTCCTTTTCGAGCGAATCAAGTTTTTGGCTGCCAGGTTCTCCCAGCTTTCTCAGCGCTCCCAACTCTTTCTTAACATCGGCGATACTTTCCCTTATTCCAGGCAGACAGGACACCAATTGCAGTATATTGTCCAGAGACTTCGTGGTGTCATCAGACGTATCTCTTGGCATCTCTTGGTTCACTGTAGGCGATAATTCAGGGGTATCAGATGGTGCTTCCTCTTCAGACTCCAACCAAGAAGCCAAAAGCTTGTTTTTTGTCCCTGTTCTGCTCTGGGGTTTTTCCGCTGCTGTTTCGACGCCGCTTACTCCGCCCCACAGTTCATTCTGAGACGCTCCCTGAAGTGGCACATGCAGGCCCGATTCAAACAAGGGGAGAATCAACCAGTTGGAAATGTTTGCCAATCTTCATCTAATTTGGGTATTTCACGCCCAAGGTTATCAGTTGAGAGCTATTTTTGTGTTCATCCGGTTCTATAGTTGTTCATAATCATCTCTGCATGTTCAAATCATTTCAAATGCTCGCACAGTTATCTGACCGGCAGTCGGATGGACAGAGCGAGAAAGTTCACTCCCACGCCCCAGCAGCCATAACCACATAAGTTATGAAATCGCTTGAGCGTTAACATTTCGTCAAAACTTGAATATAACGTTTTTAAAACGTCCCGAAATGGGTGTGGCAATAAGGCTTTGCTCGTGTGTGTTATTATAGCGTTTTTAAAACGTCCAGAAAATGTTTTGAAAATGTCATGAAAACGCTATGTGTTAGCTGGGAGGACCGTAGTCGGTGCTTCATCACTTATTTTTCATTGCGATCTGTGTTGTTATTTTCATTAAACATACAGGCCTACATTTGTAATTGCGTTGACATGCAGTTTATGTATATGGCCACCTCAATTACAGATTTCTGTCTGAGTAGCAATTTTGTTGAAGCTACTTGGATCGGCTCCAAAGCAGAACGCCCACCAGGAACTTTAAAAGTAAAATGGAATAACACTCCGCTTTTCAATACGCTTGGAGTAACATTCACACTAAATGAATATGAAATGGCAAATGTAAATCTGGGCTCAAAGCTTGATGCTCTGAAACAATGTTTGAAACTCTGAAAAATGCGCAGTTTAACGCTGATAGGAAGAATCTTAGTATTAAAATCCTTAGCCCTGTCAAAGTTAACTTATGTTACAACAAACATGTTCATTCCGCCCGAAGCAGTAAACGCTGTACAACGCCTAATCAATTCGTTTTTGTGGGACAACACAACCCCAAAGGTAAAATTAGATGTTATGGCTCTCCCAATAAGCGACGGAGGCTGAAACGCACATGTGTACTTCAATCAGGTAAAATCACTTAGACTTAGCTTCATTAAACGTATCTATCAGTGAAAAAAAATGCATGGAATGAACGTGCTCAGATTTTGTTTTTCCAACAATACGATTTAGTACCAGGTGCGCGGTTCCAAATTCTCTAGTAAGTGATGTTCCGCTATTTTATAAAGATCAAGTTATTTTCTGGGTAGAGCTAATGCCAACGCATGAACCAGTTTGTGCTATTGATGCACTATCCGAATCCCTCTGGTTTAATCCCTTGATCGCAATCGAAAACAATACGATCTCTTACAAAAACTGGTATATTAAGGGCATTAAGACGGGACGGGGGTGAAGGATTTAATAGGTGAAGATAATCTTTTACTTTCGGAGCAAGCGCTGAAATATAAATATGGTGTGTGTTTTAACTTCGTAGAATATTACTTGCTACGTTCAGCCATTCCACATAAGTGGAAAAAAAGATCAAAGCGCTCATACAGTTAAGAACATCATTTTAAGAACGAGACGGATGCGGATAAACCCAGCAAATAGCTGATGCAAATGCCAACCGAATGTAATGACTTTCACTGTGGCCTGATGTTTTTCAGTTTCGGAATAATGATCGTTCTGGCGTCTATTTTGTCTAGATATACTTAAAATAAAATTCAAGAATATATATTGGACAGAATTCATAACTTGTCACCCGATGTGTACCGATTATAACTTGTTATAAAGCGATGATATGGACTGTCGCTGTCACTGTCTTGTCAATGCAAATCTCAGTGCACTGGCGAGGCTCAAGCCTTGTTGCTTAGCAACCCGGAATGTGGAACGGGAAGCCTCGGATCGGAACAGATCGGACGGTTAAACCCGTGAAATATAAGCTGTGCTTCCATTACATAATATAATACTTTGCACATTTTTTATAGAGCCATTTTCTTTGTTTGTTCTGTGAGCAACAATGCCACAGAACCAATCTACCCCCGGCAAAAGAAACGTTGAAACCGGGCACATGACCCCAATTCCATAGGCATGCATGGTAAACGCGTGCGATAATCTGTTTTCTAACCCGTAACACGCAGTGTCTATTTGTCCAATCGTTTTTCGTTTTCAAAATGATCATAAGAATAACGAAAAACGAACCAACAACCGTTTTTCGTTTTTCATTTGACGACATAGAAAACGAAAATTAGTAATAGAAACCGTGTTTCGTTTTTCGTATACCAAACGAAAAACAAAACCAGTTTTTCTTGTCGCTGTATACACGCAATGCACCATTCGTGTTGCGTGCGGTATGCGCCAGGTGGCAACCCCACTGGGCATTCGAGAGAAGATGGTGGCTGATTGAAAAGTGATGGACTAGGCTGGTCCGTTGCCCCATAATATACCGGACCTAGCCGGTGTGAACACGTCCTGGCCTAAAGAAATGCGCCCATTATGTGCCGTCACGCGCCATGCTAACTCCGCTGCTAACAGGGCGGGTGGCGGCCTGTAATGGGTTATAATATGCATACCTACATCACACGTTTTTTTAGTTTGTGACCCGTCCCTGTCTTTGGTTAAATAGGCCTAAGGCTAACTAAACCGACGATAAAGGCATAACGTTAGTGGCATGGATCCACCCCCAAGTAAAACGCCACACAGATGTAAAACCACCATGAAAAAACCTTGTTTTACCAACCCCACAAGGAACACTTGTATTAAGCCGGTGGCGGATCCATTGTGGTTGTGGCAGTCGTGGACCCAGACATCGACAGATCTGGGGGCGTCAAGGTCCGTGTAATGGGCACTTCTTTTACCCACCATGTTTGTATGAGCACGCATTTAGCAAATTAGCGCACATTATATATTGGCGGCTGTTTAGAGATGGTCTCTGTTAGATTTTGCCTAATATATAAATGTGCTTTACGCTGTGTTTGGGATTCTGCCAACCCATTCAGCGCACGTAGAACAGAAAGATCGCGTTCTCTGTTGGCTAAACGTTTTGGGGCAGCTTTGGTCAACAGTTAATTAGGCCTACCAATGCCGTACGGCATGTATTTAACACATCGAGCGCTTTTCTTTCTTTCCTCAGCCTGTTTCGTTGACGAAAGAAAAGATACAAAGTTGCAAGTAGCTTGTACGTTTTGCTCAATGCGCGGACCTTCTTTTTCTCTAACCCATTCACATGTGCGCTTTAATACCCCTCCTTCAAGATATTCGGCTATTTTCTAGCTTCCCGCGATCTGATTGATTTTACACAGGACTCATCCCAGCTGTCTTTAGAATTCTCCAGGATTGGGGGGTTCAGGATTATTCAGGGGGCGGGGGTCGTGTCTCCGCCCCCCCCCCCCCGGTTACGCAGGCTACGCCTTAAGCTGAACCCGCCACGTGTAATACCTTGTATTGAATAATTTTGTATTGAATAATTGAATATCGGGATTGAGACAAGAAAATAGTGTCTAGCTTCTTAAATTCTTAGTGATGCTCAGCTACGGAACAACATCCAGTCGGCTCAACTCGTGTTTCGTATTTCGTTTCCGAAAACGTTAGGGGCGGGCGCGACAGCTCAGTGGGCTAGAGCGCTCGCATTGAGTGCTCTGGCCACCTGAGAGCCGAATGGCACGTGGGTCGGTGGTTCGAGCCCTGCTGTGGCCATGTCTGTGTGGTCGCAGGATGAAGATCCCATGCCTTTCTTCGTAAAGAGTAGGGGGTTACCCCCGGGGATATGGTCCCACTCTCCCTTCTTTCTCCCATTGACGCGATATGACCAAAAGCGGTTAAAGCGTCCTGAATAACCAACCAACCAACCCAAAACGACAAAGGAAAAACGATTTGTCATTACGCGACCGGGTACTTCAGTCTGTATTTCGTTTGGCGACTCTTGAAACGGTATACGGTGGTAAGGTTTCATTGGCTTTTGCTTGTCTTGACTGGGGAACACGGTATCAGTGATCAATTTTTATTTTTTGAATGATGTTTCGGTTGTTGGGTTGTTTTTCGTTTTTGTTATGACCATTTTGAAAACAAAAAAACGATTGGACGGTATATACACGGACCCCTGGGGTATCTGGAACGGTGTATTGCATGTCTGTTTTCACTGCATGTGCTGAATGGCTAGCCAAATAACGGTTAACCGGCATAACGTCTGACGTCGGTTATCGGGTTGCAATGGCGCTCTAGTAAGGACCGGGTGATCCAAATACATGCACCCAGTGACATACATGCGCCAATGCCAATCATACCTGTTGTAAGATACGAGACCATAGGCTGCATTGCTTGTTACCGTCAGGTAAATACGTTGACACGGTGTGTTCCAGCGCCACTGAACTGATCCTGCAACGAGCACCGCAAATGGTGGATCTACAAACCGACGAGGGTTTCACAGCGCTCCGTGTGGCGGCGGTGAATGGACACACCGAGGTCGCCTCGACATTGATAACAAAGGTAAAATGCATAACACACTGATCAAACATACTGCATAGATTAAGAACGACGCTGCGCTTACGCCGTCGTGCGTTATATTGCTCAGGCGATTAGTGTTAAATCACGCTCTCCATCAGGCTACTAGTGTTAAATCGCGCCCTCTATCAGGCGGCTGAAGCGACATCGTCTAAACGAAATGATGCTTTCGTGGTACAGCTGATGCATATCTGTATATGGGCCTTTAACGGTCAGCCCCCCAGACAGACATACCCAGGCAAACGCCCCCACACTCCAGTCAGTCCCCCTGTTGGAACCCCCACTCCGCACCAACACCAGCGTTTTGAGCATGTAAAGCGGCGTGGCGCTGTCTGTTCTGTTTATAACACCCGTTAGGCTGTATTTTAGATATACCGGTCTCATATTAAATCCCCATAGACACCGAGAAGTGCCGTCTCGATAGGTTAAAGTTGCATATCGAGTTGTTTTGCTACTTCTGAATGTCGATTTAGCGTACGTAGCGGGTCGAGGGGTGTGAGAGAACTCACACAATAAATAAAAATTCTACCAGACCGTGACTAATTCAGTTAATTCGGAAAGAAGACAACATGGGATTACAAATTATAATAACCAGTTGATACGACCTATAATTCCTATTATCAAGTATAAACACTTTATGTGACACCGCATGCAATTCTACATTTACTTCAACATAAAAGCTATAGGGATAAACAATTTATACGTGATGTCACCCCGTACGTGAGACAACTAGCTGTCTAGACATGTAAACAACTTACTCTCAAAACGGCTTTGCGAAATTGAGCACACTTAACACCCTTAAACCACCATGCAACTGTGACTGAAAGACACAGACGGGAAATAAGCATACATGGAATAAGGCAGGGCCTCCTCCACAGCTCTCCCATGGGAGGGTTACAGTGGGGTGCAGTGGATGCAACCCACACCCCCATGAAAGACGACAGCAAAGAGGACACATACCTTGCGACTGGGGGTTAAATACTAGTCTACGGCTCCCACAATGCACGACAAAGCAAGGTCAGGGCCGTTCGATATTTACGGCAGACAACATGTGCGCGATGTATAAGTTAATCTGCAAGTTCGAAAGAGACTATCTGCGGGAATTTAACAGATACCAAGATAGAAAAACGTGAAAAGTAGACCTGGAATATACACAGTCTCAAGTCTCTAAATCTAAGAGATAAGCATAAAAGCCGAATCCAGTGACAATTGACAAAATTGATTCCGTGACATAAGAACACAAACCTAAGGTCTTCAGATTCATAACAAATTGCCTATCATATCCCGCATATTATCTGCAAATGACCAAAACAGTCCAACTTTTTGAATTTTCCATCCACAAGAGTCAAAACTTGGGCCTGTGGTGACACGTCATAAATGTGTGCACGTATTGTTCAACTGTCCGAACGGCAGGGGGTACCCTAGTCCAAACTATATCTGACTACAGAAGCGTCCCAAGCGCCTCCTTGACGGCGGCCGTTAACACTGCCGTTTGAAAGATCGATTAACCTGTTTAATTGCCACAAACACCTAGTTAGACACGCAAGTAAAACATGCTCATTTTGGTGCATTCATTGCAACTATCATCACGGAGTGTAAGTCTAAGTTGCCTTATTGGCCACATATATGTGGTTTTAGGCAACCCTACAATTTTCTGAATGGCGTAAATAAGCGGATCGCTATTCCAGTGTTGTCTGTTTTTTCCTTGTGTCGAATGTCACATTGTACACAGTAGTGGCCAGCGTGATTCAGCCCTATCAGGCGATATGTTGCATATGTCGCCTTATGCCAAGCGTCGATGTTTCTTCTTTCAGGGCAAAGCAGATGTTCACCTGACTGCTGTACAGGGCATCACGGCACTCTACACTGCTGCTCAAAGGTATGAAATCTGAAAGCATCCTCACCGCTTGTTATTAGTATAACATTGACCGAAGTTAATATAATTCATGTTAAGTGCCTGTGCGGATTCCCGAGCCCCCCATTTCTTCATTTTATTACCCGAGTTCGGACTGCAAAATGCATTCATCATTAACGACAAAGTGTAGGACCGCTCCACCCTCATAGAAAGGGCGAATGTTGCTAGAGACACTG
The DNA here is from genome assembly GCA_964019135.1 of Arenicola marina. NCBI lineage: Eukaryota > Metazoa > Annelida > Polychaeta > Arenicolidae > Arenicola > Arenicola marina. The sequence goes on along the minus strand of OZ025253.1, from coordinate 29,530,971 downwards.
TTAGTTTGAGACGTTTAGATAGGAAAGTACGCTTCTATCAACACGCGTTATGTCAAATTTTATGTTAGATATTTTCGCAACTGCCGTGTCATGCCTAAATGATATGACGAATGATGGCATAGATCTGCTTGAGCAGAGTAATATACATATCATGTGGCCAGGATATGTCAAAAGGAATATCTGGCTTTTTAAGGTGATATTGCTGTAAAGGGGAAGGGGATTAGGGAGAGTAATATCGGATCTCCAAGATAGGACTGCTCAAGGCCGGACGCGACAAAAAACAACATAAAGGAGATATCATGAATTTCAAGACATTCGCAGACTGACATAACGGATCGTAAACAGGGAAAGTTTCTTCGCGTTTAACCGGAAATTATTTTATTCGGGTTAACGATCCCCCAAAATTGTCAACAGCCAATTGCGAATCTCCAATCTGTCTTGGGGAAGATCTGGGGGACTTGTTTCCATTTGTCGCCTCTCTTCAAGAACAACTACAGAAATGTGCCATCTTAGCAAGTTTCGATAAAGACATTTCTGCAAAGGGGATTACTTGCACACGTATATTTGAATATCAGACTTTCCAAATAAACAAAAACTACATTGTTTTGCGAAAACTATTGTTTTTCTGTTTGTTTTTTGGCCACAAGTAAAGTATTGGAAGAATATTCTGTAACCCGACCACCTCCCTAACTCGACCGATCAGTGGCAGTCCCATCGTCGATCGACTTAGAGTGGTTTTACTGTAATATGATTTGTGTTCACCCAGCTGCGACCCAGAGATAACAGACTTGCTGTTGAGACACGGAGCATGTATCGACAATGTTACGCGCGAGGGCCACAGCGCCTTGCACGTAGCAGTGGAAGAACAGAACGTTGACCACGTTAAGGTGATTCTAAGGCATGCAGGCAACATCAATATACAGGTAGGTCTACTTTGGGGTATTAATGTTTGTAGCCCGTTTCTTAAGTAAATGACATTCACGAATATATCAGTCGCCGTCTGAACGTTGTTGTTTGCCCCTTATTGTTCACGCTAGGGCTAACTTAGGCAAAGGAAACTTCGGAAACAAGGCATGAATGTCCCAGATTAGATCGACACGTGCGGTATCTATGGTTACGTAAATAGCATTATTATATGGACAAGACCAGCATCGTTCCGTTCGCCACAGATTTTTTTTTCGTATATGCTTACATAGACGGCTCAAATGACGTTGGTATAATCGCCTTCCCATCAAAAGGAAAGTGTCCAACGTGACCTTGGGGTCATATAATCGTCGCTTATCCATTAAACTCCATCCCCACCTAGTATCAGCAGTCACCACTGATAATAAGAGCTTTCAAGATATTAATTGTACAGTTTCCGTCAAGATGTTACATTTGTAATTTGTAATATGTTTCGTATAGTACATTAGGCACTATTGAATTGCGCAGTGATTACAGAGCCGTAAATGCGTAATTTATGGCTCAAAATGGTAAAACGTTAGCATCAACTAACTTGTATTACCTTGATTTCCCGTGTTTCTGGTCAATATTGCCAAGAAATGTTGCATAAAGTCATGTTTGGCAAGGCTGGTGCATTCTGCGTGTAATTTTCTGTTGTACTAAAAAATCTAAACTGGGACCGCTCAGCTAGGTTTACCTGGTGATATGAATACAGATAGGATCATGCACGCATTTCTTATAAGTCGCACAAATGTAATATGTGGGCATCATTAATTGCTGATATTGTCGAAATACATTAACTTACTATTAAGGTTTATTATGTTGTAATATAGTTAGAGTCTGCACATGCTTCGTCAGAATATTGCGCTTGGAAGTTGCTAAGTAAACTTTGATATAACACGCTGATCTACTTAAAGACCAAAAACGGATAAAGCACAAGCAAGCAACGCCTAGAACACAATTCAGGCCAAAAGAAAATCTGAGCGTATTCCTCGCTCGGAAATGAGGTCGTCTGCTTTGGCGTAACCGTGGATTGAGAGACCGACCGCAGCCGACGAAAATATACCGCGATCGCGCCAATCGCAAAATCAATCGCAGGATTTCGCGAGTGATATTTTGTAACGCTATACAGCTTAAATGTATTAATGTACATTAATGTTTAATGGTCAATAACATTTGTTTTTCGAATTTATGATACCAGAATGAATGGCTACGTGTTTATTGTTTTTATATTTAGTGAGTTGTCTCTCTTACGCCTTACGGCTAGTCGTGTTAACTTTTCATGCGAACTTGTTTATGCTGCATCAGTGATTATAGAATAAATGTACAAAATGAGCATTTAATCGTGCATTATGATCATGTTGTTAATACATATGGTTCTTCCTTATCAACTTGCCATGTTTAGTATCTGTAAAAATAATGCATACACAAATATAGCTGTAATAATAGATTTGATCAACATAGGAACATTGTATGCTACGTCAAGATCCGAAGGCTTGAGACCTTCTCATATGCCCATCTATGGGTGTTGTGCAGTTGTATTTTTATCATCCATGCAGTATGATCTAGCAGACGCATCTCGCCTGTTACGAATGACCGGCTTTTAAAACGAACTGGCTCTTTGATCGAAAGCTTAAATTTAAGCCTAGGGCATCCTAGTGTCGCCCAGTCAAGCTTCACTAGTGTCAATACCTGCGACATTCATGTGCCCTAATGTAAATAACATCACCTACTGATCGTATCAAAGGCTTGTTCGGAGAGGTATGTGACGATGTAGAGTATTTACTTTAGCGTTTAGTTAGTGTCCACTAACGCAATCATGACTTACCACAAGTTGGGCCACTATTTTAGGACCCATCGGGGGACACCGCGCTGCATGACGCCATCGGGAAAGACAACGTGGAGATCAAAAAACGTCTAATCGGTCATTCGGGAGTCAACTTTACAATCACAAACCACAGAGGATTCAGCGTTTTACATCATGCTGCACTGAAGGATGATAGTCGGTAAGGGCCATGCTTTTTGTGGATTCGTTTCGTCATAGATGACCATATAATATCAGCCAGCCGGCAGCATTAGACCAAACTATATCAAATGGCATTTGATATGTTCAATCTGAAACTGTTGCTACACACATACACGCCCCGCCTATTACCACTGTCTTCAATTTAGTACCACGGACTTTGTTCGGTACAAGACCTGTTTTACTCATTTAAGGAGCGCAGAGCATATCCTCCGGCGAGCACCTTCAACAGCAAGCATCAGGGACAACGAAGGCAGAACCGCCCTTCACTTAGCGCTGGCGTGTGGCCACCATAATGTGGTATTCACATTGCTCGCGAAGGTAATTACTTCGATTTGAATTCCACATTGAGCGCAACCTATTGGGATTTGACCTATTGGAACCTTGATAATTGACAGGCAGATTTTCCATTGCGCCACGTGGCATTTATGTTGCCACTTTGTTCGTTTGTTCACTAAATTGTCTATATCAAGATCTTATTGCCCTTGATAACTTATTGCCTAGAGACAATCTTAATTAGGACACAATAATATGTACCTGTAACAGGCTGTGATATATTTATCGTCATTGTCCCATTAAAGTCATTTTCGGTATCATGGCGTTTGCGATAATATACCAATTATCGCTTTGTCCTTGTGCTTGTCGATTGTGCGGCTTTGGCCAGCACCAGAGCAAATTCACGTCCTGTTAGAATGCCCCCATTATTCAGTTCTGTGTTCAAAGTATTTACAAACAAAGTATTTAAATTTTCAAACTGTTAGAGCGTGCGATTAAAGTTTTTCCTTTGTTCGAATGAGGTCGACGAGAGACGGAAATTTAATCAGTCAACTGGCTGCTTTTGTGTATAATATGTTTAAATTCATTGAAGCTAACTGAATTGTGTTTATATTATATCTGTCCTATAGCCTACACACAATGAGCACACACAACAGAATATCACTATGTATGCACTTTGGCCGGTGGCCGTTTTCTGCAATAAACTCATTCATTCATTATCGCTTTGTCCACAGGACGACTTCGAGCCAAGGCCTTCAGTTGACTGTAACAACACTCTCCGCCAAGAAAAGACTTGGTATGCGCCTACAATGTATGCAATATTCGGCAGCCCTTACAGATTGAGTTTATTATCAAAGTATGACATTTGCTGCAACCATACAACCCAACAGCTCCAAATAATATACTGAACAGCAATATATATATATATACTGTTGTTCATCATTACTGGACCTTCATGTGGTTACTTTACATTTACTATCCATACAACGTGACGCAGAAATATGCATTCGTTGTCGCCTGCCATAACCGCGGGCAAAGTAGGTGCGTGGCCTTACGCTAGGTCTTTAATTGCTATGTCTGAGTGATTGCACGTATCTGTGAATCGGGTATGTGTAATGAGGGGAATATGGTGTCCAAGTCATAAACCTCACCATTCACCAATTCCCCACGTATGAAACCACCGAATAGAGAATCGCTCGATAGAGAACCCAACAGATTGCATGCAAGTTAAATTACCAACATCCATATGAAGACAGAAATGAGGCAAATAAACCCAGCCGGGCAATACAGTTACAGACGGACGCAACTACGTGTCAATATATGAATGCATGAAAACGATATGAATGAAGTGAGGCCCCGTCCTGGTGTATCCATAGGGCCGAATCCAAGACAGTTGTCGAGGCGTCGATGGGGCACACGTCGTTTGTCGATATCGTCACCAATGACGGCCGCAGCCCGCTACACGTGGCCGTCAATAAACAGGACAAGGCGAGCATCGAGAAACTCGTGGAAATGGGCGCTAACCTTAATCTCCAGGTACGTGCCTATTGAATAGTCGAATTGCATTTCTATTGCGGTCGGAATTATTTACTTCCAACTTTATATGTGTACAATATACTGGTGTTAAAACTAGTTGCGACAAAGGCGTAGTCTGGACTTGCACTGACACAAAGGTATCCTAATTGACCGATCCAACAATCACACGACCTACTTTTCGTAGTGTGTTGGTGTGTTCGGGTGCGTTAGATCAAAGTTGCGAAATCAGTATGCCTTGTGTTGTGATTAATCTGTTCATTACCTCTCATTGATCGGAAACCCGCATTTTTAATTTCGCGGGTTTCATTAAACTTAAGTCGTATAAGACACATACTAAGCGATCTGCATGCGACTAGGAAACGAAAATTTCTGTTGTTATTACTTAATGTGACAAGTATGTGCTAAATATTTTAATAACCATTATCGAATACATGAGAAGTGATGGGGGCATTCCTATCGAGTTCATCGAGAGTGTCTCAGGGATTTGTTATGTATCTATATTCTTCAGATCAATATTTTTGGGAATAGCGAGGTAGCAAATATGTCATAGTTGTCATAGTTATAGTCATGTGTCTTAGTTACATTTCTCTCGCAGGACTCAAGTGGCAACACGGCACTCCATAAGGCCATCGGCACTGTTAGCTGGGAGGTGCTGCATCTGATCATCAGTCAGTCCGGGGTCGACTTCGAGCTGGAGAACAATGATGGTTTGAATGTCCTGCAGTTAGCCGCCGCAATCGGTGGTAATCGGTGAGTTTCGATACGCTGTATCTTTGAGTTTATCCTTGAGTTACCATTTGCGCCTGAGTGCGCGACGTTTTGGTACTTAAATGCAAAAGAAAAGAGTGAAATATCGTGCGCGTAATAACATACATGCTTATGTTAGTTACATTTTGTGCAGACGAAAAAACTATTACATTGCTATGACATCGCAGCCGTGAGCTGGTGATGATGATAGCGGCAAACATCTGCTGGAGACTAAATCTGGTCACATGACAGGCGAGAGTGGCTGTAACTGTTGGCCAGTTGCTACTACTCCCAGAAACAAATGTTTCTACGCACTGTGTTTAAGCCGTTGTCAGCATCTTGTTTTGTTGGATTTGTCCCATAAAACCGACGTGAAACACGCATCCTAAACGTTCAAATATATATGTGTGACTATTGTGTAAGCAGCTTCATTGAGTTGGACAAAGTGACAAACAATCAGTTTGGTGAATGGCTACATATTTTACTTATTGTATTGTCACGTGACATATGTCACATATTTTACATATTGTATTGTCACGTGATTATAGCCTATACATGATAACAGAAATTTAAATGTTTACTTTTAAGCGGTGATTAAATTATTCATCAGGTTTATTACAAATTATGTAAAGAAAAGAGCCTTGGTCGATGTCTTCCAATCATGTGTGTATATATATATATAGAGTGTGATGTCATAGCGTACTGTTATTGCTGCTGTCCTTGTCCTATATCGTTTGACAATAGGATACATCTTCCGCGGATAAAGGTGTGTAGTATTTATGTATCGTGTACTTCATTGCATCACTCGGAGTCACTCTTCAGTTGTTGGCTGTTACAGAGTCACAGAACTGCTCCTTCAGCGGTCACCGTCCATTGTCAACTTACAAACGCATGACGGTGTTACGGCTCTCCATTTAGCCGTCTGGAATGGACATACAGAAGTCGCTTCGACCTTAATCCAAATTGTGAGCATGCATCGTGCAGCATAACGAACCAAACCCTCATTTTAGCTAGATGATAAGTGCATCCATTGAAACATCTATACGGGTAGAAATAAATATAATGTTGTAAAATATGTTGTCGTTGGAGTTACATTATGAGTATATTAATACAAACGAATTGCGTCACTTCCAGGAGAGTTTCTTATTGGAAGATATGCATGAGTGCATTTACTGAGCTACATGGTGCTATAGATAAGTTTCATAAAGAGTGTTTCCCAGTTATTGTGTCCAAATCAAACTATAAAAATAGAAAGCCATTGCTTACAAGTGGGCTTAACATATCGATAGCTTCAAAGAATAAACTTAATCTGAAATGCAAAATAATGAATAATGATACTTATACGCACGAATATAACAAGAATAAAAACATGCTGTTTATTATTATCAAACATGCGGAGAAACTGTATTACCAGAACTTAATTAGGCAGAACCAAAACAATTTATTTAAAGGTAGGAACACCATTAAGGAGGTATTTAACATGAACAAATGCAGGCACACACAAACGACATTTTTCTCTAATGACACAGCTCTTTGAGACCAAAATCATGTCACCAACGGGTTTAATGACTTTTTTGTTAACATTGGTGAAACTCTGGGTAAGTCTGTTCCCAAATCTAAGGATTCCCCCTTAACGTTTCTGCCTAATACCCCTGTTAACAGTTTTTTTCTAGATCCGGTTAACGAAGAAGAAATCAGTCAGGTGATAGGATCTTTGAAAAACAGGTTTTCAGGGTGGGATTCGTTGACGGCCAAGACCATTAAGCCTGCTATAAATCTAATTATAAAACCTCTGACTCACGTTGTTAATCTGTCGTTCAATGAGGGGCATTTCCCGACCGAGCTAAAACTAGCTAGAGTAATTCCCATCTTTAAATGAGGTAACGAGAAACTTTTTAGCACCTACCGTTCCATTTCTATTCTTTCTACTTTTTCAAAGATCTTTGAACAGTTAATGTACAAACGACTCATAAGTTACATTAACAAGTATAATTTGCTTTATGAGAATCAATTTGGCTTTCGACCTAACCACTCCACCACATTGGCGCTGGTGCTTTTAACAATAGGTAAGGAAGAGTTCACATTAGGGGTATTTTTAGACTTTTTAAAAGCATTCGACACGGTTAATCACGAAATTATTTTATTGAAACTCGAACGGTATGGGATTCGTGAAGTAGCTCTAAAATGGCTTCACAGTTATTTAGATTCAAGGTACCAGTATGCGGAAGATAACCACACTAAATCATCAAGGTCAAAAATCAACTGTGAGGTGCCTGATGGATCTAATCTTGGTCCCCTGTCATTTTTAATTCATATTAATGATATTGCCCAGGTCAGTGCGAAACTATTCAGTATTTATTTTGCTGATGACTCTTTATATATAAAAGTTCTTTATATCGGGAAAAGATATTGCCGATGTGACTTCTACCCTGAATTCTGAACTGGAAAAAAATAGACACTGGCTGCAATTAAACTCACTCTCAATGTTGGGAAGATGAAGTTCGTGAAATCTCATCGTGAAAAAAATACCATGAAGAGCGAAATCGTGATGGCAGGAGAAATCATTACTCAAGTAAATACTATAAAATTCCTTGGGGTTCAACTTGACTCTGGTTTACTTTGGAAAGACCATTTACACTATACGAAGGGGAAAATAGCCAGGGCGTTCGAAATCCTTAAAAAGGCCAGAAAGGTGTTTAAAAGTGCAACCTTACGTATTTTATACTATAGTTTTATATTTCCGTATCTTTCGTATGTTATCGAATTATGGGGAGCTGCATTTGAATCCTATGTTAAGCAATTGAATACTCTGCAGAAAAGAGCTATCAGAAGATTATATGGTGCCCCTAAACTTGCTCATACGAAACCACTTTTTATCTCCAATAATCTTCTACCCTTAGCCTCCCTTTATAAATATAAGATGTTAGTTTTTATGTACAAGCAATACCATGAGATACATCCAGAAATTATAAAGGAAATGCTTGTCCGAAACCAAGATGTTCATAAGTATTTAACAAGATTGTCCAATAAATGATGAGCGCCAAAATATAGAATAGTTGTATGAAGATGTCAGTTACAAATATCGGAACGCGTGTATTTAGTAAGTGGTTTACCAGGCTTAACTGTCTATGCTCCATACATGTTTTTAAGAGAACGGGAAAAGTATGTTGTTAAAAGAAATTATTGGTAATTGAGACATAGCAATTGATATCGTAATTATAATTGCGTACAATCCGTAGCCTAACAATATCTGAGTGATTAAACAGTTGTTTTGTGTACGGCATTATTATGAAGAAAAATCTGTTTAATTTTATATATATATATATCATGTTTTTTTTTTGGGGGGGGGGGGGGGTTGCGTGTGGGGAGGGGGGGATTCTTCTTTTTGTTATTTTCTTTATCTTGCACGAGCATATAACCACCGCTTCTGCTCAGTTTGCACATGAAAATGTAATGTACATGTTTTGTAGATGAAATGAACCTATTATTATTATTATTATTATTAAGAGTGTGTGGCCTTTTTATTTGTATTTGTAGGGGAAGGCCAATATCAAGTTACGTACGGCAGACGGTGACACTGCGCTACACTTGTCAATAAAACAGATAAGGCAGTTAGTTCTTTATTTTAATGATTTTTATATTGAACCTTTAAATATTAAGTAACTTATGCCTGAATGACCCGGGTATCATATCGGGTCTGCCGTCGGATTAAATATAAGCTTGGTTGTCACTGAACAAACGAAACTCGCACTTAAAGCCCATGTTGTGAATGTTATTAGTGCGATAACACAGCGATAGTTACGTATATGATCCGAATATATGTAGAGTGGCATATATACAACAACCAAAGCATTCCTTACCCTCCTCCCTTCTGTTTTTTCTCCACAGTAACAAGGTGGTTGCTCTCACAGAAATGTTGCTGGACCAGGGAGCGGACGTCAATGCAGTCAACAATCAGAGGCATACCCCGCTACATTTGGCCGTCCACAAGCAGCAGGCAAATTGTGTCAGTCTGCTCCTGAAACGTCTGCCCAACGCTAATCTTCAGGTATGTATTTATCGTGTCAAGAGCGCGAAACATGACACGGGATCTCTATATGTCTCATAACTGAACTCCTCGTGAGAGTGGTTTATATAGGCGGTATCCCCCGACTCGTGCCATTGTATGACTGCTAGCTATGTTTGGCTAGCTATAACGGATAACACGGGCTCAAGAGCCGAAGATAGAATTTGGCAATCTATCTCATACGCGTGGTATTTCGGTAACGGAGCCTACAGTACACACTAAACAACAGAGACGTATCTCCGATGAGCTGGCTGGCAGCGATGGTTTTATTGGTCTATAGAAGCAAAACGAGACAAATAACACGTGGTTACATAAAACGTAGAAAATACCTTGTGAAAACCCTCGTAGTTTACAAGGTAGCACGCATGCAAATGATAACTGAAAACTAATATAGGATAATGGTCCTAGTAAATGGAACAGAAATTGTACGCATATGTCACCTCACATATTGATAACTGATATTAATAACACACTAATAATGATATAAGTGACAAAGTGAATTACTTAATATAATGGTAATTAAATACAACACGTACATATGAAAGGCCCTATCCTGCCGTGCCTCTCCATGTCACACAATGAGAAGGTTCCAGCCAACTGGAGCCTTTGGGGCGGCCGCACTCTGTCCTGTGAGGACCGAGTTCAGAGGGCAGAGACATCCGCGCACACCGGCTTATGTATGGAAGAAACTGACTCCCGACATGCTCTGCTGAGACCTAGCTATGAAGTTTTAATTGGTCCAGTGTACCAATGAAAACCACATGGCGGCAGACTCCTCAAAACAAATCGTTTACATAACAAAACTTGAGAACACTAAATGACGGCGGCGTGAAGGATATTTCACTCCGTCACATTTCTAAAGAGAGTATGTCGAATATGACGGATGTCAGGCACGAATAATATATATATTTCAAGATATTTATATCAAAATCAGTTTGTTTTAGCTGCCATAAAGTTACCATCCCTATTTGTCGTCACACATGGAGGTTACTTCTGACCCCAGCGCCGACGCAGGCGGCATAGTTTCTTTGTGTACTTACAATGTACTAAATATTGCCTAATGTAACTCACATTCTAGGTCTAGCTTTAATATCTGTGTCCCTGTTACAGGATTTGGACGGCGATACAGCACTGCATGACGCAATTAGACGAAACAGTCTTGAAATTATAGAACTCCTGCTTACTCACAAAAATATTGATGTCAACGTGACGAACAATCGCGGCTACAACGTGTTACATGTCGCTGCTCACATTGGAAACAACAAGTATGTGAATATACCAAAGACTAATGTTGTACTAAATGTATTATACTGTAACAACGTGACATTTGTATTGGTATTGCAGTAACGTGCATTTGGTTCACGATATGATTGTATCAGTCAAGTATGTTTCATGTAATGTAAAGTACCTTATGTAATACGCGTTAACGAAATTTTTTTTAGCAGTGACCAGTGTTCTATGGGCGTTTTAAGACTGGTAATACGGATGATTGAAATAGTGACTTTTCATATGGGAAAGTCGCTTCAGAATTAGCATCGTTCTAGCAAAAAACAGAATGGTCGTTCCCTATCATTCTGCAGGGCTCATTCAACAAGAAAACTCAACTTGCAAGTTCAGCCTTTCTGTTGAGGCGCTTGACTGTTCGCTTCACTTATTTATTTGTAAGGTAGCCATGGAGTTGTGCGGGTTCACTTGTCCTCAAACGCATCATGCGTCAGCTATACGAGCTGTTCCATGAAGCGGATTCGATGCTCACCCAGCGACTCGAATGGGTCTATCTGACAATTACAGCAAGCAATATCAATACAATTTGCAAAATTAACCGTCAAAGACAAATGAAGCGGTTTTGAAATTCACAATCGGACAAATTTCTACGTGTTTGTGATGAATAATGTGAATATTTTATTTACTTAAAACACGCTGGAGGCGACCAAATTCAAATAGACTGCTTAATCGACTTAATTGCTTACATTATTAATTATTAATGAAGTCAATATGTTTTTCTTGCCTACTGCAGCAGCGCACGGGCCCCGTGAAATTGTGCCAAGCCATAACACTGCCAAAGAACATAACATACTGAACATAATTTGAATAAATGTGCAGGCATATCCCTCATGTCTACTATTAGTAGACCTTTCAAGAAACCGCTTAATAATAAATTGGTCTCGTTGGTTGATCGACCCGGGTTGAAAGAATAATGAGATAGTTACATCATGAGATAATGTATGGTTGATCAAATTGTTGCGCTACAAAAGTATTATACTTTGCGTTTTCAGTGCAGCAATTCGAATACTATCACGCGAACCCCACTTGTGTGATGTCCTAAGTGAAAATGGTTGGACTGCGCTGCACCTAGCAGCAGAGGTTGGACATTCAGATGTAGCCTCAACATTGATTAAGCAGGTGAGCTTTACCAGTTGTCCGATTATTTGGTTGCACGGTTGTTTGCGTTGGAATTAATTTGTAATAACGTGGGTATGCACTGTGCTACGAATTCAGTTGAAAACAATTCATCGCGGAATACACCATGTTAGCCCTCATAATAGTTTCTAATTCATCTATATGTCGTACCATCTGTATTGGAGTAAATTTAATCATAAGAACATACGATGTGACATTACAGTGAGTTTATTTTGATACTTCCAACAGGGCAAAGCCGATTTGAACATTTGCAACAGATTCGATTGCGGGGATCCTTTACATCTAGCCGCAATTCATGGACATTCTGCTATCGTGGAACTATGCGTATCACATGGTAATTCTGCCTGCCAACGTAACTGCAACCCAAATCCTGGGTTGTAACAATCAAGAGATACTACTTTGGGCATTGCCGTTTTCCAACCAACGTCAATAACGTTTGGTCCATATGCAGGTACAGACATATATGTCCATTGTCAAAACTAAAGGCAGTGTCACCTTTGGTGTTGTTGCGTTTTAAAGGTCACTTTTTCACAATAACATTTGATAAAACTGTAGTAAACATTTGGTAAACATGTTGTCTGATGTTCTGAGTCAACTTGAACTTTGATACAGGTGAGGAAAGGTTGAACTCAGAAATCTACAGCTCCACCAAGTTAGGGCACAGAAATCCATGGTTATATCACACAATGTTGTTGCTTCAATTGTCTACTCCCCTTATCCTGGGTTCATGAATTGTTATTTTATTACTGTTTGCGGATTTTAAAGAACACCAACGTGAGTTACAGATTCCTCAATATAACTTATTTTCTGATCATTAAATATGGGTATTTTTAATATTCTCAGTTTAGTACATGGTATCTAAAATGATAGACACTTATGTATAGATGGTGGACACTCAAAATGGTCTGACCACAAAATGACCACACGGAACGTTGCTCTTCATATATAATAGTTGGCCACGTTAGGTGCGAGTCTTGACACAGAGGACAGTAGCGGAAACACGTGTCTTCACAAGGCGTTGATGGCGTCCGATTCCACGGAGATTAACTTCACCCTCGCCCCGAAAATTAAAGAGGTAAAGCTCGTCAGTATGATTTTTATCGTCAATACACGTCTTTATGTCAGAATATAGTAATTCGTTGCGCCGGTTTCATAGACACTTTGTTACGTCGTGGGTTAATTGTTTTAGGGTACTCGTTGCTAATTGAAACCAGAGCCATTTTCGACATGATAGATGTAAAGGGTAAAAAAGGGTGTAAAAGGGTCAGTTATTTGTATGACACTAGATCGACTGGCCGAAATAATGCATTTTGTTGACAAACCCTTTTTTCCAGTTTATCTGGCGTTTCGTGTTTATCTCAAACATAGCCGTGAGTCTATTGCGCGTTTGTTTAGGGAAACTTCATAAATGCGGATTATGCAAATGACCTAATTGCATAGCTGTAAGTATTCTAATGGCATTTCAGACATGGAAAATAAAAACAATTTACGAAAACGAATTGGTTTCATGTGTCAATACTTGATTACTTGTGTCCGATAATGTGTTGTTATTTCTGTAGATTCACAACGACTTGAGGGTCAAGTTAGGGATGGGACGTCACCATGCCGCTGCCATAGCAATCTACTTGATCGATCATGGTGCCCAGCTGCGGCACAAGAACCACAGGAACATGACGGCCCTTGATCGCTGCAAGGATGATGCTGTTAAGAAAGTCCTACGTAAAACGGAGAGGTTGGCATCACCGTTGTCAACCTAAATGGCAACGATGTAAACTGAGTATTTGAATGGCTGGATTAGTCATTAGGCACCGCCTTTCATGCATTGATTTGTAACAGATTTAACTACGCATGTTACCCGGTTTCATTTAACCAGGTAAAATGCACGTATGAATCTTTGAATGCCATATGTTTTGGGATTGGTTAGTATCCATATGGCTGTGTCAATACGATGGATATATTGAGATCTAAGCAATATTGGTATTTATATTGCGCCTTTGTTATTGGCAGAGCTTCATCATATGGATGTCTTGTAAATTGGGATTGTCGCTTGCTAGGCTTTATAATACGACTTTTAAACTCACTTTTAAATGAATTTAACGTTAATTTAATGCAAGTGACACCCTTGCGTATGAATATCATTTGGTCCTCTCTATTACAGGGATTGCAAGAAAAAGAACCCAATGGGAAAGGTCGCCGCCGACGCCTCCGCTGACGTTGCCCCTGGACGCACTTCCCCTGCCCTATCACCCACCTCGTCCCCGCCAACATCCCCTGCTTCATCACAGACCTCGTCCCCTTTGATGTCTCGCCGCACGTCTACCGTATCATTATTAGAGCAGCCGGCCAAACCTGATGTTCTCGGGTTGCAGTTATGTGTCCAATGTAGTCATGCCTCGGCGAACGTGATATTTGAACCTTGTGGTCACAATATCAGCTGCGAAGACTGTTTGGTCGAGATGAAACAATGTGCCCAATGTGAACAGCCCGTTGCAAGTACACGTGTTGACCGGATTCCTGTGGGGAACGCAATTCCAGATGCTGAAGGCATCGTAAGTATATAGCCTCAACTAAACTGACATCAGTTTGTTGTCTTCATTACCGGTCAGTCATTTTGACATTTGCTTTGTGAAATGAAATATAATGATGATGCAAAACATGTTGCATCTTAAAGGTCTCAATTTCAGACAATTATAATATGACTCGCATTGTTTTGGGCGCATGCCATGAACCCTGGTAACATATCTAGCAGTCTGAAGGTTGCGCGCCATGGGAATGTTCATGAAAAATCTCATTCAACTTGACCATCCATACCGCAAGTGAAACAATAATAACGTTTGATGATTTAACACGAATTTATGACATTGTGGTCCCCCTCAATGTATATCAAACGCTTCCCGGGAGGTAACAACATTCACATCTGTTGTCCTATAATGGGGGAGGGGGGGGGGGTCGATACCCTTTCCGATCTCCGCGATTGGCATTCAGGAATTCTTAGAGATTCACCATTAGCTGTTGGCAATTTTTGGGGTTCGGTATCCGTACAATTCCTGGTTCAGCGCGAATACCCTTTGTCCATGTACCGCGTTATAGCAGTATGCGAATTCCTCTATATTCGTCATATCAGCATTGACGTTATCAGCTTTAAAGGTGTCCTCAAATTGGAGATTGGATATTGATCCTCCCCCCACCCCCACTACAATAAGTTATGTAACCGGCATTTCTAAACAGGCAATATCCTGCCCCCCTTATGTTGTGCATATCCCTATCAGTGTGGGATATACTATTAAGAGCGTTGATTACCATTTTACAGGATTCCGACGGTAACACCGAACTACATAGTGCAATTATTAAAGGCAACACAGAGGTGATAGAACTGCTGATCCGGCAGCCCAACGTCGACCTAGCGGTCAAGAACAATGGAGGCATCACCGCCCTACATTGCGCCTCTCGGGCGGGACACAGCATGTGATTATTTTTTAATGGCTCAACTCGGTTTTTGTATACGATTGTGTCCAATCTAGGAATATTGCATGCGATTTGTTAGTGTTATAGCTTAGAAGAATCTAACTTTCAACCAATAGTTGGCGTGTAATTTTCGCCGTTATCTGTTCGTACATGCTTTATATACCAAATTATGGCCCATTCATATCGTTGGTAACTCATGGCGTCGAGAGTAGCAAATGTTTGCATTGGTCTAGTTGCCAGTTGTACAAATGTAACACGATGTACGTCGTAAATATGTTTCATGATGCCACGACATCCATCATAATGTTCTTCGCTCAAACCCCGTATAGATTGAAACGCTATGACTTTCTCAACCATAAGCCTCCTTCAGGTAACTAGTTCGAGGCCATGTGACCACACATACGCTGTCTGCGTCCGGTCACCTTCTTGCTGCGGGAAGGTCACTCAAATCTTGTAGAGCTTCATAAAAGGTTTTTATAGGTCTCTTTGCTATCTGAAAAAACACTAAGCTGGAAAGTGAATTATTTTTTTCAAATAGCGCCACTAAACGGATCATAGAGTCAGCACCGCAGACCGTGAACACACAAAACAATGACGGAAACACCGCACTCCACCTAGCTGTGGAAGAGGGGCACTATGACGTGGCCTTAACATTGACTGAACAGGTAGCTACGTCCTTATATACATCAATTCATGCATGTCTAATATTGTTCTTGCTTGACCTGCATGTTTAAAACGGGCTAAATCATGCAAACCGGTTTGCCATGGATCCAATATTGGCTGATCATCGATCCCTATAACTACACCGGCCGGCTGTATCTGTATATATATACGTTACTAATTGTTACCTCCGTCGACAACACGCCTCAATAAAGCGAAAGTCACCTAAAGGTTATAAATAATAGGTTATAATAAGTAAGAAAGCATAGGTTATAATAAATTATAAATTATAGATTATAATAAGTTATAAATTGTAGGTTATAATAAGTGATCAATTATAGGTTATAATAAGTTATACAGAAATAAAATGCATAAAATATTCAGCCCTAATGTTTATTATTCAAACGCGGCGTGTAGTGAACGGATCTTATTTCGTGATGTCGTTTCAAAATATATTTTACGTTATGATTAGTATTAATTTACCTGATTGTTCCTACAAAGAGTCTGCATTATTGAGGTGGCGAGGACAAGCCAGTATAATTTTTGATTGTCCTCTTCGCAATTGTAATCGCTTGCTGTATTGCACCGGTTAGGGAATGGCAAATATGGAGCTACGCAACAGCCGCGGCCAGACGGCGCTGCTACTAGCAACGTCACCATGGTCCCATGGAAACCCCGCCATAATAGAGCTTCTCGTTAGTAAAGGTAATTTAATCTTATTAACTTTGAGTTTTGTACTTGTAATTATGTTTGCCTGGCCCATGCACATGTCAAGTCACTAATCACTTATTTAATAACAGATTAGTCGCATGATATATTTATGTTAGTCGGTCGCATTAGAGACACCATTGGCACTAGCTGCATCCTTTCACGAATATAAATAGTAAGCATAAAATGTGCGTCATATTTATAAATGTACAGTCCGTTATTTACGGTGGTGTGATTATAGGTGCGCGGGTTGACGCAGAGGACGACGACGGCAATACGTGCCTTCACCTGGCACTCAGAGCCTCAGATACAGCACACACCAACTTGACTGGTGCCCCAGAAATTGCTGAGGTATAGTCAGCGTCGTTTTGCCACATACCGAAATTGACATTGCGAACTGATTACGATTTTGTTGTGTACAACTGCGTGAGAAAGCTGACCATTAAATTAGCCTACTTACATGCGCCATTTTTTTACATTTTAGAATCAAGCCAACACGTATCTTAAAATCATGTACCAGATGTTTGATATCTCGTTGAATCTGTAACACAACAATTTCACCATAAAACTGCGCGGAATATTATATCACGGCAATACCAGATACAATAATAATCACGGATTCAATATTTTAAATTGTACTTCGCACAGCAAATACTGATTTGTGAATTCTGCAAGATGTCCACGGCATAAGGCCAAAGCTGGCGGAACGCGAAATAATTTTATTGTGATATTACAATATTTGTTGTACTATATGTCACTTGGTCAAGTGGTGATATAACGAATGAATCTCCATACACTAATACAAGCACCAATTTTATTTTCCAAAGTAGTGTTGGAAAATTGGACAATGTCGAAACAAGAAGGTAATAGTGATCCAGACAGATTGGAAGTGCACGTATTGTTAGAGTAACACGCGTCAAGGAACATAGTTGATTCGATGTTCATCGTTCGCATCCTTATTTTTTTGTTCTCGCTCGGTGTATTACTCAGATCTACAAGGATACAGGGCCTGAATTGGGCGAGAGTCATCGAAGGACGACGGCTGTTGTCATATACCTCCTGAATCATGGCGCAGACCAGCACCATAAGAACCGTCAGGGGAAAACAGCGTTTGACTTTGTCTCTGATCCACAGATCATGCGTGTACTAAGGTCAGTTTTTGTGACTTGCTCATGAACAGTTGATAAACTATTGTTGTGATCAATTTGAAAAGAAACAGCCACATATAAGGGATCATTTTTATATTTGGGGGGGTTGTGACGACTATTATGCATGTAAATTATACGCGTAACAACGCAGAATCAAGATAAATATGTTAGTATGAGCCACAAAAGACGTTAGCTTGTATGAGATATAGTGGTGCGGAACGACTGGGGTTGGTGACGATCCTTGGGTGCGGGCAGGGAGAAAGGGGGCGTTCACGGTGTAGATGAGAACGTGCATGTATGTGACTTTCAGAAAACGAATCAATCAATTGCAACTTGACGAAACAGATTGCATGTCATAACCACGTTTCTCTTCGAGTGCAACTGAGACGTTCCAACAAGATGCCTAATCACAAAACTATGATGCCTTATTGCCTTATTTTACATTTTTAGTTCATCGACTGATGAGGTCGCAGTTCAAGACAAATGTCCAGACAGAAGCGCGCAAACGACCGTCGCTACGACTTGTAAGACGCCGTGGCCAACGTCCAAATGGCAGCAAGCCGTCTGTAGAGTGTGGTTGATGTTTGCTGGATTGGTAATGGCATACAAAAAGCGCTTGGACAATCGAGTATTTGCAACATTCGAAGAAGAAGTACAAGTCCTCGAGAGAGATTCATTTGACTACGACCATCTTGATACACGGAAAGTAAAGGGTGCGATTAATGACTATGTGTGTAGTATGTGCACGGCAATAGCTGAGGACGATCCGCTGTGGAAGGATCTTTTACTTCATTTTGTCGGAAGCTTCTATGACGGTACACGAGTCAGCGCCTCTCCGAATGAATTTGACGTTCTTGTCACTGTGAGTGGCAAGGGGGTGTTCGTACAGAGGGACACCGCGGATGGCGAATGGAGCGTGTGGGTTACCGGTGAAGTGCTAAAAGCTTGCCGAGGAGGGCATGGGAAGCGTAACATCATATGTAGAGAAGAAAATGGCATGGGAAAGGTTGATCCAAAAGCGTTCCATGACAGATGGCGAGACGATATGGATTCTAAGTTAGCCTCTGTCCCGCCGCCAGATGGGCTCACACATGGGGGGCTGGTCGCGCCAACGTACAGCGGAATGGGTGTGGCTCGTCCGGCGGCCTCCCCTCGCCTGACGTGGCAAGAAGTAACCCCCGTCAGCATCGACTTCACTCCAGCCTTCTGCATCCCACGAGACGCCTTGCAGTCGTCCACACTGGAGGCGATGGGCACGTTATTCAGAGTGGCTGGGTTCCCTGGGTCTGCACCGTATCCTGCACACCTGGTACCTGGGCGCGAAAAATGGATACCCACGACCGCAGTGGCGGAGGCACGTTCGCTGTCCTCGCTTGGGGCAAATTCTGAATCGGTTCACCTGATCAGATCGATGAAGCTGTTGTCAAGCTGTTACCTGCAATGGTGCCCGGAGGAAAGCGACATAACGCGAGCCCGAGACGCTTTGGATGCTCTAGTAGCCGCAGCGGAGGCAGTTGTTGCTTCTCAAGTGGGTGTGCAGTCTCGCGATCCAGAAGAGTTTCAACTAGAAACGGACCGAGTCGAACAGATACACGGAGAAGGAACCGCGACCGCTGAAGCTTCAGAAGAAACGAGCGTTGCCAGACAAATGCTTTCCGAAGATAAACCTACTTTTGTGGAACGAGCGCACGCGGACGCCATAAGAGATGTACGAGGGAACGAATGCTTTGTCCCAGTAATTGGTAGCGGTGAGGCGATCTCGGGCGTTGTTGACCTAGTTGGCTTAGTGGATTATGTGGAGCAGTCAATGCGATCTGGGACTCTGCAACTGCCCAAGAGGAGGGGAGGGGAAGGGGAAGGGGAGCCTGGTCAAGGTGTCTATTGGAGCAGGGTTGCACTAGTGGTGGCTGCGATACACAGGGCCCATCGGCCAGTAGGACCAACCGGTCAGGCGACGTGCGTCCGGACGGACTGTCCCCTGTGTGCGGAAATGATCAGGCATGCCAGGTACCTTGGCCTGTATCCAGCAGCAATCCACCCTGCGGTAGGAGAAGCTGTGGGCATCCCAGATAAGCCATGGCTGGCCATTCGATCAGCCTACCTGAAATATCTTGTCTTGGAAGACGTCATTGATGGCCGTCTTGATAAAGAAGAGCGTAAGGCAGAATTTCCAGACGCCGGTGGTTCATGCAGTGAACGGAGGGGCGTGCATCACTACATGGCGAGGCTGGCGAGCGACATGAAAAAAGGAGGATGGGGCTCACCAGTGGACCACCCGCTTCTGACAGCCGAGGGTGTTCGCCCCATCTTCCCGCGTTCTGTGCGGAGTTTGCCGTCCGACCTCCCGGAGGACGAGAAGGCCAATAGGCGTGCCGACTGGCCGGACTGGTGCTGGCCGTCCGAATCACTGATCTCGTGCCATTATGAACTGTGCCGTGGGCTCTGTGAAGTGAGCCGTGACAGTGATGCGGACTGTGAGTAAGAATATGGATGTTACGGTTTACAATGAGTCAAGTATCGTATACGCTAATAGAGATGGGTAACCACAGTGGATTACATAAACTTCAAATTCAGGTTTTACCTTCAGCAAATTTATATTGCATGTAACATAATAAATATGGCACAATATGTAAACAGCGATTACGGAAATATAACAGTGACGATGATTCGTGCATGATTATTGGTCTCAGTTAAGACGAGTTTCGATACTTGAGTCCATACTGCATTGGAGAAAAGTGGTACATTCTAAAGGGTTCGTCGAATATTTTGCCAACGCATATATTGCACATATATTTGAATTTTCCTTGGACGTGCCTTGTAGATACACTTGGCACAAATGCAACTTTGAGGGAAAGACACGCATCTGGTGAGGCACGAACGCCTGCAAATGATATCCCAATTAGGTAATAATAGCCGGTACATAATAAGAGGATCCTAATACGTGAATAGTATGCAATTTGGCAATGGTTAATTTAATATTTGTTATGTGTTTAACGTGCGAAAAATAACATCTGTTCACGATGTTACCCCATTTATAGCTAACGAGCCTGTTGGCATATTAGTCGAAACATATATGTATTTATTACAGATAATAACGCTACATGTTAAGACGTTTGCTTCCGTTTGTATATTTGGTATTGGAACTGCAATCGCTTTTATTTTAACCCTTCTCCGCAAAGTGAACACCCGCCTGAGGTGTTATACAGAGCACTATCATCGCTTTGTGAAAGGTAACAACTATGTTTCAGGTCGAAGTGATAAGAGCTATTGATTTCTTGCTCATTAGGGCTCAAAGAAGTAATGAAAATACCTATGGTTGTTGAATTGCAATTCACTTATCACGACGAATATGCCTATATGCTTGTTTGTACTAATGCATATACAAATACAAAACACATTTAAGAGATAAATTACTAAAGTGAGCATAGACCTTATATATTTTGTCTTATTGTTCACAAATTAGTCAGTCATGAAGACAAATGGTGGCGGAGGTGGGAGTAGACGGGAATACAATTTGGCATTGTGCAAAGAGGCTGACGTCTAGTGCGACGACATAGCTAAATACAATGCATGTCCACGTAGCAAAAACTTAATGCGCCACCGACTAAAATAGCAGCAAAATGATATTAGCAACGCTAGAACACGATAGCTAGGTTTATAAATGTTTATTAACACATGTCCATATATCAAATGTCTGGGAGGCCTCCGCGTGGCGGAGCACTGTTTGTTCCCAAACGTATTTACAGCGACTAATGGCAGGACTTGTCCCGTCCCCACGGTGACCGCCATGCCGGGCTTGTCCCGGTCTGGCGCGCTACACAAATGTAACTTGTATACAGTTGGTTATATTCGCGCAATGCATCATGGCTAACGTCACAGACACCACTCGCAGGTATAACCGTTTATATTTACACTCTTACTACCGCCTGTTACGCTGTTACATACCTAATGATTGGGAAAACAAGCGAGGCTGACCAAATGCGATGTGTTTTGTTTGACATAATGCATTCTACCGCGTGTTACGTGTATATTGGAATTTGCATATTGAGCATTATGTATCTTATATTTAAGTTATTATAACATTGCACACGATGATACATGATCCATGGATAATAGTCATGTTGACCAATTAGTCCTATATATCTCTCACGTTGGGTTACTTGTTGTAACATTGATTGTCATCTGTGGTTAGTCGGTGATTAGTATTGAAACCGCGACTGCTTTTACATAAACTGTTGTTTAGCAGCGCGAATAGCCATGCGGATTATTAAACGAAGCTTTATCTTAGTTAGGCGAAAGGTAATAACTATGTATGCAGGTCAAGGTGATTAGTCATATTAACTGCTTGCTCATGTTGGCCAAAAAGTTATGATAGGACCTCTCATTGACGATTTGGACCTGATATTGCTTATGATAACATATATGCGTATATGCAGTTGTATGGTAATTAACATGCTATTAAAATGGCACAGATCAGATAAAGATCAAGCATATGCTATTTACATCTGTATGCTTGGAAAAAATAATACTTGGTATGAAAACTGCACTGAAAAGCACGACTAGTGGGAAGAGGCCAAGATACACATTAGTGGCGTGAAAAGAGGTCGGAACCTAGCGCAATCCCATTAACATGTTGTCTACTACAATTTGTTAATTTGCGCGAACCGGTGAATTAAGGACAGCACTGACTGAGCGTCTACGAGTGTAAAGCCTGCATTGCAACTGATTTACATAACAGCAATATCATGTATATATATATATATATAGATATATGCTTAATAACCAAACACAGTGTACCACGAGTTACAATAATATTGACACCGTTTAAACATTAAGTAAAATATATCTCACTTCTGTTGAATTATAGTAATGTTCCCTCTGATACATATGTATCTTGTTTGTCCCGTTGATACGTGTGTATCTTACATATCTTAAGCTAGACGTCGTTTTACAATGTATAGGCAATGCGTAGGTACGAAGTCTATATTAAGTAATGAGGCTGCCATCGTTTTCACTTGCGCTATTCTTTAAGAGCATGGATATATATATATGTGACGTATTACATGAAGCGTTATCTTCGTTTTGTGAATGTAATACAGATATAAGTGGTTGGACCCTTCCAGAAATGTTCTATAGAATTTCCGATCGAAACATTTTATACCTTTTATATATAATAAAATTAAAAGAAGTGTCATATAGAACTTTAGGACACCCCTTTTCCCATGTCTACAGAAATCTATAGATGACAATTCTATATTCTATAAACATTGATAGAAACGCTCTGGAACACCTCTATGGAACTCTGTAGATATGTTAAAAGATACATCAATATACATGCTAAGTGACGCATCTATATAAATATGTGGACATATTTAAGGAAAAGTCTATATACATATATAAGACACATTCTATAGAACAAGTCTGTATAAATAATAGGCATGCCACTGAGGTTGTCAATGATGAAATGAAAGGTATAACCCAAATCACCGATGGTCTACAATTGGATATCGATTAACGTGCGTGGTTATATAATTATATATGGATATTGTTGTCGATCATATGATTATAAAATATATATGGAATTATGGAATTATGGGTTAATGGCGTGGCCACCTATGCTTAATACTACTACAATATCACTCCAGACGCTTACTGAGCATGTCGTCAATCGCTTATTGACCCTTGCGCGTATCGTATCTGAAACATGATAACATGATGGATATGCATTGTGTATATATATAAGTAAGTGTGTTATTTCCATCATCGAACTGTATTCTTAATTCTGAGATGACTATAGATGCCGTTCTTGCAGTAGCGATGTTGCGGACGTGGCGTCAATATCCATATTTTTTAGAAAGGAATGAATAAATAATGAATGTTATTCTTGACATAAGTTAAATTAATGTAAGAAGCAATTTTGGTTTATCTTAACTAGAATTGTCAGCATACCCATCTAATTTTATATTAATGTTGCGCATCTATGACTCTAGCGAATAATGCACATATGACCATACTGCATGCGATTAATGCTTTGAATTTTGTTTGAATAAAATTAAATAAAAGGTATCGAAAATATTTGCACGTATCATTATATTTGTTCACACTTTCAAGGTCAACAGTATTTCCTACACCACAGTTGGATTAAAACAAACTGTGAATATAGTATACATCAACATATCATTCAAGGCAAAGCATTCAGACATTTTCCCCATATCTCTTACATCCGTCCGATGGATTGTCTGGATCATCCCCGAGGAAGCATTCAATGCGGTAGTTTAGTCTTAATTACTTGGTACTCTCTGAAAGCTTGACTTACGTTTGCTCCACTTGCATCGATATACACATCTGTTTATGCTTTATGTTGACTCCAATGTATCGAGCATTACATATTAACATACTGCGATGTTCTACTGTACTGTTCAGAAGCGCTTGTTACCTGTCTCTACACGACCCTGACCACTTTTCACGAACACATGTCTCTCAGAATTGTCCTAAACAGTTGACGACCAGTCATACGATAGGACAGCATACGAAATATGGTGGGAGGGACGCAGGCTATATATAGGTGCCATCTATTTTTGAATCGCGCGCTTGCATGTAACGTGCCGGGAGGGGGGGGGGGGGGTCTGTAGCGTGTTTACATGATTTGGGTAGTGCGTCCCAAGTAGTTTCTCACAACAATAATGACTTCTGTCATACTAAAACAACAGCACCAAGCTCTCACACCAGTGGATCCTTATCAACACTTCTCAAACTACAGCGGAATACCTTACAATAACCTACACAGTATATTGCCAAATAAACCTAATTCTAAATACCTGTATCTCTAACTCCAGATTAAATCCCAGGGATAACGATTGCTATAGTAGCGGTAACTGCGGTATACACAAACAAGCATAAATCCCTCTCACTAAACCAGACCTGTATAAACTGGAATGATGATTGTTATAGTAGCGGCAGCGGCGGCATACACAACACACATATAATCCCTCTCCCTAAGCGTATAACTGTATAAACTGGACTAAACCCCTCAGGGATAATGATTGCTATAGTAGAGGCAATGGCGGCATACACAAGCAAGCGCAAATCCTTCTCGCTAAACCCATACCTAAAGGCCACCGTGTAATGAAGCATAGGCCACCGGGTAATGAAGAATAGGCCACCGAGGCTACCACGTAACGATGATTGCTTAGAGGCAACAGCTAAGCTGAGCAAGTGTCTTCTCCAGGGGTGAGCAGAAGCATCTCTCCCGAATCCCTCCGATGCAGCTCTATTTATACCAGCCTAAGCTCCAAGAGTCCCCTAGGACCTCCCAGCCAATGAGCGATAATCAAGGTGACTGTATCTCGACGCTTAAAAATAGAACTGTAACCTGACTGGCTACACTTCAATGTACTAGAGAAACCTACTAAATAACCTACATAAAAATATATAACTAAACTATTCATAAAAATATTCGCGATAAAAACCTTTAATCATCTGTTCTTTCTCTCAAACTTTTCCTCTCTCGGTTTTCTAATCTAGCGGCCCTACTAAGTTACAGTCCTACTTCCTGTACGGCAGCCCCATCTCGCCCTAGCGAGTACCATTTTGCATATCATCACCTGCGGTGCCGCTATTCGCTAAATGGCGCCACTAAAACATTTAATTCGAAGCGGACAGGGCCGGCCTGGCCGTTACATGCCTAATATTATATAATCAGTGGAACCATTTACTGTGTAAGCGAGCAGCTAAAAGCGTCGTAGATCAAAATATCTTCCATCTGAACATTTCCTTCGTGATTGACCACACCGGAGTTTTGGCGTCTCTGCCGACCAAACAATCCACATTCGCCTCCAAAATATTTCAACAATGAGATTGTGGAAGGAGACGGCGCTGATATCCTGTTACGACAGTATTCCGCGAACCGGCTTACAAGATGCCCCGATATATATGATCCCCCCGATGACAGTTTTGACCTGGTGCATCTAGAGTAGGATCTCACGGAATTGGTTGGTTGTTTGGCATCCGTCCGTCTACGAAAGACGTCGCATCGATGACCCGTCGACAGGTCATGGTTTGTACTCACTGGGCGCCTAGATTGGCTTTTCAAGGCCAGTTTGTCAAACCAGAGCCCGTCGTGGTGGACTATTGCCTGACGCATGACACGTGACCACACCCTCTTTTCGGGTACTAGGTCCTACCAAGAATTTGTATGGATGCCGAAAGCCTTCATGTCACGCTTGCAAACATCCTTAAACCTGAGCTTTGGCCGTCCAGTTGGCCTTTTGGCATCAGTAATGCGTCGTCAGCAAATAGCAGTTCCCTTATTAGGAAGAGCATCGGCTTGGACTTAGCACCCAACCTGGAAAGGTTGTACAATTTCCCATCCGATCTGGTGTGCAGGTAAACCCCCTCCGCATCCTCATCAAATGCGTGCGAAAAGAGCATAGAAAAAAAGATACCAAATGAAGTTGGCGCAAGAACACAACCCTGCTTTACGCCATTTCTGACTTGCAAGGTCTCGGACGTACCTCCGTCGAGCTGTACTGTGCTGAATGAGCGTTCGTGAAAGGAGCGTATAATGTTGAGTAGTGTGTGGGGGCAGCCAATAGACTCCAAGGTTTTGTACAACCCGGATCTGCTGACCGTATCAAAAGCCTTTATGAGATCAACAAAAGCAAGATAGGGGGGCTTGTGCTGCTCTCTACATTTCTCCTGGAGTTGACGCAAAGGGAATATCATGTCCACAGTGGAACGTCCGGCTCTGAAACCGCACTGCGCCTCAGGATACACTCTGTTCGCAAGGAGTTGCAGTCTCTTTACGGCAATTCTGGCGAAGAGTTTACCAGTAATGCTTAAGAGTGATATGCGGCGGTAATTGTTACAATCACCCCGGTTCTCTTTATTTTTGTAGAGCGTGACTATATTTTCATCCCGCATGTCCTGTGGAACATTACCATTGTTCCAGCAATGGACGAGGAGCTGGTGTAGTTGAGGGAGCAATATAGTTTTCACACACTTAATGACTTCAGCAGAAATCCTGTCATTGCCAGGCGATTTCCCGCTGCCCAAGTAATCGATTGCCTGACCCAGTTCAAAAACTGTTGGAACACTGTCCAGATCGTCCATGGCCGGCAGACGGGGTAGTGCATCAAGCGCCGTTGGCGATACATGAGACGCGTGCGCGTACAATGAGACATAGTGTTCCACCCAGCGAAACATATGTTTGCTACGATCTGTAATCACTTCGCCATTAAGTGACTTCAAGGGGGCTGTTTTAGTGACCGTGGGGCCCAGTGCTTTCTTAATTCCGGTGTACATTGCCGCATCTTACCTCTATCTGAAGCCTCCTGGATTTCCTCACAGAGGTTTATCCAGTATTGATTAGCGCAATAACGCGCAGTGTTGTGTACTGCGTTTTTCGCCAGCCTCAGTTGTAACAGAGACGTGTTTGTCGGATTTTGATTGTGTTGTACGTGCTTTTCATTTTTGGCTTCGATAACGGGTTCCATCTCTGCTTAGTAAGCAGCGAGCCAGTCTTTGTTATAAAACTTCATTCATCGCAGAGCCGTCAATGGCAGAGCGCAGAGTGCCCCAGCATTTTTCTACATCTGAAGATTGCTGATTAGCTGGCAGCGTCTGCTCCAACGTCTGCAGAAAATGACGACGCTTGTCGCTCTCCTGCGTCCCGAGTGAGTCAATCCGTGATTTAGATTTTTGTTTAGTGGTATAGATTTTCCTAGGGTAATCGTTATCCTACTCCAGACAAGCGAGTGATCGGTATCGCAATCTGCACTGTGATACGCTCGTGTGTTTAGGACACGGGACAAATCTCGCCGTTGTGTCAGGATCAGATCTAGCTGATGCCAATGGCCTGACCTTGGGTGGCGACACGACACCTTATGCCTGAAGCTGCCTTGAAAAAAACATCTGCGCTCTGCGCGCAGAGCTCCAATAGACGTCCATTTTCGTTGAATTTCCCAACGCCAAAGTGTCATATGGAACTTGGCCAAGAACCATGGTCGTCCCCAACGCGTGCGTTAAAATCCCCGAGAATGAACAAATGGTCGCCCTTTGGCGCCTGATTTCTGACCTCCCTCGGAGAAAAAGACATTCAAGGGTCGGGGAGACGCCGAGGGGTGAGGAAGATGCCCATTGGTCTGCGAGACATCCATGGATCTGAACTTCGCCAATTAGGTTATATATATATATATTTATAAACAATTCATTTATACATATGTGTGCCAATAGGGTTATTTGAGCCAATCTTAAATTGAATTTAATATATGTGAAATTAATTTGGACATTTCAAATTCATTAAGTCCTAAGATATATTGAATTACTCATATGTATAATTTATTTGGACGCATGTGCAAATATATAAACATGTGTGCAAATACTCTATTAAATTACACTTTGGTTTGCCATAACAAACACGCGCTCTCACGCCAACATTTCAAGCGATTTCAAACTTTCGCCGTCTGGCCAAATCTCGCGTTGTTCCACAAAATGACCGAAATGGTGGTGATTATTTGCTGTGCTTCACCTCATGAGCGGAAAGAATACTTGTGTCGAGATGTATAAATGAGGTGCAAACACAGTTGTTTGGCTGAAAAACAAGATAAATTATCCAGGAATCAGATTACGGCATTGAGCGGTTGAGACAAAGGCGGTAAGAGGTAGATTTGGGGGCTTGAAGCGAGGAGGGGTAGGTGAGCAGCGGGCTGAGTTGACACCTTCATGTTTATTGTCCAGTTTGGTGTAGCCCTTATCCTCTAGTTCTCGATGGACTCAATAGTCTGAGAGTGGATCTCCGGAAGCCGAACGGCCACGAGGGACAACCAACGGACACCGAAGGCCCCCACACACGTGCGGGGTAAGTTTGTGCCTCGCGATATTACCCGGCATAACTCATGTATAAGTTAGCATTTCCATCATATGTCATACCCCAAATTTTCCAAGTTTGTATTTTTTACAAGTACCAATTGTGGTCTAACGGTATTACTACGGCGGAATAGCGCCAAGTAAGGTCTAATGATCAGATTTTTTTAAAATTCTAAAGCATACTAAATATACATACTATGTTCAGAAACATTTTACTGGAGAATATATGGCATAGAGTAACTAAACATGTTAATAAAGCCCATTTTGCATAAGGATACCGCATGGCGACGATGCTATCTTAAGGCTACACGCCAACGAAAGCGATCCCCATGATATGTAATAAATCAAAAATACCAAATGTTTAACCCCAAGCCGGGGGACTTTATTTAAAATATGACTGACGTGTATGACGAGCGACTGTTTAGCCACACCTCCACCCCTATCGTGACTAATCGAAAATTGAAGAAATGGGCAAAACCGCATGTACGGAGGTAGACGCGTCACCAATCTGCGTAACGTTTACATGCATGATTAATTTCGGCATACATTAATTGAACAGACCTTAGTCTACTCAACCAATAGTAAAATAAACAATATATACAACGAAGTAAATAACTAGTATAACCCTGATATACGACCATATTTTAGGCACAACCATATAATTTTCTACGCACGACCTATTGGGGTATAACCAGTAACCAGAAAGTTGCCGCCCTGGCTGGGAAGTCTGTAGATCATGATTAGATGTCGAAGTACGGCGAAATGAATATAAATTTTGCTCTGGTTTTCCTACAACGTGCACGGTAACTATCTACATGATCTCCTTGTGAATTTTCTACTGTGTCTGACAGGTTTTTCTATGTGTCTGAATCGATTACAGTAATTCCTGACAATGACTCGCAAGGGGGGGGGGGGGGGCAAGGGGGAGGGGCAAGGTTGGGGGGGGGGGGGGCGGGGATTCTGTTCCTAGACCAGGAAAAATAAATTTATTTAATTCCCAGGTTACGATGAATTAAAATGAGAAATCTCAGCATGCAATAATGGGTGGATTTGATGAGATAATTTGGCGGTTTTTGGATTTAGGATTATTTAATATTAAAATTCCAGGTTCACGATCAATGAAAACCCTTGATCCCGACGGTCGGCAAATACCCCATTCCCAGTTCACGAAGAATTATTTTCCTCATTCCCAGTTCACGAAGAATTATTTTCCTCATTTCCAATGGAAATATCCCTCAGAATAGATTCCTTGTATCGAGAGAGGCGGCCTCGTACGCCTACTTGCCAGGGCGCGATCTCCGTATGGGATACACCCAATAGAACTATAGGGCATTAAGCACATTTCAGAATCAAAGCCCTGCTCTAGGCCACCAAACAGGTTCACATCCCCACCATCATAGGTAGATTATTTACAAGCCAGTCGACCTTATGATCGTTCCACCACTTGGTATTGGAATGGGTGGGGGGGGGGGCGGTGGTAGTTGTCTTAAGGAGGCCTGGACCAGGGTGATAGCTGGTGAAATAGTGTAGCTAACTTGGGGGTTCCTAAGTACAGTAAAACAAGATGATATTAGCCGTAGGCTGAAGATTACTGACGGGTAACTTGTACCCATATCGTTCATCTATCTTTAACATGGGGTTCCGTTGATCTATAAGGTCTTTCCGATTCAGATTACAAGTTCATCATCCATTGCGGTCGTGACTAGTTTCAGAGAAGCTCCCTTATTTCGAAAACTAGGAGGAAGATAGTTCAACTGAAATATAGTTTGGTCTCATGAAGTTAATTTCAATTTATCAACTCGCTAAAACAGTACATTATTGAAAACGTAATGTACAGTTTACAGCTGGGGCGGATTTGCGGATCCTTTTTGGGGGGTTGCTCTCTGAAAACGTGCGACCTGGAGGGGGTGCTGGGAGGACCCGACTGTTACAGTGCATGCTCAAGTGTCCAAGGGGGGGTGGGGGGGAGGTGCCCCCTGGATCCGCCCCTCAGATTAGACAATATAGGATGACGCCATAACTGAATTTTACTGAAGAGGGGGTCGACAGGCGGGGGGAGCAGTTGTGGACACGAGCGCTCACCTACGTTGGTCACAATCAGTAAGTTTCCGTAAGACAGGCCACTAGACAGGTCCACATCCCCACCATCAGAGGTAGACATTATGTACAAACCAGTCGACCTTATGATCGCTCCACATTTGGTATCTGTATTTTAATTTCGAGGGGGTCTAAAGTGAGGGCAAGCAAATGTGGCCACGAGCGCTCACCTACGTTGGTCACAATCAGTAAGTCAGCCCTTTAGGGCTCAGATATTAGAGCTCATGGATTAGTGGTCAGAGGTTACGGATTAGGGGTCAGCGCCGGGGATTACAGTTAGGACCCTTGGGTC
This sequence comes from Arenicola marina, assembly GCA_964019135.1. Classification (NCBI taxonomy): domain Eukaryota; kingdom Metazoa; phylum Annelida; class Polychaeta; family Arenicolidae; genus Arenicola; species Arenicola marina. The sequence goes on along the minus strand of OZ025253.1, from coordinate 29,499,724 downwards.
GTTATAGAGGAAGCATTAATTTATGCAAGAAACGTGCCCAATTGTATCACTCTGCATTCAGTTCCGATTTTATTTGGTGTTATTTGAACATTGGAAAAACTTGAGCTGTTACTCGTTTACATATAACTGGGTCGTGCATGGCCTTTGCACCAAACTGGCTCAGAGACAATAGAACCGACCGACACACGGTCTACTCAATCCCCATATATTAGCTAAAGGGGCGTCGCTGATCAATATCGCATTTTGCAGCTGTGAAACGTTCCTTCGTCATTGATGATGTAGTAAAATGCAAACGAGCCATTTCAACGAAGGACGGAAGCTGTATATATCCCGCTTGCGACATATTTTTCCCACTATCCATGGTATGCTGCAGGTAGACTACTCGTTCACTGTTTAGAGCAGTTACCATGGTCGGATCTAGGAATTTGCCAAGGGGGGGGGGGGGGTTGCTCTCTGAAAACTTCCGACCCAGAGGTGTGCTCTCTGAAAAAAATGTTAGGTGACGTTAGGGATAGTATAATCGATGTATAATTTGTTTATAGTCTTTTAATCAACATGTCTTACATGAAATGCTGTTGGTCAAGTGTAAATAAATATAATGATATATAGGTCAAAACAAATTCCATCAATTTATGTTATAATCAATTTATGTTATAATCATTATATGCATTATAGTTTTGGGAACGTATCATTAATATATATAAGTTATATACGCATGCAATTAGATGGGATTTGCTGATTATGCTAGTTGAAAAAAAAAAATGCATATCAGTTGCATTTACATTAAAATTTGGGGATACATGCAAATTTCAGATTGTAGCTGAGTTTTAATGGCATTGATTCCATACATCAAGAATAAAACTCGACATTTATTGATTTCTTCGCCAAAATGAAGATATTGATTATAACACAACGTCCGTGTCATCGCTACTGTATGATCGGCATCTGCGACGATGACAGCCACACTGTAATTTGCGATATACATTACAGATGTCATTAAGTGTCAGAAACGATACGCACCGGGGTCAATAAGCTATTGACAACATTCAGTAAGTGACTGAGGTGATATTGTAGCACTATTTAGCACAGATGTTCACGTCATTCACTAGTGTTTCCGTAATTTTTATAATTGCATATAGATCATATGTTCATTTGATCAATAACAATATACATCTGTAATTATATAACCATGTCTTAATTGACAGGTATCCAATTGCTATATACAACATGCTAACATGACAGCTATTGTATCCATGTATGTGCTGCGATTGCTACACAGTTCGCGACATACATTTTCAGTAAATAACTGAAGCCTATATTGTTGCACCAGGACCAGAGGGCTAAAATATATGGAACCGTAATACATGTTCACCAAGCGAAATCATGGCGTCGGTATCCATTTTGCTCGCCCTAGCACCACGTCTCGCTATTTGTCATGGAACGCGTTTGGGTCAACCTTCCCCCTGCCATTGTCTTCTCTCAATATGATGTTACTCTTTCCATGTCCCCCTCTGCAATCTTTTAGCGCTTCACCGATATCTCACACGCTCCATTCACCATCCGTGGTGTCCATCTTGCCACCCCCTTGCCACTGACAGTAACAAGAAGGTAAAATTCCTTTATCAAGATGGTCGTAGTCAAATGAACCTTTCTCGAAGGCTTGTACTTCTTCAAATGTTGCAAAGACTCGATTGTCCAAGTGCTTGAACGACATCAATTAGTCTAATTCAACAAACCTCCACCAAACCCTACAGACGGCTTGCATAAGTTATAACTTAAGGTCGCATTTAAGTTACAGAAGTGCGACCTACAGAACGAAAGTGAGGAGAGAACCGCTTGTTTTTAATTGCCTAGTGTTGATAAGCCGACAGGTTTTGGGACGTTACATCTATATTTGACATATTTTCTGGATCGAAGGTATACGAATGAGTCTGGTTGGAATCGTGGTAGATTTAGTAACGATATACCCTTGCTTACTTGCGTATAATTAGATTATTGATTCTGGTCATGCTCATCGTGTTATTTGTCGATATTTCTGCTGTGTCAGACTGCGTAATTACTAATGTCCTCTGATTTGACAGTTTGACGTTTGCTTATAATGTGTCTCAATATCTGCATTTTTACTTTTGCGGTTTCAAGTTAAATAAACGACCAGAATTGCAACACACAGAGAAATGTTTATTATTACACTAAAACAGCCAACCAGATTTCAAGCCCACTAATTGTAAAAAAATTCAACTGGGTACCATTTGCATTAGTATAAAAATCTGACGATACATGCAAATTCTAGATATTAACTGAAGTTCACCGGCATTGATTCGTTTCGCAAATAGTGAAATTCAATAGCTATTTATGTTCTAGCAAACATATAAGTAAGGAACACACCATCATACGACAGACACACAGTTCGTGCCATGGCTATTACACGATCAAGGGTCTAGAAGGGGTAAATGGCGACACGCGACACAGGCATCTTTGAAAAATTGACAATTCAAAATTGACCTCCAAATTCCGCCACTGAGGATCGGAAAAAAATGACATCGACACAGACATTGGCTAAAAAGACACGGATCGCCGCGACAAATCAACATTCAACACTGATGATGTTGACATAAGACACTGGACCCCTCCTTCTAGATTCCAATGATCCGTTATCAGAATGAAGAATAAAGTGCGAAGACGGAAATCACGTTCTTACTTGAGATATACGTAAGATATCGTTTATATGTTACTATATTTCATATACGTTCCGCACATTGATCACCAGTACACGATATGCAACATATGCCTCTCATTTAATGATTGAGGGTAATATTACATGTATATCAGCATAGTTGTCCACGTCATTATCTAAGTGTTCCCATAATTGCATGTCTATTATATGATCATTTGACCAATAATAGCACACACATATACATATATTACGCGCTAGCCTTATTTGACCGGTATCCAGTTGTTTTATACAGCATATCATATATAATATCATAGCATATCACTGATGAGTAGATATTAGCCTGTCTCGTGGGAATTACGGTTCACGTGCAAAGTGTAAACAATTATATACATTTTGTGTTTCACATGATTCTTGCAGATATTTTGATCAATTTAGATTATTCAAGTTAAAGACAATCCAAATATCCCATGGTATGCTTTCACGTACGTCTGTGTAGCACTAATATATTGATATATAACATTAGATGGCAATTGGTGATAATTGTAATTGTAAAAACGAATCAACTGGGTGTCATTTGCATTAAAATGAAAATCTGACGTTACATGCAAATTCGAGACAATAACTAAATTTCGCCGGCATTGATTCGTTAAGCAAAGGATAAAATGCAATAGCTACTCATGTTTTCGCAAACATATAGGTATGGAACACAACATTATACGACAGACACACAGTTCGTACTATGGCTACTACACGATCAAGGGTCTGGAAGGGGTAAATGGCGACACGAGACACAAGTATGTTTAAGAAATCGACCATTCAACATGGACCTCCAAATTCCGAGACTGAGGATCTGAAAAAGTGACATCGACACAGACATTGGCTAAAAGAGATCCGAAACGCCGCGACAAATCAACATTCAACACTGGTAATGTCAAAATTTGAGACAGAATTTTGACATAAGACACTGGACCCCTCCTTCCAGATTCCAATAATCCGTTATAAGAATGAAGAATAAAGTGCGAAGACGGAAATCACATTCTTACTTGAGATATACGTAAGATACCATTTATATGTTACTATTTGTCATGCACGTTACGCACAGTGATCACCAGTACACGATGTGCAACATAGCATAGCTGACCACGCCTTTATCTAAGTGTTCTCTTAATTGCATGTTAAACTTTATTGTAGGACCATTTGACCAATAATGGCACACATATATATATATAATACGTTGCCTTATTTGACCGGTATGCCGTTGTATTTTACGGCATATCATAACACGACAGCTGTGTTTTCTTCAGCATATGCTGCGATCGATACACAATTAGCGACATATGTTTTTTAGTGAGTGACTGAGGCCATTATAATATTATACTTGAGGACAAGTGGTTGAAATATGTGAAACCATAATACATGTTCACCAAGCAACATCTTGCCTTTTCTGTCTTTCCGTCTTTGGTTGTGATACTTCATATCAATCTGCATCATTTACACATATATATCCGAATAATAAAGAATAAAGATGCATGATAACCCTGCCATTAACACTTCATATAATACGTCAAGTGTATATATATATGCGCTCTTAAAGAATACAATAGTGTAAGTGAAAACGGAAGCAGTTCAACTACTTAATATAGACTTAGTACATACGGTATTACCTTAGATGTATAAGATATCGACGGAATATATGCAAGACACACATGTGCTACGGGGAACAGTGCTATAATTCCATAAATGTGAGATACATAGGTGCCTAATGTGCCAATATCAATGTAGCTCGTGGTACACTATCTTATGTACGACGGTGTGATCGCAAGTAAGTATATATCTTGCCGCTAACAAATATATATCATGTTGCTGTTCTCTAGTCTATGCTTTATCTTTATCTTCTGTTTCATTTGTAAGTACATGTTAATTACTATACAATTGCATATGCGCATATTTGTGATCAGACGTCTTACTATTTGATCCAACAAAGCATAGACTCTCTAGTCTATGCTTTATCTTTATCTTATGTTTGATTTGTAAGTACATGTTAATTACTATACAATTGCATATGCGCATATTTGTTATGAGACGTCTTACTATTTGATCCAACATGAACAAGCAGTTTATGCGAGTTATTATTTTGCTCTGACTCGTAACACATCAATTCACCAAAGATGCATTTGCGCTGGGGTTATAGACATGACACGTCCAGGCCAAATCCAAATAAATGTGATTGTATATAACTTTGCAAGATATTAGAGAAAGCCCTTTGGAAGTACCATTTCTACTTCATTCTCGAAAGGACTATAGTTTGGAAACGCCTCTTGAATAGCACCAATAATCATGCATTGATCATGATGACTATGGCATCTCCGTAATTGCTGGCTACATATTGTGTCATATTGTGATATTGATTATGTTACATACAGCATAAACTTCTTGGACGTACAACCTCAATTGCAGTTTCTGTAATCTATTGTGGTTATCCGTCTCAATGATCGTATGCGATACTTGTCTCATTGCAAAGGCCTTCAGCCATGTTTTTACTCGCTGTCCGCATCACTCTGACGGCTTACCTCGCAGAGCCGACGGCACAGTTCATAGTGGCATGAGATCAGTGATTCGGACGGCCAGCACCAGTCCGGCCAGTCGGCACGCTTATTGGCTCTCTCGTCTTCCGAGAGGGCGGACGGCAACCTCCGCACAGAGCGCGGGAAGATAGGGCGAACACCTTCTGCTGCCAGAAGAGGGTGGGCCACTGGCGAGCCCCATCCTCCTTTTTTCAGGTCGCTCGCCAGCCTCGCCATGTAGTGATGCACACCCCTCCGTTCACTGCATGAACCACCGGCGTCTGGAAGTTCTGCTTTACGCTCGTTATGGCCATCCAGACGGCCATCAGTAACGTCTCCCAAGATGCAATATTTTAAGTAAGCCGAGCGAATGGCCAGCCACGGCTTATCTGGGATGCACACAGCTTCTCCTACAGCAGGGTGAATTGCTGCAGGATACAGACCAATGTACCTGGCATGCATAACCATTTCCGCACACAGGGGACAGTCAGTCTGGACGCATGCCGCCTAACCGGTTGGTCCTAGTGGCCGATGGGCCCTGTGTACCGCAGCCACCACTAGTGCAACCCTGCTCCAATAGACACCTTGACCAGGTTCCCCTTCCTCTTCCCCTTCCCTCCTGTTGGGCAGCTGCAGAGTCCCAGATCGCATCGACTGCTCCACGCAATCCACTAAGCCAACTAGGTCAACAACGCCCGAGACCGCCTCACCGCTACCAATTACTGGGACAAAGCATTCGGGTCCCGGTGCATCTCTGATGACGTCCGCGTCCGCTCGTTCTACAGAAGTCGACTCAACTTCTGCGAGCGTCTCTCTGGCAACGTTCCCCCCTTCTTGAACTTCATCGGTCGCTGTTCCTTGTTCGTGCATCTTCCTGATGTCGGCCGCTTCTCGTTGAAGCTCTGCCGGTTCTGGAGACTTGGGGGTCGCGTTATTGTATTTTACGCTTTGGGCCGTTGTGGATTTTCTTTCTTCGATGCCCGGCACAACCACTTCAGAAGTGCGGACAGTCACAGCTGCGGATGCCAGAGCCTCCAACGCCTCTCGGGCTCGGTTTACGTCGCTTTCTTCCGGGCACCATTGCAGGTAATGACTTGACAACAGCTTTAGCGCTCTGATCAGGTTAACCGATTCAGAGTTCGCCCCCAGCGAGGTCAGCGAACGTGTCTCCACCACTGCCGTCGTCGGCACCCATTTTTCTCGCCATGGCACCAGGTGTGCAGGGTACGGTGCAGACTCAGGGAGCCCCGCCACTCTGAATAACGTGCCCATTCTCTCCAGTGTGGACGACTGAAGGGCGTCTCGTGGGATGCAGAAGTCTGGGGTGAAGTCGACCGTGAGGGCGGTTACCTCTTGCCACGTCAGGCGAGGGGTGGCAGCTGGACGAGCCACACCCATTCCGCTGTACGTTGGCGTGATCAGTCCACCATGTGTGAGCCCATCTGGCGGCGGCACAGAGGCTAACTTAGAATCCAAATCGTCTCGCCATCTGTCATGGAACGCGTGTGGATCAACCTTTCCCATGCCATGTTCTTCTCTCGATAGGATGTTACGCTTTCCCTGTCCACCTCGGCAAGCTTTTAGTGCTTCACCGGTAACCCACACGCTCCATTCGCCATCCGCGGTGTCCCTCTGTACGAACACCCCCTTGCCACTAACAGTGACAAGAACGTCAAATTCATTCGGAGAGGCGCTGACTCGTGTACCGTCGTAAAAGCTTCCGACAAAATGAAGTACAAGTCCATTCCACAGCGGATCATCATCTGCTACAGCCGTCCACATACTACAAACATAGTCATTAATCGCTCCCTTGACTTTCCGCGTGTCATGATGGTCGTAGTCAAATGAACCTTTCTCGAGGACTTGTACTTCTTCTGCGAATGTTGCACATACTCGATTGTCTAAGCGTTCCTTGAATGACATTACTAATCCAACAAACATCCCCCACACCCTACAGACGGCTTGCTGCCATTTGGACGTTGGCCACGGCGCCTTACAGGTCGTAGTGGCGGTTCTTTCAGCAGTTCTTTCTTTACGTTTGTCTTGGACCACGACCTGATCGGTCGAAGGACTATAAATAAAGAATAAAGGAATTAAGAATCATATATGAAATAGGTGCTCAAACACCACCAAAGATAGCTGTTCCTTCCTGTTGCAATTGATTAGTAATTTCTCTGAAGTAAATACGTTTCCTCATCAATTCTACGCCACGAACAGCCCTCCCAATGATCGTCACAAACCCCTATCGTATGGTATAACTATATCGTTTATATGCCAATTTCCGATATGGCACATAACTATTTCTTGGACTGTAGCCGATTTCTACATGCCGGATTCGCATTCCCTAGGGTCACAATTGACTGTTAACAGAAACCGTGCAACATTGCACCTTCCTTTTCTTGATTCTGTGTTGTTCCGTGTATATACGACATACAAGATGAGCTTCAACACCCGTCAAATAAAACAATCATCACTTCGATGTGGCTATTTTTTTCAGATTGCTCAAAACAATTCATTAACTATTTGAAATGTGTCCCATATGAAAATGAACTGTCAAAACAATGTATGCATTAGCAAATTACAAGACACTGACCTCACTGCACGCTTGATGGCATCCATGATCTGTTGTCCAGAGACCAAGTCAAACGCTGTTTTCCCCTGACGGTTCCTATGGTGCAAGTCGGCGCCATGATTCAGGAGGTATTGGACAACAGCCGTCGTCGTTCGATGACTCTCGCCCAATTCAGGGCCTCTATCCTTGTAGATCTGTGCAAGACAAAGATAATGTAGAAATAAGAATACGAAAGTAGAATATCGTATCAAATGCATCCAGTGGCGCTTGTAAGATTATCTCAAATATTCCAGAAACAATAGTAAGTTTATTTGTCCCATTTATACTCCCAGTGCATAATATTTGTCATTATTTACACGTTCATATTAGTCTAGAAAATAACAGTGGTGATTGTATTGCAGATCATCCGGTAATATTATCTTTTAACCATGTGATATATAACACAATAATTATTGTAAAAATCGCAAAGAAAATATTAACCAGGCTTGGATGGTACGCCATGCGCATATTATTTAATTCATAAACCAAGGCAAAATACACAATTCCTACTGTGCAATGTACAGGTTAAAATATTGCATCCGTGTCAATAATTGCTTCTGGTATTAGTGGTCAGCATTTTAACGCAGTTGTACAGAACACAATCGCAATGAGTTCGCAATGTCAATTTCGGTATGTGGCAACACGACGCTGACTCTACCTCAGCAATTTCCGGGGCACCAGTCAAGTTGGTGTGTGCTGTATCTGAGGCCCAGTCAGATAGTGTCAGGTGAAGGCACGTATTGCCGTCGTCGTCCTCTGCGTCAAGCCGCGCACCTATAATCACACCAGCGTATATAGCGTACGGTACATTTATAAATATGACGCATATTGTATGATATGATGTACCTAGTGCGACCGGCCAACATCATGCTGCCTGCGAACAAGTGTGTTATTGTTATCGATTTATGGCTCTTGGTACGCATGCACTCAGGTGGTTCAATAAGTGATTACTGACTGGAGAAATGTACAAATACAAAACTCAAAGTGAATAGTCTTAACTTACCTTTACTAACGAGAAACTCTATTATGGCGGGGTTGCCGTGGGACCATGGTGATGTTGCTAGTAGCAGCGCCGTCTGGCCGCGGTTGTTGCGTAGCTCCATTTTTGCCGTTCCCTAACCGGTACAACATCAACGAGTATGATTGCAAAGATGAAAGTATAAATGGTTGACAACTCTTGACGGTTTGCTTGAAATACGACTGCTTTAATGTTTATTTCAATAATACTACCGTTGCCTCAGTGGTGCAGATGCCTTGTCGAAAGAATCAGTCCCATTAACATTGACCATGATCAGAGGCGATGCACAAAATGAGAAGTGATCGACATTAGGAAGAAACGTTCTACCCTGTAATTTAGTGTATAACCTTCAGGTAACTTTCGCACTATTAAGGCGGGGGAGTATTGTCAGCGGAACGCTAATTACAATTAGTTACATATCTATATATAGATATGACCAAATCCCCAAGCAATTGCGGTTGACAACGATCACTGATGAGACAATACTTGATCTGTGTCAAGTGGTATTGAATGATTAACCCTGACAAAATAAATTATGCATAGCAATGAGCTTAATCCTGCAATAATGATATATGATTCTCGCATGCTCTTCTGAAAGGGTCATACATCATCGATGCCCACAATGAGGAACCGGTGGACGATGAATCGAGTACGAGTTTCATGTTCCATTCAACAATCCAAAACAACACTGAACATGCATGCACTAATGTCATTAATGTGATGTGAATTAATGTATATGGCGTAGTTACCTATTCAGTCAATGCCAAGGCCACGTCATAGTGTCCCTCTTCCACCGCCAGGTGCAGTGCGGTGTTTCCGTCACTGTTTTGTGTGTTCACAGTCTGTGGTGCTGATTCTATACTCCGTTCAGTGGCGCTATATGGAAACAAACATTCAGTTTCTCGTTTCATCTTTTTAGTGTTTCCCACATAACAACAAAAACACATGAAAGGTGCATGTGCACTTTCACCAGCTAGAACAATGCAAGTTCCACTTTCTAACTTCATCATCTCAACTATATAAACGATGCGCATGACGGGTCATATTTTCTATATTTCTTCATATTTTCGTCTCTAGTTAACTCCAAATTATTGAACATTTGGTTGAAAATTCTTGCTACGTATACGACCAAATTATACCAAGTATACTACTATTGCAAATGCAATATGGTTAGATTGGGCACAGCAGTATACAAAATGCGGGTGGAGCCGTTAACAGTTAATTACATGCAGTTTCCCGCCAGAGAGGCGCAATGTAGGACGGTCAGGCCTCCATCGTTCTTGATCGCAAAGTCGATGATGGGCTGCCGGATCAGCATTTCTATCGCCCCTGCTTTGCCTTTAATAATTGCGTTATGCAGTCCGGTGTTGCCGTCGGCAGCCTGTAACAGAAAGTCAAAGCTCGGAGCAATGCAAACCATATGTTGATGAACCATAGTTCAAGGCCGAATGGGTGTGAACAACATGACAAGACAGGAGATTTAGGCACTACATGTCTGGCGATGCCAGCATTGTTTCCTCCCAGAAAACATTGAATATACGTTGACTGACACGACAATGTCATCAGTATATGTTCAATAAAGCCATTTTATCAATGTTTCACTTGGGACCCGGATGGTGAAAAGTTGAATGTCAAGTTAAATAATTCCATCTCGTGTAACCTTCAGAATGCTGGACATGTAAACCGATATCATGGAATGCGCCCAACATAAGTTAAGACTTAAGTTATTGGAGATCATCAAAGTTCATATTTTATATACAAACTTGATTTCAACATGAACAGTTCAGGTTAGATACTTACGATGCCCCTTGTGTCTGCCGCCTCTGCATCTGGAATTACGTCCCCCACGGGGATCTGGTCAACATGTGTACTTGCAATGGGTTGTTCGCATTGGGTACATTGCTCAGGTTTTGAGGGTTGTTGGAATACGAACGCCGTTGACGTCCCGTTAGCCATCAAAGGGGATGTTGGTGGGGACGAGGTGGGTGATGGGGCAGGGGAAGTGCGTCCAGGGGCCACGACAGCGGAGGTGTCAGCGGCGAACTTGCCGACTGGGTTCTTTGTCTGGTAATCTCTGTAACGGAGAGGACCATATGATGGTCATAAGCAAGGGCGCCAATTAAATTAAATTAAAATTCAGTTCAATTCAAAGCGTATTAAGAGGTTTAATTACAGCAAAAACAGCACTACCAATGACAAGATATGAATGTGATGGCGCTTTGCCAATATCAGAGGCGCAAAGTAACACTCAAATTGCAATAAACTCATCGTCTTATGAAGACAGACTAATATATACCAACCAACCCCGTCCTACATGGCATTCAACAAGTTATACGCGAAGAGCACTATATAAAATCCCCATCACTCACTATTACCCTCATTTGAATCTTCTGTGATCAGTGTATGTGTTTAAATAGTTTATTCACGATCATTACGATCCAGTTTGACATTGGTGACGATGACAACCTGGCCGTTTTGCGTAGGATGTGCTTAATCTTGTTATCCTTGCTGAGGTCAAGCGCCGTCATGTTCTTGTGGTTCTTGTGCCGCAGCTGGGCGCCATGACGCACCAAGTAGACCGCCATGGCAGCGGCATGGTAACGTCCCGATTCTAACTTGTCCACCAGGTCGCTGTGGATCTGCAGAAACGCACACATTAACGGACACATAAAGTGGAACATAGAAGCAACTATAAACATACCAACCAAATTCGTGTTGGTACATGTTCTTTTTGTATTTTCCTATCTGAAATGCCAGAGAAATACATGATTAGCTGCAACTAACTAGATATACGTGACCTGCGACATTTATCTAAAATATATTGCATATAGTATTTGGACAATGGTTGTGCTCCCATTGGATGTTATTGCAAGTAATCATATTAAGCCTATTAGCGGCCATGTAACAAATCGTCTATGGAGCTATGGCCAACCCAACGAATTGATATATTCGAACACACGCCTGTATCAACGGCAGACACCATACTGACGAGCTTACCTCAGTAATGTTCGGGGCGAGGGTGAGGTTAATCTCCGTAGAGTTGGACGCCATCAACGCCAGGTGAAGACACCTGTTTCCCAGACGGTCCTCAACGTCAAGACTCGCACCTAACGTGACAATATAATACACATATTTGCTGACCAACGGTCCACATAAGGATCATCGGACCACTCAGTGTCCGTCATTATTAGCATTATATACAGCATGTATACTAACATGAAAACATAGATATATTAAAATGAACAAAATATAATTTCAATGACGTATTGTGCATGACTTGGATTCTATATATTTTGGAATAAGTAATTAAATAACAATACATGACCCTACGCGAACGTGTCATACACGTTTGTATAAACCAGCTTCTTGCATTTAAAGCAGCCTACGTACATGCACCATCTTAGATTTTTTACATTGTAAAATCAAGACTAAAAGTATTTAAAAAATAGGATGCGTTTTATGTCTCTTTGAGTCTATAAAACCACAATTTCAACATAAAATTGCGCGGTTTATTTATATCGCGCGCGGACGTGATAGCGAGCCGCGGTCGACATCACACTGAATACCATAACAGTGAAGAGGCGCGCAGGGATATAAAGCCGGCAACCGACTTCTGCTCTGGTAAACTAAATGCTTTTCTCTGGATAGCCCACAGGCTTTCAGGATATTACATTTAATACCGAATACACTTATTTGACATGAAGAAGAGGTTGGTAATGCAAAAAAATGCAGAATATATGACTTTAGGGAAGCCCGGACGATGTAAACACTCGCCAAACCGCGTTGAATCTGGCACAATAACAACACGTTTTACCTAATTATCCTGCTGCATCCAGTTTCTAACACGCGTCCATAGTTTTAATTCCTATATTCAGTGTTATCTTTCGTTATGATTAAACTCTTTTTTGGCGATCGGTCCTATCCCTCCCACCCCCGGCAGCTATTTGTGTAGCTGTTGGCTTGAGTGTACTACTATTATACTTTCATATGTGCACGGTTCAATGTTGATGGAGCCGGGTGAAACAATAAGGGTCGTTCTACGACGTAAAGTACGCATATAACTATTGCTCAGAGAATGCTCTGTTACTATTGATATGGAGAACATGTATCCGTTGCATTCATTCATGGCTGCTTTCATATTTTTGTGTGTAAGCTATGGTTTAATTTGCTCACAATTAGGTTGACGATGAGTCGATTTCGAGAAACGTAATAGCAAGAGGCATGTTAATCGGGTTATAAGGGCAACAACTCAAGTTAGCGAGATGCAACTCGATTTCTCAGAAAGTCTTAAGACGTATTTTTAAGCTTCTTAAGAAGCATGTATTTGCTCATGCTATGTCCGCTCCAGCCGCGTGCTTCCTCCTTACATGTTAGTGCTTTACGCTGTTGCGGGAGGGAGGGTGTAAATGTAAAAGGGAAATCAAGGCAACTTGGAAAGCTACAAGATCCGTTATTAATAGGTTCAACCGAAAGGACAAATTCCCTGAGCTCTTTGATATTAATTATGAAATCCAACATCTGACCGTTCGGCTATAGCGAATAGCTTTAATGATATTTTTAGCAGCATTGGTACTAAACTTGCCAGTAAAATCAATCAGGACTCAAACCAAAGTTATACTAGCTATCTAGGCGATCCCTGTAAAACAAACTGGTGTTAAATTTAAGTGACCATAATGTCACTAATACAATTATTAACGAGCTGAAACCTAAGGCTAGTTCTGGGCATGATGACATGTCACTGAAAATCATGACACTATTAAAAGTAGTTTTAAGTAAGCCAATTACTCACATCATTAACCAGTCAATCTCTAGTGGTATATTTCCAGATAAATTGAAACTTGCAAAAGTAGTGCGATATTGTAAGAAGGGGAAACATCTCAAAGGGATAACTATAGGCCAATTTCAATTTTACCAGCCATATCTAAAGTTTTTGAAAAAGTAATCTATAATCAGATGTATGGACACTTTGATCACGAAACCCCGTTAGCTACATTTGAATTAATTGATAACACCATACATAAATTGGACGAAGGGGAGATTCCGAAAAAACTTCTATCTGGATTTATCAAAAGCCTTTGACACCATTAATCACGACATATAATTAGCAAAACAAAAACATTACGGGGTTTCTGGGCTGGCGCTCAAGCTGTTACAAAATAATGTAAGCATAGATAATGTTCAATCACGAGAAGTTCTGATCTCCCGATCAGTACCGCAGGGATAAATACTTGGCCCTCTGCTATTTATGATAAATATAAGCGATATATCTAGAGCCAGTTTAGTATTTAGTGCAATTATTTACGCTGACGATATAGATAAAAATAATGTACGCCGAAGTAGCGAAGTGTTAAACCACCAAAGCCCTCTCTAGTAAGCATTGGGCTGAAACTTAACCAACTATCTCTACACATTAAAAAACCAAATGTATGTTATGTTATATGCCACAAAAGCGGGTAACGATACCGGGACTTTATGTTGAAAATACCAGACTGGAATGCGTTGACAACTTTGATTTTCGCGGATTTACCCTACATAAACATCTGAAATGGTCCAGTCACTGTGATAAAATTGCTTTTAAAATATCTAAAGGTAGTTGGAGTCATGCGGCATCCAAAATACACCCTTCCTCGACGTATTCTGCTGGCCATTTATTATAACTCGCTGATTTTATCTCACTTGCACTTCTGCATATTGGCCTGGCGGTATAGAAGTGACCGATTGAACAAAACCCAGAAAAAAAGTTAGTCGCATCATCACAAAAAGTCACCATATTGCACACACTGAGCCCTTATTTAAGCGATTGAATCTTCTTAAACTAATTGACATTCATGAGTTACAAGCATTAAAGGTTTATTATAGGCTGCTGCATGATGATCTCCCTGCATATTTTATTACCTGTTTCCATTTTTCCCGTATATTAGGCCAACATGAGCATAACAGAAGATACAAGTACAATATAATTATCCCAGAACCAAGCACAAATTTGCCGAACATTGCATCCGCTATTACTTGACCCATTTAATAAACCTAACGTCAAAAGACATAAAATAGCTAGATACTCTACATATATTAAAAATAGACTTATTGACAGATACTCTTTTGATTGTTTTAAAGCTAATCGTTATGTCTGCCACAAAGAATTAAGAAAACATTACGTGTCATCCCCCAAATCCTAATTCTTATATCATATGTACTGTCGAATTGTAATGGTGTCCATCGGTAATTGTTTACCAAATTTGTCTTTATAGACGTTTTTTTCTAGGCTGTTTTTTTTTATTTGTTTATTTTTTTTATTATAATATCTTTGTTTCTGCTGTATGCTGTACTGTATTGGTATTTTCCTGGTCAAAATAAACGAAAATTCTCTCTATACCAAATGTTAGTGTTGACAATGCGCCTTCAAAACGCAACGACACCAAAGACGACGCTGCCTTTAGCTTTGAAGAGGAACATATATGGTTGTACCTGCATCCATGGACCTCTTCATGGCTACAAATCCTGACTTGGTTTGCAGTTAACTTAGCAAATTAGCCATGCATCTATTACCGTTTGAGACGCACAGTTCCACGACAGCAGAATGCCCAGACGCTGCGGCTAGATGTAAGGAATCCATGCCATTGAATTTGTTGCACATTTTCAAATCAGCTTTACCCTGTTGGAAGCATCAAAGTAAACTTATTAACGTCCACCCATGCTCTTCTCATTTCATTGGAACCAATGTAACGACTTGTTGATGAATTAGAAAACTATTATGAGTACTTGGAATGTCTATTTTACGTGTGTTTCGCAATGAATTAAAACGTGAATTATTTGAAGATTAGAAAACCCGCAGGATATATTGATTTCAGTATTAAACAGTTGCGTTATATCGTATATATCAAAGCACAACTCCAATATGTCCCACTTTATTTATAGATATACGTAAAAATACTTTTATAGTGCCATGCTTTTGGACGTAGATGGTGCGTCACAAAGTAAATGATTCATGTTAACTAATTCCAAACCAATCCATAGCGTACGTTGTTCACATTATCAAACGTTAATTCTAACGACAACAAACTCACCTGCTTAATCAATGTTGAGGCTACATCTAAATGTCCAGCCTGTGCCGCTAGATGCAGAGCAGTCCAACCATTTTCACTTAGGACATCAACCAAGTGGGGTGCGCGGCATAGTATCCGCATTGTTGCACTGAAAACGCAAAGTGTAATACGTTTGTACCACAAAAATTTGATCAACCGTGGATTATCCGGTGCTGTAACTACCTAGTTATTCTGTCAATCGAAGTCAATTTATTATTACACGGTCTCATAATAAATTTGCTAAAGGTGGACAGGACGGATATTTCATCCAATAATAACACAGGTTTCTTCTGGCTTGTTATTATAGGGTGCTTACCTTAAAGACGCTAACTCGGATTTTATTGGTCACAGCGACATCCGCTTGATTTAACCACAGTTTAATGGGTTATTTGACAATAGTTTAATGCTGTTGCGGAATCTGAATCGCGAATCCGCAAGAATTAGCAATATCGAATCTCCAACAAGGGGATTGTTCAAGACCAGGCGCGAAAAAAAACACACCTAAAAAGGGATATATGCATGGCGAATATCAATGAATTCACAAGCTGCTATAAGGGATCGCGGCAAAAGGATAAAATGTCCTCGCGATCAATCAGGAATTGTACGGATAGCGATCCCCGAAAATTGCCAACAGCTAATCGCGGGGTATTTCCTCCCCTCTTTAATAGGTTAACGTTACACGCCAAATCCGTTGAATTCCGTCTATTGCATCGACGTAGTCGTACTGCTAACTTTCATGATCGTCATTGACGCCATATTAAATACAAACGAAATTTCCTGGTTGAAATTTCCTGGTTGTCAAGAGATTTTTTTTTTAACAATATCTTTTGATTTCAGGAAAAACTAGCGATGCAGTACATAAAATCATACGCGGTTGAAGATCGGTACCAAACTAAGCCATTTCGCTTTACAATTCTGCACACAAGTAGAACCTTTTTCGATCAAGTATATTTGTCTAATTTTGTTTATAACACCTGCTACACTGAATGTCCCGCTTTTACATTTGGTGCCGTAAATATATTGTTTGATTAACCGAACCACATGGTTTACAACTGCCCGGTGCTTCCTCGGTGGCCCCCAGCAGGAAATTTTTGCCGTAATTAAACACTTTAAATCAAGTCTAGAGAATTTCTCTTCGCACCAAATTGCGTTCCACTTCCACCAGCGCCCCCCTCCCCTCCTCCCTCCATTCCCCCGACGACGCTGTGGTGCGCTACACTGTCACACTTCCTATCAACGACACTCACTCCCCCAAAAGGCAACCCAACTGCCGGGTGACCCATGTTTCCATACCCTTTCCTATTGGTCGCAGTATCCCACCAAGCGAATCGGGTTCGTATCACCCCACAACATACACTGCCCTGCTTGCTGACGGAAGCTAGGGACCCCATGCGACATTCAACTTCTGTCAGTTGCTCTTCGAATCTACAATGGACTTGATCACATACAACAACAATTAACTTCATCACCCACATGTGACCTATAACACTAATTATGAAATTGTCAGTTGTAACGTCATGGACTTGATAACTTGATATGTTCTTTTTTGCCAATATCCTATCAGTGTCCTACTTATATCTTGTTTTAATATTGTTTGCTGTAATTGTCAGATAGGCACTTTCATGTCGCCGAGACAGCGTCTAATCTGTTTGATGAATCAGCTAGAAGAGGTGGGGGATAATGCATGCATGCGACAATAGCTTGATTGGCCATTCTGTTTTTGTTAGTTGTGAGGATAAGTGCTCATTTCGAGACATGCTCGAGTTTCGCGTATGATCACTTTTCGATAATCCGCATTATCAAACTTAGCTAATCTTACCACGGCCTTAGTACATAGAGGCCGTATTCATAATAGCCTTTTAGGCGACGCCACTAGACTTAGCGCCAAGGAAAACTTTGCAGGGCGATTAGCTTGTTCAAAAAAATTATATTGCATAGGATTTTTTTAATCATGAGCAACACCACAACGAGCTGGTGCGGCTAAGACCAAAATGCACTTTGTGTGCGTAACTTACGAGGGGATTATAAATACGGCCCCTGGTCCCTGGCCACTGCAGAACTGTCCAAATGCCTCTTCAGAACTTATTTAACAAAGAAGTAACGCGTATTTTATAAAATATTTTACATTAAAAGAAATAAGATGCAAAATCATATCATGTTGCAAATGCACGTTGCTGCAATACCAATACAAATGTAATGGTTTTATATTATAATATATTTAGTATAACATTAGGCTTTGGTGTATTCACATACTTGTTGTTTCCAATGCGTGCCGCGAAATGCAACACGTTGCAGCCGCCAATGTTCGTCACGGTGACATCAAGGTTTGGCTGAGTAAGCCGGAGTTCTATAATTTCAACATTGCTCAGTCGAATTGCGTGATGCAGTGCCGTATTACCGCCCAAATCCTGTAACAGTGACAATGATATATGAAATAACCAAATGTGAGTTACGTAGAACAGTAACTATTACATAGCTCACAAAGTAAGCATGCCGCATGCGTCAGGGCTGGGGTCAGAATTAACCCCCACCTTTGAAGGCAAATAGGGACCATGAGTTTGCGGCAGTTGAATCAAACTGACGTTGATAGATATAATTAACGCTATATATTATTAGTTCTCTTATAAGTTTGAGGCGTTTGAGTCAGATTTTCAACTTCCCGATTGACGAACCTGTGTTCCCTGTTATAATTAGTCAATCATGCCTAACACACAACTGCATGAGCTGTGTTACCGGCTCTATATAAGTAAACAAGAACCCAATGGGACACTGATGATAACGAACATTGATTTTGTGAGAGAGCGTTCTTTCTGAACACGTTGATCCAAACCTCGACGTTATAGGATGCTTATTATTAGAAAGTATGTAGGAGTCGGGTTAGGGTTGGTTTAGGGTTAGGGCTAGCTAGGGTTAGGGTTAAGGTTAGGGGAAATGTGCGCACCGCAGGCTCTAGTTTGCGCAATCACACACTGTATTCACCGAAATTAACAGAATTATAGATCATCGCGTGGTTTTGGACAGTGACGTCATCGTGACGTCACGTGACGTATCTTTCGCCCGCCAATTTAATGTCATTCTAGAGAATATATCAACATGCATTGTTCAAGTCAAGAGCGATTGTCTTGACTCAATATTATTCGGCTCTATGAATTTTACCTTTTGTTCAATAAGACTTCATTGTGACGTCGCATGGGTGATGATAGCTATTACCAAAGTACCTTATAATGAAGCAAACCCAACATTTACTATGACCACGTTAGCTATGACGTCATTTTTTCTCATAATTAGGTCACCGGCTTGAGTAAATGGTATTACAAATGCTCGTGCCGACATGAATGGCAAACTGGGGGCTTCAGGCACTATTTTTAGCTATGTGCGCACTGTATAAGCCGATATTACCACAATTTTACAAGTAAAACCGTGCTTTTACTACCGTCACTCCTGGAAACGAAGTAAGATTGAAACGTATAGTTTTTATTATTCAGATGGCCATTCCGCAACTCATGGTGAATTTGGAAGTCAATATCTGAAGACGTTCGAACCCAAATTTCCCACTGAAAGCTATATTAAAAGCTATATATTGAAAGCGCCATTTAGTCCAAATTGGACCCATAGGATGCCGGTGAGGGATAAGCACAATCTAACGGCTGATGTTTGCTGGCTGTTTTCCATGATAGAGGGCGCCATTTCAAGTGAATGCGTCAACATCCCGACCTTCTACGTGTGCTTCGTCACGCCCTAGTTCCTGTTCTCAGGCTCATCATTGCTAACTTACGGAGCCCTCTAGCGAAACTAAGCGAGCTAGACTAACAGCGAACGCGGATTTCCTGCCCAATTCGATGTTTGCCTGTCTTTGGCAACCAGTCGGGACTCTCTAGGGTCGCAATTAAGCGAACGGCGGCCTTCGCAACCCGAAGGAGTGCCGGTCGATATCGCCGTTGACTCATAATGGGAGCCTCAGCAAGGGGGGTGCACCTCAAACTAAGCGTCATAGGGCAAATCTGTTGCGATTTACCATACACCAGTTGACATTTGTCTCTCGTTTTATGCCAAATCTGGGTTCCCTATCTCAAATATTAACCGAGTTATGACCCTTTGAAATTCCAAACGCCACTTAACCCGAGGTGGAATATCAACTATTCCTGCCACATCGATGCCATTTGGCAAACATGACGCCACTGACGCTTACCAAGTTAACAAATTGGCTTGTAGCGTTTCATGTTACCTACTTATTACCTACTATTATTATCTACTTAGCTAACAGTGATATTACCTATACTCAAATTTATTAATGCTGTTCACACTGTTTTTGGTCGAAATTTTTCGTTAAAAATTGAGGTGAGCGCTCGGAATTCAATCATACTTTAGTTTCTGTGGCAATCTTTTCGTCCAATATTATCCAAAGTATTCTTGCATGAAAGTATGACCACAACTGTCTGCTTGATAATAAGCTAAAAAAAGGAGCACGTGCCTGTTATGACGTCTACTGTCTCCATTGTCTCAATTGCATCCAGTGGCAACCATTGCTAGGCAACGCTGTGTGCACGCTCGTTCTTTAGTCTGTTTAATGGCTGATGTTTGTGGTCGATGGAGCTTCGTCATGAGCAAGATTACTTAGGATAATATAGGAAAAACAAGTTGCCTCAGAAAGGAAAGTATAATTACATTGCCTGGGTCTCTAGGTCCTGCAGCATGTCTGTAAATTTATAAGCGCATGCTCCAATTTTAAAGAAAATATCGGTAAAAAACAGTATGAACGGCATTAATGAATTTGAGTATAGTGGCTAAATCGGTGAAAATGAAAGGATTTCACAATTTTTTCGGGTAATGTCAATTTCGACGTCATTTGTGACGCACTCGTTTCGGTACCGCGCAAGAAATTACGCACTGTAATATTTGCCCTGGATATAAGGTACAACGTCGAATTAATCGGGAGTCGCCATGAGGTATAATAACCGAGTAATGGCCTTTGTAAAACTAAGACGTCATGGTGACGTCATGATGTGACGCATGATAACGTCTAAGTAGCAATGGGCCAACATATACTGCCAAACCCCATTAGCTTAAAGAGCCAGGCGATAGAATGACTAGTCCTTCAGCTATGGCTTGACGAAATGGCCAAAAATTGCATTAGTTTATCATTGCGGAGACACGGAAACCGAAGACAAGAACACTGCAGGCGAAGCAGCTATTTTTTTTACTTTTACTAGTTCTCCGAGGGTGAATGTTCTCCATTTGGCGCAAAGATCGCAATTTTAGCATGTTTTTGTGATGGGTGACGATTTTTTAAAGACAATCTGCATTCACTCATCATTGGCGGCCCCTTTCAAGATGTCTTCCCACTTCGAAGCGCTCTAGAGCCCTAACTAGACAGCATCCGCCCGACTGAAGTTAAAAGTGATCTGTAGATGCTTATTGGCAGCTAGTTGGCGAAAAGATGGAAATTTTAGCATTTGTATCTGATTTTTGACTATTTTGCTGGATGCTAACTTTGCCAAAAAGGGGAAAAACTGACAGAGATCATTTAGTGCGTTTTGCCCCAAACCTATTTCCTCATTTAGCTCGAAAATGTGTATCATGCATCAGAAAGTGGGCAATATACGAAAACTGCGCCTTAAACGGTAGGACACGGGGATATATGCGTTCGTAGTTTTTTTGATCAAAATATTGCTGTGACCTTAACCTTTGACCTTTAATCTTTTCACCTGAGTGACCAGTATATTGTAGCGCTGTTGCGTAGCTATTCGGTGCTAAAGAACGTAAACCGATCTTTACAAGCAAACAAACACGACCGACCGACATATGAAGACATACGTCCTAACAACTCTTACGGTGAGTTCCAGTTTTGAGACAACATCTAGATAGCCTGGGCCACGTTGTGCGCTGTTAATACGCTAAATGCATACCTGAAGATTAACGTTGGACTGGCGTTCCAGGAGCAGACTGACACAATTTGCCTGCTGCTTGTTTACCGCCAAATGTAGCGGGGTCTGACCCTGCTTATTGACAGCATCGACGTCCGCGCCCTGGTCCAACAACATTTCTGCCAGTGCCATCAACTTGTTGCTGCAGAGAACAAATACAATGAATGAGAGGTGGGAATGGTTTACTTGTGTATATATAACTGTATATCGTCGAATCATATACGTAACGATCGTTGTGGGAACATGCTTAAACTGAGAAAATCCACAGCTCGCATCAAATAAGCCCGGGTCGTTATAGCATAAATTACTTCTTAAAGGTGAAAAATACAATTTATTAAGATAAAAAACTCACTGGTTTGGCTGTCCTGTTGCAAGGTGTAGCGCCGTGTCACCGTTTGCCTTACATAAGTTGACATCGGCCTTCCCCTACAGATAAGATAACAGGGACACAAAGTAATACATATCTTCCATAAATAGATTTGTCTGAAGGAACATGTTCGCTATATAACGGCAACAACATATTTCACAGCATTATCTTCATTCCACTCGCACAGATGATTCAATTGGTGTACTTACAATGTTGCTTGATGGTACTCTGCGAAAAGGACAGGTTTTGGTTCGTTGTGCTGCAGGAGGCATGCTCACTTGTTTGAATAAAGTCGAGGCGACTTCAGTATGTCCATGCACTGCCGCCAAATGGAGAGCAGTAACGCCATCATCGTTCTGTAAGTCAACAATCGACGGCACCTGCTGAAGGAGCAGCTCAGTGGCTCTGTAACAATGGAATGGTAACATATCCAGCCATTTACTAAAGTTGCTTTCATGTCACATAAGTCACTCATAAGTGGACGTGTATGAAACCCTTTTCACGTATGTTTTGTCGGACCAAATGCAAGATTGTGACAACGGCCTAAATACAATGTGTAGACGGTTTTGTTTTGCTGTTCTGTAACAACCAGCAACTGCGTGATCTCTCGTTCATCCAAAACATCACCCCAATTATATTTATACAAACATGTATGTGCTTACAGACCAGCGGAAGAAATAATTGCTGATGGTTTCATCTGACGTTAGATGTCAGCTCTCATGTCATTTAAGTCACAGAATGGCACTAAACGGCAAAGGATAAATCAAGGACAAAACAAAGATCATATGTTATCGAAACTCACTGACTATCACCGGTTTGGGCGGCTAACTGCATGACGTTGAAACCATCATTGTTCTCCAGCTCGAAGTCGACCCCGGACTGACTGATGATCAGTTGTAGAACCTCCAGGCTAACAACGCCGATGGCCTTATGAAGTGCCGTGTTGCCACTCGAGTCCTGCGAGAGAGATCTAACTGTTACACAGGCATATTTTCCACCTCGGCCCCGGCACAATACAGTATCTCCGAAATTATCGGAGAATACAGATAGTCTAGACAATAGAAAATATAAATATCATTCCATATAATGAAACCTAAATTTACCTGAGTGAATGCGTCTTGTTTAAGCTACATACTAATTACGACCAGTGACATCTAGCCTCAATCGCGGTGGATTCATGACGAAAATCTGAAGCCACCCAAGACACCAACACTCTACGCAACTCACCGTTGAGTAACTGCGAGATTCATCGCAAGAGTTTCGACACCAGTGCGATGCCCAAGTATAAAGTTGTAAGCATGCAATTCCTATCACACTGGGGATGCAATGCGACAAATCAAGAAGCATGTACCTGTAGGTTAAGGTTAGCACCGATTTCCACGAGTTTCTCGATGCTCGCCTTGTCCTGTTTATTGACGGCCACGTGTAGCCGGCTGAGGCCGTCTTTGGTGACGATATCGACGAACGACGGGTCCCTCATCGGCGCCTCGACAACTGCTTTGGACTCGGCCCTATAGATACACCATGCACCAGGACGTGGCTTTTTGTCATTCATTATGCTGAGGTTTATAACGTGACAACCATCAGTACATTATTACGTTTCGACGGTTAACACATACGTTCAATGACCAAGATAGAAGGTAAGGAGTTATAGCAACGTCAAGCACCTACTTTGCTTCAAGGTATGGTGAGTGATGATGACTACTGACTAAACGCTGCCCACGTCACGTTTCATGAACAATAAATGTAACGTGACCACATTAAAGAAAATGCCGGGCCCATATCATTTACATTTCCTGCTTAACTATAGGGAATTAACTAATTAATCAACATCACACAAAATGTGACATTCATTACTGACGTTCCATGCACTTTTGCACGATCACCCAACTCGCCATGGGCGCCCGCCTCAGTGCACTGATGATGACGTCACCGGTGATGAAGGGACCAGTAGGTTTAGACGACTACTACCACCGGAAGCTTTTATACCGAATCGGGTTTAGTTACATCGCGTTAGACTTTTTACGCGGATGGCACTTCCGGATATTTAGAAAGCGAAGCAAAAACAAAATTTTGGCGAGTAGGACGAAGAATTTGAAATAAAAACACCAACTGATGATGTAATGGGGTACCAGTTTGAACTTGTAAGCGATGTCGATGGTGGATTAGGTCAGTGAAGCGGTCAGGGGTCCATCGTCATCGTTTGCAGGCTGCCCAATTTTGACTTGACTCGTAGAGTGGCGGGTTATAGTTCGTGCAGCTGCTGTCTTAGACTAAGTGATCCAAACAGAAACCTGATACCGTGTAGGCGCGACGAGACAGTGGTCCTGAGAGACAAGCTTGCCCTTGGTTCATATATAAGTGGCACTGGCGTATTAGTACAGAAAGCAAAAGCAAAAACAAGTAAGCAGGAAATTACGGTAAATAGCAAGTAATGAAATGAAATACACTTCCAGACAGCAATACAGTATGCCTCCTGGACGGTTTTCTTTAATTTGAGAGCGATAATGTTGTATTGAACTCTGAAATAGTATCAACATTGTCTTTGGTTGTATACAGGTAGCATATAGCTAAACATGTATCACAACATTAAATGTGGAATGGCAGTACTTACTCCAAAATACATAATTTTGGACAATGTTATTTTGAAGCAAAGCCCCAATTTTGTCAGCATTGGGTTCTTGAGAAGACATGACCTTCAACTTGTACATCAATTATTAAAATGTATGCCATGGCATATAGATTATTAGCCTTTCCTATGCATGCCATACATCTAGGGTGTATTCTTTTGCATGGCTTCTTTTGTGTAAAGAGTAATGGTGGCATGCAATGACTAATCGTTAATTGCTTACTAGCATGCGCAACCCCGTTGGTCTAATTTATATACTCCTGTAATTATTAGCCGTGACCCATATAGAGATACATCCTTTAGGCTTTTCCTGATTCTCCAAATATGCTTGTTCCAGGGGTCCAGTTTACATAATGTCCTGACAGTAACGTTTTTTCCCCAACGGCAACGGTGATGAATATCCAACAGCAGTACATATATATTATCAAATAAACTGATTCTAATCTGAATGGAGGAATGGATATAAACTATACTAACTATTTCAGGCATTAAATATTACACCATGAATTAAAGTCTCACTGAAGTACTCCAAACGCCTGACATATTTGCAGTAATGCCTAAATTATGGTTCATTTTAATGTATATATGCTTACTGTGCTCAGCGGAGTCATGCTTTTTCTTTTGACATTATTGCTTGAGAACATGTTTTAGGTGAAAGGAACATTTACCGTTACCGTTGGGACAATATTGCATCAATGTTACACATATTTTAATTTGTTAAGGTCTTGCTTCATGCAAATCTACATCTATGGACCACTTTAAGCAATGAATGTCAAAATTTGCAATATATTGTGTGGCAGACAACATTTTTGTTTCACAATCATCATAGACCATTTGCAATTTTTCTAGTTAAATTGTTTTTAATTTACACCTAAGCAAAATATTTGTGACGGCACACTTCATTTTAGCAAGCAGGAATACAAAATAATGATGTACTTTATGTTTTGAAACCATTATTCACATTTAATGTTATTGTCTTTTCTTGATTCAGTCATATACAGACAGTACAGTACCTCTTCTATTTTCAAAAAGGAAATATCAAATATCAGGAAAACATTCAGAATTTAGAATAAACGATCAATTTGAGGTTGTATTAAATTGATTTTTGAGCAAAATGTCACTCATTTTCTGCAACTGGCCATAATTTCCTGAAATTTAAATTGATTAGAATATATAGCATATCACTTAGAGTAGCCCCAGATTGTCCAATTCTTTTCCATGGAAGGAGTTATTTGTGCAATCAGAAATAGATAGAGCTGCAAGCTGAAGATTGCATGACAAGATCTATATTTTTTTTCTTTTTATGCTAATTTGTAGTCATGTAATCTATGTAATCAATGATAATAGAAAATTTGCACTTGACACCTGAAAAATATGTGCTTGACTCCGTAACATTGATCTAACCGTTTAGAAAAATAATATTTACTTACCCTTGTCGTTCAAATCTCTCTTTTGTATGTTATCTCACCTGATCACTGTCAATGGAGTGCTCTGATGGCCTTGGGAAAATATGGTTGGAACAGCTTCAGGCTTCAGCCTAAGCTTTATAGGTTCCTTTAGTCCTTTGCCTACATACTTAGCATACAATTCTTTCTCAAAGCAATTGTTCTCAAAGTGGTCGGAACATACTCTTGAATGTTTGGTGGGTTTAAAATTCACACGAGCAATTTGTGTAGCCATTGACGTAAAAAGCTGTCGGTCGCCTAGTGTAGTAGTTGATAGCGGTAGAAATATATGTTTGCTGTCCCTTTTCGCACTTAAATTGTTACAGCCAACAGCTGAACAGTACAACATTTTGTTCTAAATGCAACGGTGTTTCAAATTGATAAGTCAACTTCGCTTGTCACTATTTATGGGAGGTGTTAGGCCGACAATTTGTCCCGTTTTGTCCCAATTTGTTTCTTCCTTGTAAGCACATTTTTGATTCACCGGAAGGTCATCGCCAGTGACGCCAAGGCCTTGGCGTGTGATTGGCTAACTCGAGTCACAATTCAGAACATGTCAACACCTGAGCGAAAGCTGGGCGAAAATCAGTAGTCTATGCTGTTGATGTGCGATATTCTCAATTAATGGCAAATATATTTTACTTTATACACAGTTTTACTTTTATAACATAATAAACATAAAGCTGTTAGATATTGTAATTTATGTTGCATACCAAGTCTTTTCTTGACGGTGAGTGTTGTTGCAATCAACTGAAGGCTTTGGACGGAAGTGGTCCTGTGGACAAAACGATAATTGGTATATTTTTGCAAACGCTATAATATCGAAATAGTTACACGAAATAATTTGTTTCATATATGACACCCTTGCGAAATAGTGCTGGGTTACACATACATATTCTGGAGTCTCAAGTTATTCTATAGGCCATACGTTCCCTTACCGAGGATGATACGCTCACGCCAGAGACCAATGAATGATCTATCAAAAATACAGACATGCCACGTTGCGCAATACGAAGTTAGTCCGTCAATAATGAAGGCTCCACTATGTTTAATGTGTAACGCAAACAGTAGCCAATGCTGCCCTTACCCCAGCAAAACAACGTTTGTGTAACGTTTCTAAAACGGTTATAACGTAAATAAAAACCACATTAAAACGTTTAAAACGCTATGTGTTTGCTGGTACATTGCAATTACCTTCGCCAGCAATGTGGATACCACACCATGGTGGTCACACTCCATCGCTAGGTGAAGTGCAGTTCTGCCGTCCTTGTCCCTGATGCTTAATGTCGATGGTGCTCGTCGGTGGATATGTCCAGCGCTCCTTGAATGAGTATGAGCATGTTTAAGCGTACCAATTTGAACCTGTTTTTGGACATGTTTTGTCCAATCTGACGTGAAGGGTGGGGGTCGCTGGGTGTGGGGGGCGAAGGCATTCAACAGAGAATGCAGTTATATGTCTCCAAGAGATCCCACAAGGTGGCAGCAATTTACTAATCGAGAACCCCAGTCAGGGTCTCCTAGAATTTGGCTGGCTGGTTTCACGCCCAAATGTTATAAATGTCTATACGGCAGTAATATAAGTATTTTTTTACGAGCAGGTATGATATAGACATTGCCAGTTTCCAGACTTAATATTTGATTAACGACGTCATAATCCCCGGGTAAGACATATCCGCGAGAGGAAACAGTTCTCACAAGCGGCACCAAATTATTTTCAGAACACCTTCCATGAAATAAAGGTCAGATTTTGTTATTCAAGCGCGTAAATTTCTGGCTTAGGCAACCGAGTCGCTTGGTAATATATAGCCGGTCGCTCTTCAATTCTACAAGCCCCAAACTCAGAAACTCTAAGCTGGTACATGTATACACACGAAGTTGGGGCCGCGGAACCAGGCTACAGAAACTCGCGAGCGGACGGGGTGGAGTTACTGTGGAGCCAGCAGTTACAATATATTAATCAAGAAGGTCGTGCAAGTCAATTTTCAGATTGAACCTATCGAAGGTCGTGTGACATAGTTTAGTCTACTGTTGCTGATAAATATGATAATCAGTTACGAAACTATGCGGCTGAATATGTGACACTTACCGACTATCTTCTTGCAGAGCGGCCTGGTGCAAAACGCTGAACCCTCTCTGGTTTGTGAGTGTAAAGTCGACACCCGGATGACCGATCAAAAGTTCTTTGATCTCCATGTTGTCATTCGCGATGGCGTCATGCAGCGCTGTGTCACCTGATGAGTTCTGAAACAGACGCATTAATATCATGCAGTAAAGTCTGCATTGTAGTGAGATACGATGCAACTACGCCGTATCTAGACGTTGCACGGTGCTTGTCGTGACGTGTCGTGCCGTGTCAATGTTATTACAACGTCAAGTGTTTGCTGGGCAGCCGTACGTACCTGCATATTGATGTTCGCTACATGCCGTAGGATCGCCTTAACATGGTCAACATTCTGCTCACGCACTGCCACTTGCAAGGCGCTGTTGCTCTCACGAGTAACGTTGTCGATGCGCGCTCCGTGTCTCAGCAACAAGTCTGTTATCTCGGGATTGCCTCTGAGGAAACAAATATCTATATAGATCATCCACCAATCCTACATCATTCATGAATATACATAAATTAACATAGAATGCCGTTAAATCAAAATTGCAACACAAAGTGTGCTGCAAGCACATGGACGCATGCCCTACCATTCGCCAACCTAGTTTATGAATCCTGCTAATGTACCCTGGTTTGTTCACTCGATGCAATAGGGCATGTCAGTACTCGCGGGTTCTACTTCCGGCCTGGCATTTTGGGGACAAACAAACGAGCACGTGCTTTTTGTTCAGTGCGCAGCCTGACTCGCCCCCTGCGTAACAATGGATACCGCGCGCAGAGGGCTGTCATACTAGTTACGACATAGGACGCGGAACCAGGCAAGCTGCGCGGCCGGCGAGGCAAACAAGGGGTGGGTTGCAATTCGTCTTTCGTGCGTCTTAAATAAAGAACTGTTAACTGTTTCGTATCGATATGTTGGTAGATGACAATTTGAACATGTCATTTTCCATGATACTGGCCACGGTCAGTAAACTAGGCGCATAACAGGTAGATGATTTCCTAATGTTTACACTGATCTAGAGTGATTGGGTGACAGGTATGGACAGCCTTTGCCGTCAAAATTACAGTTTTTCAATCCTGAATGCAACTACCATTCAAATAGGATAATTTCAAAAGAACAACTTAGTAAATTAACTGTGCTAACATTATCTTTCTAAATTGCTTCAGTTCTGCTACATTCATAGTCTTGATGGGTATTTTGACAAACAGTTTCATGAGAACCACCAAATAGACCAGTACTGTGACTTTTCCATTTCTACAGAGTACGCTAGCTTACATGTACTTATCGGCTTACCGGTATAATGCTTTGGATCAAATACATTGTGTGGCATTTCTATGTTAAACTGGTGCGGCAAACTTAATATCCAAGAAGTATATACCTGTATGCAGTTGACCTCATTCATACCTCAGTTTAACGGGTCATTTCAAATATGCTAGCAAAAATAGATAATCTATGCTTCCTCTTTATGGGAATGGTAGAATTAAGCCTTAATTTATAAAACAAACAGTGTTTAGACTTTTATAGGTGGACATATGTGTTGATATTATTAATTTGTATAGCTGATGTGTCTACGTTCAGCTTACTGACAGCTTTAGTTCTACTACTTTGCTACTTTTGACATAAACACACTAGGAAACAAAAAATTTAAACATTGTGGCATCTTGAAATATATGGAGATTGTAATCAAGAATCTGTAATGTTAACATACAGAATCAATAATAATTCAGTGTAAAACCTTCATGATTCTCTACTTTTTTGCTCATACATGGCATAAACATGATGATAATAAATTCAAGTTTCAATTTCTCTCTTTGCATTGGATTTTCTTCTATCATATCAGTTTAATTGGGTTGACAACATCTGGTATAAAATAAGATCTGCAGGTATTTCAAATGTAGCAAATACAAAAACTAAGTAAAGGTACAAAACATGAGATACGTCATCCCTCATCAAATTCATAACATTTCCTTTTAAGGTTGTCCAATTAATTTTGATTAAATTATCCATTTCATAGCTACTTTTGTCCTGATGTCTATACATGAAACATATGATAAAGAAACTTATTGATAACAATTAATCCACATGTAATTCAGTAATATTATGAAATATATTATTATATATATTATACATAGATACATTTTTATGTATCCAGCATAAACATATAAAATCCCAATAAAGGGATCACCAATTTATATTTTGCATTTTGTTAGTAAATTTCATCTATTAATTCTCCTGCATTGAACTACAGTAATGACAAGGGCACATTCCTTGGTTAATAAATCCTTTGTACCGTAGTAAATATAAGATATAAACTTTTTTAAATATTTCAGTTTCTACCCGTACATTGTATTAGATTGTGTTCCATCCATTTAAATGAGGAAAAGATAAATTAATGACTTTTAAAATAAAATAAGATATTATATGGTTTAAATGGATATAATATTCATCAACTTTGTTCTACATTAAGTCAGCCCTGGGTAACAAATAGTGTTCATGACATTTGCAAATTGAAATCTACATTGAAATTAATGATGCATAAATCTGTAATGAAAAGATGTCATTTTTAGAATGTCCGACTTAATTTTGATTAAATTGCACCTTTTTGGTACTGTTTTCCTGAGGTCTATACATATGATATATATTAATAAAACCAAAAAACTACAAACTAAGAAAAATATCCATAATAACAAGTAGCAAATAAGGACACGCGTAACATTGAACATCTTGGCAGGTTTATATATATATTTTCATTTAACCAGCATAAACATCACAAATAACAATAAAATGATACTAATAATCAATATATATGGCATATGTTATTACTTTTATTCTTTTCTCTAATATTTAGCTACAGTTTGGATAAACTGATGTTGTATAATCACTTTTCAGACTTGTGCACGGTTGCTATAGTATATATTATAACGTGCTCCATTATTTGATGGGACCAGTTTACAACACTTAAAATATAACTGGACATCACGATTCAGTAGGCTATGATAATCAACTTTCTACTTTCTGATGACAAACATTATTCATGACATTGGCAAATCTATCAATTTTCTTTAAATGTTCTAGAGTTTGCAGTCTGTTAACTTTTTGATTTCTTCATAGATTTAGTTGACATTTGCATCCGCATACTTTGTACTCTTATCTAATTTATATTTACATACTTTGCAATGTTTTATTGGTATGTTCACTAATGGATTGTTGACTTGCAAAAACCCAATATTTCAATATAATCAAAAAACTAAAATTTGACAAATTGAAAAAAAAATAATCATAAATAAAAACATATGTAAAAGACGTATCATTTCCCATATGCTTAGATCTTAATCTATGTGTAATATATATCACAGACAAATATGTACTTATATTGTACTCATTATTTGACATGTATTCGCTAAATACAAAGGGCATGATTGAGGATTGATATAATGTCACAATATTTAAGTTAATACATGTATTTTAATTTGATAATGTTATTCCCATTCAAAGCTTTATTTAAAATAAAGCTGAGTCATAATTTGTCAAAGTCTTCATAATTGATTCCTTGATTTGGACAAGACTGTAATAAAATCCTTCGCGGTAAAATAACAATATAGCAAATGGCACAATAACATGCGGTAACTTAGAAAGGATGGCGTTGGGCAGGCTTTCGAGAATCATACCTGTGAATGGCATTGAAGAGTGCCGTGTTGCCCTCCACAGCAGGGAGGTGTACATTCGCCTTGCCCTAAAACAAATAATGTAGACGCATATACAGCTACTTGTCACTATGTGCCACTTGCAACATGTGGCTTGAGCGATGAATCAGAGGTATAGATTTAGCAAAAAAACCTGTTGATTAAGTTCCGACCGGTCACATACGCAATGATCACACTTGCTAATAACAAACGACTTCACCACGGCAGCGTGCAGGGTCATTTAGCATGTTTAGTGTATTATGTTTTTTTACCGTTGTAATCAAGGTCGAAGCGACCTCTGTGTGTCCGTTCACTGCCGCCACATGGAGCGCTGTGACGCCCTCGTCGGTTTGTAAATCCACCATTTGCGGTGCTCGATGCAGGATCAGTTCAGTGGCACTGAAAGACAAAACAACGTCGTATTTTGATATTTATATGAATAAAAACGTCCTCACGGTTGGTTGTACATTCAGGACGCTTTAACCACTTTTGATCATATCGCGTCAAAGGAAGGAGGAAGGGCGAGTTGAGCCATGTCTCCGTGGTAAACCGCCACTCTTTGCGAAGGACATATGATCCTTGTCCTGCGACCAGACATACATGACCTTGGCGGAACGCGAACCCGTTAGGCTCTCAGGTGGCCAGAGCACCCAAGGCGAGCGCTCTAACCCACTGAGCTACCGGGCCTGTCCCCCGTCCTCGCCGTGTGAGCTCGAAACACCTGTATCTCGTCGTACACTACCGTAAGGTGGTGGACAATGTAGCCAGTGGTATCAATAAATAGCCTGCAACAGGCCTAATTGGTATTGGCGCTGTCACTGGATGCATTTGTTTGGACCAGGATATAAATCCAGCACGTTATAGCCGAAACGAAAATGTGCACACATCTCACATTTGGTAAATTTAGGGACCCCGGTTTCAGTCTAGTATACGACTTGAACCAGCCGCCATTTTACCCCGAATCCCCCGTTTGTTGTTTGACCGGGAAACACTTGGCATGCAGATTGAATATGCGCGGACCCGATCTGAACGAGTGTAGTGGGGGCTGGCGATAAGCGTGGTGCGCGTACCTGAGCTACCAAAGATTCGCATACCCTATGCCGTATATACAACTATGTGCAATAGTCGTTCCCACGCATGTATCCCGCATGAATACGTGCCCAAGGGCAGGGACGTCACAATAATTCTAACTAATAATTACAACCCGATACCCGAGGAAACGAAGCGACCTGCAAACAAAACTGCCAAGACAACCAGAACTTACGCATTGCTTCCGTGAAACGCTGCGAGGTGCAAGGCGTTGAAATCTAGTTTGTTCCTGCGCATGAGATCGATGGTGGGGTGACGGACTAGCAGCTTTATTGCCGCCTCGTTGTCCTCTTCGATGGCGAAGTGCAACGCCGTGTCGCCATCCGAGTTCTATGGAAGCAAGGAGAATCATGTATGTACGTTTGTATGCATATGTACTCCTTCTGGCATAAACGCTTCAGTTGATAATTTTGCCTTTCTTTTCGCGCGAGCTACAATTCGGGTACACCGCACGCACACAGCTATGGGATAGGTGACGCAGAACGTCACTGGATGGAAAGCTGCATACGGCCCTTAAAGCAACTAAAGCTAACCAGCAAGTTGTTGGCTTTGGGCCTGCATTAGATTTTGTGTTAGTTTTTTTACGTAATGCTTGTAGTGCCACATGAGAAATCAAGAAAAGAATAATCGAAGTGGATAGTTACTGATCATTCGAGTATATATATGTATATATTAAATACATATACAAATATATATTAAATACTTATCTAATTATATTATAAAATACCTGTCCAATTATATTTTTAATACATTTTAAATTATATTTTAAATACATGTTATAATATTGTACGTTATATTTTATACTACATTTTTGCCAAGTTTGATAATATATTTTAGTACATTTTTTTGGGTTTGAGTTTCTGTACTTTTTGTTTTATTATATATTGTATAATATATATAGAAAGATATATATTTCCTGCTGTCCGTTATTATGACTTATATCTGCTTAAACTCAAGTAAACGGTGCGTGTTGAGATATTATCAAGTTTGCAATGTTATATCTTGTATTACATAGCGTATAATATATATCTACATGTCAATATGAATATATATTTCCTATTGCTTAATATGGTTATAATTAAGCTATTGCAGACAGCATGTTTTGAGTCATTATCAATTGTGCACCGGTTTATCATGACGACATTTCATGTATCGATTTAACAGAACTGAACGGATCTCAGTGTTGTCATTGCCCATTGTAACGTTAGCCAACGCAAATTCCTCAACTTCGAACTCGAACTCTGTGTACCCCCCGGCTTGGTTGCTGGACACGTTTGCATCTCTCTCATTAGCGGAACACAACATGTCCGCAAACGGTTCCATCATTTTAACCCCATCACCCATTTTTATGCGAACTTTAAAATGATGACCAAGGTGTCAGCACAAGCAGGAAAACTGTTTGTACTATGGTGAAGTAATTGCATGTTGCAAATGCATTTGCACATTCGTGTCGGGCGTGCCAGGCCGTGTCCGGGTCCGTATCGATGTTAACCCGTCACAATCATGTGTGTACAACAACTACATGTTTCACCATATACCAACAGGCCTAATATCTAAGTTATGCTTCTGTCCCACATTGTTACGGGATATAAAACTATTCAAGTATTAGATCACTCGAAAGCTTGAATATTATCCCAAAAGTTATAATAGCGCCGTGCAGTGCCGTATCGCCATCGGAATTCTTTCAATAACAAAAGAAATGGCCTGAAGAGGGGTATACACGCGGGTGAATTGACACGGATATGGCATGGACAATCTATTTCAACATATCTTGTGGAGACAGCGCCTAGTCACTCCCGTTTTGTATGATAATTTACCGCCGTTTTATATATCAATACCTGCATGTTGACGTCTGAACCATATTCAAGAAGTAATTGGACGCAGTGCACGTGCTTTCGGTCCAAGTGTAATGCAGCTGATCCGTCCTTGG
Source organism: Arenicola marina (assembly GCA_964019135.1). Lineage (NCBI taxonomy): Eukaryota > Metazoa > Annelida > Polychaeta > Arenicolidae > Arenicola > Arenicola marina. The sequence continues at coordinate 29,464,606 of OZ025253.1, read as the reverse complement.
TCACAGCATTGACATTCGGACCCTGGTGCAGTAAAATGAAGACAAACAGCCTAATCATTCACAATGCAACAAATGCTGATGGGTGTGTCAAGCGCAGCCTGTCCAGCATTCTGGTTATTATCAACAAATCGTGTTTATGAAGGGTTGGGAATGATATCAAGCGCAATATAGTGACATTACCTCAGAGCCCAAAGATGGAATTATTGCATGGTGTCCGTTACAAGCAGCAAAGTGAAGTGCCGTCCAGCCATCGTCGTCCTTGGCATCTATAGTTTCCTTTGCTCGCCGTAGTATATGCTGCATAGCGCTACAAAACACACAACATATTACAATAGCACCGGTTATATTATCTCATAGCCCCTAATCCTCGATATATGGGCTGCACGTACGTGACATCACATACAGCACGCGCTCACCTCCAGCGAATACGGTTTTGGGTACAAGACACCGCCCCATATGTATCACATGTGGAACTTATTTTAATTGCGTGCAACGCATAGATAACCAGCGTATTTCGATTCAAAATTAGCATGAGTGTGAAGGTACACCCCCAAACATTTACTCCATAGGGTTTTCAACTCTAACAGTGCATTCATATCCAAAACATCACTGAGGCTTGATACCCAAAATGAAGTATATGCTTCTAGAGGTGAGCGTTCGCTGTCTGTGACGTCACTTACCGACCTGCCGTGAAATTAGTCATTTATTTATTATGACTGGAATAATACAAACCGGTCGATGTCATTATTATTATTTGTATTTACTTACTGTAAGTGGCCTTGCAACGCGCTTAGTTGTAAGACGTTGAAATCTCCATTGTTCACCAGCGTGAAATCCACATCTGGATGATTGACCTGCGAAATTAGCCGACACATGCAGTTTATTAACACATGCAAAAAAATGTACCTTCATTCAAGCATGCAATTATATGCAAAATTATGGGGCATTGGTTTGTTGAGCATCATGATGCGCTCGAGCATGACATATTCCGCATGTAACCACAACAGCTGACGTCGTGACTACATGAACAACAGCATGGCTTTGGGGTGCGCCATCTTGCAAGAAGATTTTTCTCGACGGCTTTCTTTATCATTTCACCTGAACCACCAAGATGCACAAGTTCTGTCACAAACTTGTCAATCATTTCTGGTAACCCACATGGCTACCTTGCCCACCCACACCTCGCTGCAGTTGGTGGTACAGAGTGACAGGTACAATTTGGTCCACTTATCCTGGGGCACATAGACCAAAAATGTCATATAATAATGTTTTTCCGTTCCAATTGTCATAGACTATTGCTCTCAGGAATAAAAACGTGTCCAATAGATCTCAATATCGAACACTCACAGCATTCAATTGTGCGTTTGTTTGCTTTCAGATAATGGCTTGTGCTATACGACAAATCTACAACTGTGATGTGTTCTTACATGTAGCTTCCCACATATCATCGTAATCGAATCGCTAATCGAAGTCACCTGACAGCATTAAATGGTTTAAATACCGTTTCCCAATTGTTTGCAGAAAAATTATGAATATGTTTATTGATGCACAGATAAACACTTCACAATTACTGCTTTGTGCATCTTCGTATGTGGTTCGACTATTCAAACCATCTATCAGTGGCAGCATGGCTTGCACTGTAACAAGCCCCATATTCGGAGAGACATCATGTGATCACCTTGGGAATGTTAACTGGTTTACTGACTGACCCGGCCTGACAATGCAATGGGGTTATGCATATCACGATTTACCATATGTATAAAGTAAAATGTCGGCGTTACAGCCTCGCACACCACAGGGGTTGGGTTAAGGCATATTGCACATAACCAATGATAGAAAATAAGCTGATGCATACTGCCCATTGTACATACCCGGGGTGTATACAATATATGCGATATTACATAATTTACATGCGTCGCAAGTGTTGCAAAACTGAGGGTCGCTGAGCCCTGGCTTCATATGCACTGTTGGCTAAGTTTTGAATTATTACTTAGTCTAGGCTATACAAAAGATCAGTGGAAACATGTAGTGAGATTTTCAGGAAGGAAAGTTTCTTCTCGACTGCTTATAAGGGGAAAACCATGTTATACCTGCATTGGTCTTCAACAGCAATTTCACTTAATCTAGCGCAATATGTACAACACTTTTTAATCGAATGTCTTGTATCTAACTATGTCTGTTTGATTTGTGAGTAGAACACATCGACCTTGCTAAAGCATTTATGTCAATCATGGTGACATCCTTTGCAATGCAGTTATGGTTCTAGCAAGGTTTTAAATTCGTTTGTCAAGTTTACTCTACTAGTTCAACTTAGTTAAACCACTCTTGTGAAGCTGCATTATTTAATATCTGCCTTATTTCGCCAATGGAAACCTCAACAGTTCAAATCTCATGGTCATTTAACCAATATTAAATTATAATCTATGACAATGTTTCTAATACTGATAGCCCGAGTAATTATTTCACTAGTATTTAGGTTGTACACCAATTTAGCCAACTTTTGGTAATCTGAAGTCATCCATCCCGAACAATATACACCAATATATTCATTAACTTTTTTGCAAACACTCGTAATCACTTCCTTCCATATTTCATTAACAGATGTTATCACCGGAATAACCAACGTTATTCTGATAAATGAGAGTATATGCCTACAGCGGCCTCGGATGTGTAAAAATGTCAATGAGCTGTCGGTATGTGTGTCTATTTGTCCCTTCCGCACCGGATGCGTCAACAATGTCGCCCTTTTGCAAATTATCTTACTCTTTACGCATGGTCACATGTCTGCTGTAAGCTGTGGCGACTGGTTCGATGTCGTACGTTGGCATAGGCTGTGATGAAATAAGTGTGCAAGGTGTTGTAACGAAAGACGTTACTCTTCTGATTGCAAAAGCATCTTTGGAAGACTTTTTTTAAGCTTTGGGGTCGCACAGCCCCTGACACAGCCCCGCGTACAGACGATGTCAAACCCAGAGGGTGCGCTCAGATCTCGGATATAGGTGCCCAGTTTACACCGGCTTTCAGCATTCCTCATGTATCAGGTTTCAACTTGTAGGTCCCCGTACAAGAGTGATAGTGTTGTAGCTATTGCATCGAGCTCCACACCTGGAGTTTCACACCACGGTGCCATATTTTTAGTCGGCAGGATTAAGACATCAGTTGTGTGGCAACGATCAAGCACTACATCAAGGCCGTAAATTGATGTCCCATTGCAACAGTCCTATGGACGAACGCATAAAGACCAGGGAAGTTCCAGATATCCATTGTAGGAACTTCCAGAGAAGGATATCAGCCGAGACTCAGCATCTTCTTATACCTCCCAGATGGTCCTCGTGCGGCACAATGACTGTCAGATGAGACTTAGTGTCTTACAAAAAGCATTATAGAAAGAATGATTCATACCCTTCGCCACGCATCAAATACGCCTTTGAGTCCCTCTGTGGTGCAACTTTGTTCTCGATTATCCGTATGGCATCAGCTCACAATCACGTGGAAGTGAACCCGGATGATCAACACAAGACCATTTATCACATCAGTGGGCTTGTATGAATGTACCAAGGCGCCATTCAGTTGTCTCCAATGCTCTGACAATGATCGCGTGCTTGATTGGACACTTAGTTCGAGACTAAAGATTCGAAATCCTCCTAGTGTATTTAGATGAAATCAATATTTACAACAGAAATAGACACATATGACATATGACATATGAGAGACTAGACACTGATCGTCCGACGACTTGATGCAAGACAACAATTCTGATTGGTTCAAGAGTAAAGTTTCTTATGTTGGTCACCACCCGTCTGAAGAAGGAATGAATATGAATCCCGATTGGAACAATTGAAAATTGGAACTTACTAGGCAGAAGAATACGAAAATATGGATGCCCACTTAAGTGACGAGTGTCCTGCACTGCACTGACGAGGGTCCCATTCTAGCTTACCTGGACTTCAACAACTACCCCTGTGTAGTGTACCTCATGAATCACATCCGGGAATTTGAGCGGTCTTGGGCCAGAAGTAAAATGACCATTATAAAAGAAAATTATTGCTTACGCGAGTCGAGAAAGGAAAGGGGGAAAGGGTGAAAGAATGTGTATAGTTACAATTCCAAGGATGCGCGCCTCGCGCTCTTATGGACTGTGACGGAGCAATATAAGGAATATCTGATACACCAGCAATTTAACGCTGAACGGACAACAATGCATTGACGAATCGAATATCAATTGCGCTTGCAAGTTTTAAATTTCAAATAAGTACTAATAACAAATAAATCTGGTATCAACAACTAAGATTGTGATGCGTTGCCCAGACTAGATCGGCGGCCCTGGAATGAAACTAGTGACAATGTTGCTGCTGTTTGATACGTTGCTGATATTATCAATCCCACTCTTAACTGTATGGCCATTCCATCGGAAGTACATGTCGTAAAAATAGTAATATTGTGCAATCGGATATTATTACACCACGGCGGTGATTAGTTGGTGGTTCTACATGTATATACAAGTCAAAGAGGGACTTCGCCACAAACTGTAGGTTCAATGCCGATTCCTCACATCATTCCACCGTTTCATTTCCGTGCCGAATCGGAAGTAAAACCGTTGCTGACCATTCGTTCATCTGAAGCGCATGTGCTCAAACAAAACACGATTTCAAGATTATATTCAAGACAAAATGGACTTATTTAACATGGAGAATAGATTGTTTTTTCTCAAATTTACAGAAAACATCAGTTTGAATAATAACATTCCCAAATATTAATGGATATCGTTGACATTGGTTGGTGTTTCTCAAGCAGATTTTCTATGCGAACTTCAAAGTGATGACCAAGGTGTCAACACAAACAGGAAAACCGTTTCATTCGTGTCGGGCGTGTCCGGCCGTGTAGATGTTAACCCGTCACAATCCTGTGTGTGCAACAATGTAGGGAATCAATGTAGGAAATAGGGTCCTACATGTTCCAGCATATACCAACAGGAATAATATTTAAGTTTTGCTTATGTCTCGCATTGTGGAGGGAGATAAAACTATACACGTATTAGATCGTACGAAAACTTCAATATTATCCCCTGAATGCGCGACATCGGTCGCAATAAAACACGGTGCTGGTGGTTTCAAAATAAACTAATAAAATTATTAATTGGGTACAAACCAATATTTCTATTGCCTCCATGGCTTTTCCACGAATAGCGTCGTGCAGTGCCGTATCGCCATCCGAATTCTGTCAACAACAAAAGAAATGGCCTGAAGCTGGGGTATACAGGCGGGTGAATTGACACGGATATGGCATGGACAATCTATTTCAACATATCTTTTAGAGACAGCGCATACAGTCTCCCCCGATTTGCACGATCATTTACCGTCGTTTATATATAAATACCTGAATATTAACGTCTGAACCATAATCAAGAAGTAATTGGACGCGGTGCACGTGCTTTTGCTCCAAGTGAAATGCAGCTGCTCCTTCCTTGATCACAGCATTGGCATTCGCACCCTGGCGCAGTAAAATGAAGACAAACAGCATAATCATTCACAATGCAAGAAATGCTGATGGGTGTGTCAAGCATTCTGGTTATGATCAACAAATCGTGTTAATGAATGGTTGGGAATAATATCAAGTGCAATATAGTGACAGTACCTCAGATCCCAAAGTTGGAATTATTGCATGGTGTCCGTTATAAGCAGCCAAGTGTAGTGGCGTCCACCCATCGTAATTCTTGGCGTTTACGGTTTCCTTTGCTCGCCGTAGTATATGCTGCATAGCGCTACAAAACACATAACATATTACAATAGCGGCAGTTATATTGTTCCTTACCCCCTATTCGTCGATATGGGGCAGTTAAGTGACATCACAGACAACACGTGCTCACCTCCAGCGAATCCGGTTTTGGGTACATGACACTTCACCGCCCCAAATACATCATATGTGAAGCTCATGTAATGGCGTGAAACGCACAGAAAACCAACGTATTTCGATTCAAAATTAGCATGATTATGAAGGTACACCCCCAACCATTTATTCCATAGGGTTTTCAACCCTAGCAGTGCATTCATATCCAAAACATCACTGAGTCTAATTTGAGGCCCAAAGTGAAATATATACTTATGGAGGCGAGCGCGCGCTGCCGTGAAATTAGTCGTTTAGCGGTTAGGACTGGAATGATATATACAGGTCGATTTCATGATGATTAATCGTAATTACTTACTGTATGTTGCCTCGCAACGCGCTTTGGTGTAAGACGTTGGTACCTCTATTATTCACAAGCGTGAAGTCCACATCTGGATGATTGACCTGCGACATTAGCCGACACATGTAGTTTATTAAAACATGCAAAATGTACCTTCGTGCAAACATATAAGCAAAAAAACAAACAAACCACGAAAGTAACTAACGTAACCTATAAAACTGCACATTAATATATGTTTGATTGCATTATGTCATGTGTGATGCATGATACACATACACGAAAACAAAGACACCAGGATATGTTAACACCATTTTAGAGAGTCCTTACATTATTGGGGAGTTTGGATATGCGACAGGAGTAATCGGCGCATATATTTGAAGCATGGACACTCATACATTCCGCTTGTGTGCGGATAAAAATGCTGCACTTGTCGAACTGAACATATTATCAGGATCATTAAACGGTATTACAAAAGAAATCAACGGGTACACGTTGTGTTAATTATTTCATCCTTGTTATTATTTACAGATTTCTTGAAGGTCGACATAGCTTTTACGAAATAGTTTTACGAACAAATATATAATTAAGACTAAGATTTCACAAGCATTTTCAGTTTGGGAACCAGCAGTTAAGCATTCTAAGCAGCTTCAAGTTTGAGCTGAGCGACCAACTTCCATAATAGTAGGTATTGTAATTGTATTAGTATTATTAAATATCCTGCATGAGCTGTATCCCTCCTCTAGTTTCATCAGATATATTTCATCATACAATTGTGAATTGTCTAGAGCAATCCATTACCTATGAATTGTCTTTTGAGCATAACCACAATTTGATTAAAAAAAAGAATTGAACTCGCATGGAAAACAATTGGTGAGGGAGGTAAGCGGCGATGGGAGGGGGCGGCGGGGAAATGTTAGAGCCGTCCGCCACGCTGATTGAATGCACATACATCTTGTTGTAAGAGCCTGAATTCATGTAAGTCTAATTAAATCCAAATTCAAATCCAATGCCCTACTTTCCAGAGTATAAAACGATATGCACACACATAATGATCAACCCACCCCATGACGGCAACATGAATAGCCGTGTTGCCATCACTGTCGCCTCGATCGAGCTCGGCGCCCGGGGACACCAGCTGACGGACAAAATCGACGTGACCCATGGAACTGGCTACGTGCAGCGCGGACATCGGATCCGCGTCATTCACCTTGAAGGACATAGCAAAAGAATACAACGCATCTAAGTAAGCGTGTCTGCATATCATGCGGCAGGTTTGGATTGTGTGACTAGCTGTTAGCATTGCAGTAAGTTAACGAGGGTATCGATACAACATCATTCAAATGAGTCGCTAAAGTATGTCACAGTTAATGCGAATGGAGCCCTAGTTGAAAGCCCTAGTCTTACCTTGTCTGGGTACTTCCTGATGATATCGCCAATGACACCAGCAAATCCATGGAGTGCGTCTTGCATTATCATGCTTGATCTTGATAACTCTTGCAACGTGAACCAACGTATTAAGACTCTCTGGAGGCCACCTGTCGAGAAAACATTGCATATCTGGTATTTGATCATGCAATATATTAAAAGAATGTTATTATCATATATTTAGAAATGACGATGAATAACAAATAACCGCCCTGTGTGCATCAACTTTCTGCAACCGATACATTTGCTAAGCGGATCATTAAGCAAAAATTGCATTTAAGGGCGACATCACATTTCTATATGGTTTCAAACTCCTTAAATGACTCATATAGCTTCTTTTCTTTGGTGCCGCTTAGGTAATGCATGTGGTTGTATATGTTCCCTTTTTCTCATGTTAATCATGTCGCATCCGTGCAATATAAAGGAACAATAATAAAATTGAAAAAAAATTAACGATATATTCGTTGTGCAATGCGTGTTCTTCGTATGCAACAGTCAGCTGCGCAGTACAACCCAAGTGGATATTGCATCAGTCAATATGTCAATTGCGCGCTCGATGTTGTGACGTCTGACAAATTCTAGACATTTTGAAATGGCTTTTTATTGTCTCCAGTACAAACAATGTATGTGTTATGGTCACACTGCTTGGTCATTATATATGCATGCCACACCCGTTTGGCTCATAATGGTAGTAGCATTTTATCGCTGTGAGAAAATGGCTGTATTAGATGCAAGACAAATCAACGTATCTAAGTAAATACAAGGAGTAAAGTATGGCCTATGCTTGTTTCGCTGAACTTAAAGGTTGCTGAACTTAAAGGTTGCATAAATAATTGTGTTCTACATATATAAGGGTGATGGGGTGAGTCACTACTATGGCGCTGTCTGGTTTGCTGATATACTAACCCAATGACTCGTTGGGGTATTGTGCCTTATCTGCGTCCTGTGGTGGGTGTTGAGACAAGGTACACACTGCTGGATTCAAGGTCCATGTGGCATTGCACACGGAAACCCGTAAATCCCCTGTCCTAAGCACCTTCACAACCTTCCCCACTTTACCCGGGATCTGGCGTGAATAAAAATGAAACACAACTAAGTGAGCTATCATTATGCCACAGCTGGGTGCCTTTATATATCTAAAATCCTAGTAAATAAAGACAAAAACAAGACGACTCACAGCCATAGGCTGAACAGTTATTGTGCACAAACCTGCAGGCAAAAAGCGACCATTGGCATAGATTACGTAGTTGATTAGCGCTAACTTGACTCATCATTGGCGTTCGAGATAGGAGGTGCCCCTCTTTCAAGCACCCTGTTGCCGACCTGAACGTCATATTGCTGGAAATCCACGAGCATCCTACGTTAGTCTTGACTCAAATTTCATCCCAATGGTTCAAACTGTAACTAAGTTATGGTTCATCGAGGTACGAAGCGCTTCTCAACAGGTGCTAAACGTCAAAACAAAACGTCATGACGTCGCACTACGCGGCAACTACGGATCCCACGCCAGGCAGAATGGGGTCTATTCCCTGTTTTTGACTAGGAGGGTCAGGGAAGTTCGGCAGGGAAGGGAAGTTCGGTTCTATTTAATTTCCATCGGGATTAGGTGACTAATAACTATTCCTGATAATGGTCAGCAAATGCTGGTTATTAGACTATAAACGGCGAAATAATCTTGGTATGAATAAAAAGCATATGTGGATTATTCATTAAGGAAATTAGGTCAATGTATCGTGCGTCTTTTTGGATGGGGTATTACTAAAGACGCTAGGGTCCGGGTGAATTGCCAAAACCGCTTAGTCACGATGACTATATCTGACAAATCTTCCGATTCTGTATGCTCAATAATATGTCATAGGTAATATCAAAACGGGTGAACGCAACTTTCGTTTCCGACTGATCAAATGTTATACTGTTTAAGAATGTGGGCCAACGTACCACATTTCCTGCATGGGCATTTCTACTAACACTCTAGCAAGTGTTACAGTTTCACAATGCAGCAAATCTATAATAACTATAATGTCGCCATTCATATTGCGTAACTCAAAATGATTGGCACTGGGGGAGATAACGAAAATAACGAAAATGGAGTTTGAATCTGCAATTGAGGTGGATATACACACACTTGATTTCAAAGCAAATCTAAATGCATGTGCTTAATTAATTTCGAAAACAAATTGCAACACCTGCTAGGTAAATCCAAAATAAAAGCCAAGTGGTTCAATAACAGATTATGTTAGACTACACTTCATCTGTAAACAAGAAGGGAATAACTGTATTTGCACTAAATGGCTGCATTATAATAATGATCCATGAATTAATGGTACCATATACAGCATATTCAACTTGAAACAAAGTAGATTAAACAGTTGAAACCTTGAAAGTTCAAGTGTCATTTGCCAACAAACACACTTCAGTCATATAGCATAATTACTAAAGCAAGAACGTGCTTTAAAAGAACTTCCTCACGCTTCCCCATGCAGCTATACATCCTTTAAGCGCATGAACTATGGGGAAGTGCGTATCTATGGCGTAGTGTCGTGTTGCAATAACGAGCGGTCAGAATTATTTGCATGCCGCCCTGTTATTTAGAAATCTTAATATTAGTGCTGGAGAAGAGGCGGTCCAGGATGATACTTTCAAACGGAACGGTGTTGAGGTTGTTTCATGTTTGCAAGAGGACTCGGGTTCGTGTATCGCCCCCATGGCTTCGCATTAGTATGTAACTGTCATGGTAAACGGGAGTGAATGAAATATTAGATTTGACTCACTGTGCGCATCTGAGATGTCCAACGACCGTGTCCCACCTGCAGTGTCTACTTGCGAACGCGCTTAATGTTTTTGTAAATTAAGTAAATTGCGGACGTCCATTTAGGCTGCGACCTTTGTGGTATAACCATCAGCTAATGGGTTTTGGTCGAGTCTGTGAGGGTCTGCCGGTCCCAGGGATATACAGTTCATATCATATGTAGGATGAACCTGCATTAGTGTCAGCCTACATGTAATTTATAGCGGGACACTATAAATTATCCATGTTATCCAAATGTAACGTTGATTCGATGGATAAAACAATTTAAAATGGCTTCATTGCTGGTTCCGATTGGCTTCACCAATTGTTTGCCAATTTGGATGCCAAGTGATTTACTTAAATATGACAATTGTATGAATTCGGTTATGGATTGCTCATTATAAAGCCGACGTTAATGAAAAAAATACACGATTATGCACTTGCATATGAAACCACTGCTATGACCCTTTTGACCTTGACCTGGCTAGATCACTAGGGCAGGCAATGACCGACGAATGATTTGAATCTGCCCATAGTGGCGCCTCTATTGCGATACCGCCCGCATTACCTCTCTCTCTCTCTCTCAATATCTCTCTCTCTCTCGCTCTCTCTCTCTCTCTCTCTCTGGCTTGTAGAGCCGATGGCGATTTGCGGGCAGTGGTTGGGGAAATGGTGGATGCCTCTCCCCGTGTATACCTAGCTTGACCCATGCAGCGCTGAGAGAGCGTTCCGCCCACCCCGCCCCTCCCCACCCCACACCCACGTGGCTGACTGCCCCGAGAGCTGACATGTGGACGATGAAGAAAGCGGTTCTTGTGGCTTGTGTTTCCCTGTTGTGTCTCCTGGTAATTTACTGTGAGTCCTCTTGGTCACCCTCTTCCCATTTTGTATATATATACATATACTATAATATGACTTCGGTCATAGATTGCTCATTATAAAGCCGACACGTATGACACGTATGACATATAGATATCTATGTTTCTTCATTGAATCGATAACACATGCATTTTTGTATGTGTGTAAATACGTATATATGAACTAGAGTATAGGTTTCTCATTGATTGGGAACATTTGCTGTCAGTGTTGAATTTATTGTCGCGCATTTATGCGTACTTTAATGTAGTAGCTGTATTTCAAATAATATTGCTTGTTTATTCTATCAAGTAAGCTAACCGAACTGTATTTTCTAATATCATATTTTAAATTTAAACTGGACGGATTTCATTCGGGAATTGATATGGGATAAAGTAATTTAATCTTATATAATTCTGTTATTTTAATTTTTGATCTATTTTGTAATCATAAATAGTGCGCGGTTCGACCCGAACAGCATAGCGATACATTTAAGTTGTACCATATATCAACAGTTGCAGCATCGCAATAACTTGTTCATGCCAAGCCGTGACAAAATGAAACAAGTATCAGTTAATTTCCTCTGTTTTCGGTGTTCAGTCCTCTGTTTTGCATGACAATGTTTCGGTTACTTTCCTCGCTTTTCGGTGTTCAGACCCTTTCTATTTTTTAACCATTGACTGTTTTTTTGCAGATGTCTGCGTGCGAGAAGAGTCCTCGGCTGGCGGGGGCGACCACGCCCACGCCGCCGCCCACGGCCAGGGGGACCCCAACCTCTGGGCTGCCAAGAGACCAAAGTCCTACGGGGGTGACGCCTCCCCCGGGGGCCGGAGGGGTGGCGACTTCGGTGGGGCGAACTCTCCGGGGATGGACGACTTAATCGCGTTGGCTCTGAACGACTGGCGCTCCGCGGAGGGTCGGGAGGGCGGTGTACCCCCCGGGGAGGGTCCCGCCAACAGCTGGGAGGGTGACGTGGAGTCGCACCTGGCCCGACAGCGCTCCCTGGAGTACTGCAACCCCCCGGATGACCACATCGCAGCGGAGGAAGGTAAATGCTGACGTCATTACATAATAATATGAACGAGATTTATGTGACCCAGTGATCAAGCTAAGCACTTAAATAAATCATGAAAAAATATAATTTATAAATAATATGTTCATTAGGCTTGGCCTCAGCTGGCCTCAGCTGGCCTCAGCTGCTACCACAACAACCCAACCACTCGAAATAACGTGCGTGGTAACGTTATGATTACACATTAATTTTTTTGTCATTAATGTAAAAGTGTATTAGTGTTTTATAATCTATCTAATAGTTTTAGATCTGCCACGTTTATTACCATTGATTATTGTATGTTTGTAGATCGTTTATAGACCGCATATATTTTATATTATGTTACCTCTTATATATGTATTTATTATCTACTGCTTTATTATAATATTTTTTTCATTTTATAGTAAACCTAACACATATGTGATTTAATTGGTTTATTGTATGCCACTAGATCCACCGCGTATTTTACTGGGAGTACTGACATTATTGGTAGAGTTTGGGAGAAGGACAGTTGGTTGTTGTTGTAATTTCCGGCATGGCAACAAGATGCGGTGAAAATTACACAGACATATTATTATATCAAGCTAAAATATCATATCATATAACAAACAAGCAGTATATCCTGTGTAAAAAAAATCAGTTAAAAGTCTTCATGTCTCGATGGGAGAAACTTTTATTTCTTATATCCTAATTGCCATGTATGTGTTAATGCATTACCACAATGTCTTCTCATGTCTGTGACGCATCAAGGAAGTAAAAAAAAAAAAAAAAAAAAAAAACATAAAAAAGACGTATTATAATACATACATGCTAATTACACAGACATATTATACTACATACATGCCAATTACACAGACATATTATAATACATACATGCTAATTTTAACGTTCGATCTTGCGCAGGCGCAGTGCCGGAGGAATTCACGCTGGAGAGCGTGCACGTGCTTATCCGCCACGGGGACCGGTCGCCGTTCTACAAGCTGCCCAATCAGCAGTCGCCACGTCTCAGCTGCACGCTCAAAGTGTCTGAGAGCGGGCGCCACAGGAGGCGGCTGGCCGGCTACATGGAGTACATGGGCGGGCCGGGCCAGTCCATCCCCCACAGCCGACGGCTGGGGCTGGCCCCCCGCACCGACCCCTGCATGGGGGCCCAGCTAACGGGCAAGAGGCTGATCCAGCACCTAGCAGGTGCCTAGCAGGCGCCCTGCGGCAAATCTACGTGGACCAGCTGGGATTACTCCCGGAAGCCCGCCCGGATCCCGCTCTCATCTACTTCCGGACGACCGACTATTCCCGGACATTCCAAAGCGGGTTGGCCTTCCTGTACGGCCTGCTCCCGAGTCTCGATTTCTCTCGCCTGGCCGTGCACATGAGGAACGAGATTAGCTTCTGCCTGAAGGAGACGAGCGGGGTGTCGTGCCACTGCCCGGCGGCCTACCACCAGAAGGACGTCGCCAATAAGGAAACCCAGCAGCTGCACGACAACGCCACGACCAGACTCCTGGGCCAGGTGAAGAAGGAACTGGCCGAGGTTTTCGGCGTGGACAAGGGCAAGATACCTTGGATTGGCGCCATCATCGAGGTCCTCATGGGCTACGTGTGCCATGAACTGCCGCTGCCATGCCGCGATACGAACCGTAACCTGGACAACGTGGCCGGCGACGACCACTGCGTCACGTGGCCCATGGTCCAGCGCATGTGGCGTTACCTGGACGAGCACGGGCGGGCGGTCGTCAATGGTTACGCCAATCAGAAGTACGCCCGCATCATCACCCACCCTCTCCGGCGCGAGATCGCCCAGCGCATGCTCAACCTCAGCCAGCACCCGGAGCGCACGGATCACCCGCGGCTCATCCTCTATTCCGGACACGACCTCACCGTGTCCTCCCTGGCCAAGGCCTTCGGGATCCACGACGGCCATTGGCCTCCCTACGGATCCAGAATTGTCATGGAGCTCTATTCGACCAATCATCGCGCTCAATACTTCATCCGGGTGCTATTTAACGGTAGAGACAAGACCGGACAGCTGAGGTTCTGTCCCGAGTCCGATCTCGTACACGGATTGTGTCCCTTGGATAATTATGTCTACCATGTCCTGTACAAGGATCTGGAATATTTTAACAAGTCCACTTTTGCTGAAGTCTGCTCCTGATCGTCGAGTCTGGATCGCCATTTTTGTTTTGTGTGCAAAATAAGGAAAATCCTTCCTCCTTAGTTCGTCGCTTTGAATGCTGATGTACTGTAGAGTTGGCAACATCCCCGCACGATCCAGGGATAGATCAGCGCTATTCACGACCTGATTAGATTAGTAAAGTGATAATGTTTGCTCCAACATTGTATTTGTATAAAATGTATTTCTCTTCGGTGCCCACTGTCATGATCTAGTTCACACGAACCTTGTATGGCAGAGATAATCCCTTGGTATCTGGTATCATCGCCATCATGTGTAGGGGTCTGGAGTGGATTTCGCTTAAACAATGCGATGAACTGTCGTAAGATGAAGTTTCGTTTCGTCTCCTGAATTTTCCGGAAGATCTTTCACTCTCAATCGTCGCGTTACTTCGGCAGAATGCGCTGTGGTCAGCACGCAACTGTCGTACACTCGTGTGCTTTTGTCGATCATGTTTCCTGTAGATGGAATAATTTCGCCAATCCGTAGTTACTTACTGTGACAATATCTGAATTGTATCTTATTTTGGTCAATCTGCGGCTCTTGGGGGTTTTGCCCAAGCGGCCAAACAAGGGTTTTGCTCCTAGTATAGAGAAAGCGGCCAAGCAAGGGGTTTGCCCATAGTACAGAGCACGCGGCCAAGCAGCCTGCATTTATTTTCCTTTACCAGCTTCGAACCAACAACGGAAGGTACCCTTTCCACACACATCACTCTTCCAACACACTGGAGTTGGTTCGACCGTGTATTTCAGCTCTGCAACCATGTGATAAACTGCTCCCATTTAACGGCCTGACTGTTCACATCGGCAAGTGTATTCTATGATTATGTTCATCGTCAATGTGGAGTCAAAGACTTCAAATACCTCACCTCCTCCCATCAGGTGCGGGTGCAGGTTGCAGAATCCGGTGGCTGACTGGGTCACAAAGGGCAACAACATTCACTTTTCCACGGAGCAATTTGCCAAATTGCCATTGTGTCTCTGTTCAGGCGTGTAGAGTTATACAAATGTTATTGTCGCAATTGCTATTTATGCCGTTTTATTTTATTGCATATTGAGCAATAGAAACTGGCGTAAGTATTAAAGTTAGTTAAAATCTTATATTTATAATTTAAAATGTATCCCAAAAATTATATTTTGGCAAAAACATTTTTATTGTTATTGATCGCCAATGTATGTATGGCTACTTATTCAATATCCTTATAAAGATTGGGGGTGTGTTCGATTTTCCTGAAACCGTTTTTGAAACCGGCTTCAACGGTTTGCCCACATAAAGGCGAACGCATCGTTTCATTTGTTTACAGTTTTAGCATCTATTTAAACCGGTTTCGGTTCTTCTCCTGTCGAACAATCAGTTCGGCAAACCGGTTTTGGGTTTCATGTACATCGAACACGCCCTACATGATACGGGGTGTTTTTTCTCTGGTTGCGGAATAGGTTATGGCACGCAATTTGTAATAACATATATCACTTTATCAAACCATTCGTCATGTGCACATCATCTCAAAAACTCTCTGTGTATGTAAACTGCACCCACATAGCATTTTTATCCATGGGTTCACCTCTTTAAATCCTTCAAAGTCGACGTTATGTCGGAAAGTGACATGACATGATGTTACATATGATAATATAATTGTATTAATTTCTGCCAGCGTTAACGCGAACAAGATCAGACAATATGTTGAGTTTGGGATCCTTTTTGTTATGCATGTAGGTGGAAAGTTGCAGTATGAGTATCTTTTAACTATTCACAAATTGTCTTTGTTTGCAATTTTCCTGTGTGAAAGGACGTTTGTGTGTTGATAGTGTTGTGCATTTTCAGTATGGCTTTAATTACGTCATCAGACCTTTCAGTCACGTGGTGTCGGCTATTGTTCACACCGTGTCATGTCGTGCATTGTCCGCTGTGTACACTCACTCGCTCACGTACAAGAAATAAAACGATCCTATACGCAAAAATATTCTATACGCAACTGTTTAAGATACTTATAGGACTGGCGGATCGAGAACCAGCGACGAATGAGTTTTCATTGAAGCTATGAAACCTGACGCGTTTGTGTCCAAAACTACATATTTTCAATACCCTGATAATGGAGTAAACATCGATTGAATCCTAACCTCTGCCCCAGTCATACAGGTAAGATTTTCCAGTTGGTGATGACGTCATGGCCGAAGTTCGAACGCTTCAAGAATGGGATATTTTAGTTTCTTCACCGACTGTCCGTATTTCCGTCAATACATAGGCGTCATTGCTTCTACTTTATATTCTCGATTCCCCGCAACGTTAATATAAAAGTTGCACATATTGAACATTTCATGCTATGTCCTTGAATAAATGTTATACATCTTTGCCGAAAAATTATTTGCTGATTTAATCACTCCCTTCGAGGTAGTCTAAGACCTCATATATTGGTTCAGTGACGTATTAATGTCTGATCACACGACGATGCGCGTGTTATGCAGTGGTATTTTCCTAATTCTTAATCTCACTGCTCTACTAGTCCTTAAACGACTATGCACACAACAGGGCTTTGAATGATTACAAAGACATGTGTATTAATTGTCCATGGTCGACATATTTGGTATGGTTTTGTCGGAGTGACTTTTTCACCTTGGCACAGTCTCCAAGCGCCACCCATTGACTACCGATGAGATATCTGAGTCCGCTTCCGGTATAACATGTACGGAGGGAGGGGGGGGGGGGAGCAAGAGGGGATCGTGTTCCCAGGTCACGAAGAATGCATTTCTTTATTCCCAGGTCACGATGAATCAAAAAGGATAATTCCCAGTATCGATAGGAAGGGCGGATACATGCTGTTTCCCGGTTCACGGTTATTTAATATTAAAATTCCCAGTTCACGATTAATAAAATCCTTGGTCCCGGCGGTCGGTTAATGCGCCATTCCAAGTTCACGAAGACTTATTGGCCTCAAACCCAGTTCACGGTGAAATGAAAACCCCATTCCCGAGGAACGGAAATTCCACCTGCCCCCATGGTTGTGCGTTCCCGATGACGGCAAATTTTATTTTGTATTTACCGATAGCCACAACCATTATTGTCTCTGGCAAAAAATTGCACCCCCCCCCGCCAGTGTGATCACTTGAAATCATTCGTGTTGTGTTCAGGTGAAACATGCAAATAATTGCTGCAATAAAGGTTAAATTTTTACAAACGACTGTGAAGTCATATTTTTACTATGTATGGACCCTGGGAAAGTTTCGTAATGTCAGAAGTAGTCACATTGACACGTCACCGTCGCTGTAAAGCCTGCTCATTCAGTAGGTATAGCGGTAAACACATTCTGTCCGCTTGCGAAAGACGATGAATTTGCAGTTTTGTTTGAACGACAAAGCTTACCTATATAATTTAATATTCCTTCAACAACTCACGATGGCAGTTTGTTTGTACTTATGTACATTTCCCACAGTGATACCTCTGATTTACGGTTTCCATTATGATACCAATGATCCGCGATTTTCATTATGATATCGATGATCCGCGGTTTCCATTATGATACCAGCGATCCGCGGTTTCCATTATGATACCAATGATCCGCGGTTTCCACTATGATACCAATGATCCGCGGTTTCCATTATGATACCACTAATGTACGGTTCTCATAGTGACACCACTAATCTCCGGTTCCCATTCTGCTCCCACTGAAGCAGGGTTATTATGACAAAAATCGTCATATACCACTACCTTCTGTTAGTCAGTGCATCTATGTATCCGTTTGTGCGCTCGATAACTCTCGAAAGCTTACAGCTATCGCTGTCAGAAAACAAACGTAGAACGCATCTATTTTAGTTAATATTACAGCTACAGACGTCCGATTAGTTTTAGAAATTGCTACATAATTGTTTGCATCTTTTGTATATTGTTTACTTCTTGATGCGGCTTACGCATCTTTGAGCAAAATGCCGTTTTATGTTTTTTTCCGAAAACGGATAAAATTACTTTGAACACTTCTGTGGTTTGACCTATTTAAGTTGAAGATATCGATCTGGGACTCTAACGTTTCTATCTTACTTTCGGTTCCAGGGTTGACGGACAATGCCCCGCGGGACGCCCCAAGTTAAAAACGTAAATCTTTCATCATTACGGCAACATTTTCTTGAATATTTCAGAAGTGCCTTCTTCAAACAGTCCCATAATAATTTACGTTGTGTCAGAAGGTACCCGGCGGAGACTTTTGGCCCTTGCCGAAATATAGGACATTTGTCAAGTTAACAATTTGCCAAAAACCACAATAACCTCAAAAGCGATCGTCTTTGAGCAACCTCAGTCAAAGGCCAATGTCGTAACCTTGACTATTGTAAATGTCAAGTGTTCGGCTGTAGCTCAAAAAGTAGAGAACATCTGTGCACCCAGCTTGTCCTGAGGGATAGAAGTGATGTAGCTTATACCGAATTCAATCACTGCTTGAAACCGAAGTGAGCAACGTAGAGGCGCTAGAACGCCTGAAAGTTGGGGGTTCGAACCCGACTTTTTTTTATTTTAAAGCCATCGCCTTGGAATTTTTTTGCCACAAACTAGGGCATAAATTGCCTTATATTTTAAATTTTACAAAAATCACATGAGCGGTTATGACGTCACGAGTCATGACAATTTAACATTTGCGAAGTTCCCGGTGCCCTCAATATTGACCGTAGAGACTCCAAAATAGTATAGAACAATGTGGAATTATGATGCCCGTGAGGTAAAAATACGGTTAAAATTCGCCGTGTTGGCCCTTTTGCGTAAACTAAAAGTACCTCAAAATTATGATGCAGTTGTTTTATATCTCTTTGAGTCTGTAAAAGAACAATTTTAACATAATACTGCGCGGCGTATTTGTATCGCGCGCGGACGTGATAGCGACCCGCGGTCGACGTCACACAGAATAAAGAACAAGACAGGCGCGCCGGAATATAAAGCCGGCTATCAACTTTTGCTTCGGTGAACAAACTTACTCTCTCCGGATAGCCCACAGGCTTTCATGATTTAAATTCAAGACAGAATATACTAATTTGACATGGAGAAGAGGTTGGTTATACAAATAAATACAGAATATATTGCTTTAACGATTAGTATTATGGTTACTACATTAGGTTACATGTTCTGTTTTTTTCTGTTTTGTTCTTCTGGTATGTATTACATTTACCTCACTATGTCCTTGTATTGTCGATAGAATATAACGTTAGTGCCGTGCCTTGCCTGGTTAGGAGTAAAACACCACGTCAACGATTTGTATCATTTGAAACATGACGCGCTGAGCTTTATGATTAATATTGCATACACCTTGCCCCAAGTCAGTGATATATGGCTTGACATGTTGCGTTCCACAGGAATCTTATTATAATATGGGAATTAGCTAGGTTCGCTTAATCATACTAGATCATTCATACAGGTAGGTGACAGCCGAGGGATATCGCTCGTTGGTCGTATGGTCATTAGGCCTCCATTCAGCTTGTATACCAGCATGACCGCCAGAGCGCAGCAAATGTATGCAGCGGACAATTAACATGGCTGAATGGCTCAGTTGAGCTAAGGCTGTCAGATAGCATCCCTTTAGAGGCCACCTAGGTGTCACCGCGATTTTGGCTTGTGTTATTTGTTTGCTATATTTAGCCAGTGGAACTCTCGCATGTAGAGATAGATTTAGATGTTCCGGTGGAAAGAGACACACGTGCGTTGACAACGTAGGTCCCAAAACAGTTTGACGAGTATGTAATGTAATGCAATAAAATATGCTATGCCTTCAGTAACATTATCTTGCCGCCTACCGTCGCCCTCTGCCGCCCATTGTCGCCCCCTGCCGCACCATATCGCCCTCTGCCGCCCCCAACCCCGACCCAATTAAATAAATTCAAGTTCATTAACTTGACATGAACCTCGATATTCAACATTGGCATTGCAATATTTAAATAAGAGGCTGGCACACATATATCTTCTATGCAACTTATTGAAGACTATATATCTATTCGATCTGTTCCAAGCAGTATAACTGCTTCATTGAAGCTTGAAAATTGTGTATAATTCTTATCTGAAGAGCAATTATTCCCTCTTTGTAAAATGAATTCACTAGAAATGATTTAAATTACATCATATCTAGACTGAAATAGATCCATACCGGCCACATACAATCCCCCTCCCCCCTCCTTGCAAAAAGTAATTTCCCCTAGATCCGCCCATGAGTTTAGACAATATATTATGACGTAATAACAGTATTTTGATGTCGAGGGGGTCGAAAGCGGGGTAAGCAGTTGTGGCCATGAGCGCTCACCTACGTTGGTCACAATCAGTAAGTTTCCGTCCACACACGGCAGCCCTATAGGGCTCAGATATTAGAGCTCATGGATTAGTGGTCAGAGTTTAAGGATTAGGGGTCAGAAATGGAGATTACAGTTAAGAGTTAAGAACCTATGGGGTCGTTATCCGGGAAACATCAATTTATGCAAGAGACGTGCCCAATTGTATGTACTCTGCATTAAGTTTTGTGTTTGATGTCATTTGAACATTGGAACAGCTTGAGATGTTACTCGTTTACATATAACTGGGTCGCGCATCGCCTCTGCACCAAACTGGCTAAGCAACAATAGAGCCGACCGACACACGGTCTACTCAATCCCCATATAATAGCTAAAGGAGCGTCGCTGATCAATGCATCATTTTGCTGCTGAGAACTGTTCCTTTGTTGTTGATGATGTAGTAATGCAAACGAGCCATTTCATCGAAGGACGGAAGCTGTATATATCCCGCTTGCTTTGTTTTTGAAAAATGTTTTTCCCACCACCAATCGTATGCTGCAGGTAGACTAGTCGTTCACTGTTTAGAGCCATTCTTAGAAACATTTGTTCCCGAAAAGTTACCAGGGTCGTGCAGAGACAGGTTTAAACAGAGTTTAATGGTATAGTCGAATATTTCAATATCTCAATCTATAATGCCTCTTATTTTGAATTGAAGTCGACATAAAATATTACCAACTTATATTATATATTATATATCATTATATATTATTATAAAAAAGTGCATATGTCCTTGCAAATGAAGCAAACGTAAGCCAAGCTTTCATAGAGTAGCCTACTTCAAGTGCAGTAAAATGAAACTACAGCATTAAAGATGACGTTAGAGATAATACGAACTATCCATCCGATAGATGTGAGAGATGTAGCGAAAATGGATGAATTTTTCAGTTGGAGTTACGGTGCCCGGTTTAGGACATCGCGATATTATTTTTTACAAAAAAACAACTCCAAATTCTCTTGGAGCACGACTTATCTTTTTCAAAAAAAATAAACTCGTTCCTAACTTTGTCGCGGAACGAGTTGATTTTTTTTGAAAAAAATAAATCATTTCAAATCACTTAAAAAAACTTTGTCGCGGAACGAGTTTATCTTTTTCGAAAAAAAAATAAGTCGTTCCAAATATTTTTCACAAAAAATAAACTCGTTCCTAACCTTCTGGGCTGAATGGGGGTGAGCATGGGAAGGGATTGAGGGGAGAGGGGGGGCACTACATATAGATAGGTATACTTTGACGCCCAAATGCCCGCTTTTTTCGCCTGTTTCTCTCTTTCCTCGGTCCAGTTACCTACATTTTCTCTCAATGTGGCCATCTGAGACTGAAACCATTTGCAATGGAAAAAAAAGTCCCATATTCTCCTGCACGACTTCGCAAGTATGTGCCATCTTGGAAAAAACGTGACCGGCGCAAAGAGTTTTGGGAAATATTTTGGTGTTATCTTGATTTAGATTTTTTTAATCTTGATTCTATGAAGATAAGTGCCATATTTCCACGGTATTGGTAAGGCAAGTATAAAGTTAATGAGTATGTCTAACTTACATCCAGATTACGTAATTTTCCGTTACATAGATGACAATATTACATGTTTAAGTGTCTACAAAATACGTTGTCATGCGAGGACGCCATCTTGACATCCCGCTAAGACCAAAATAATACTCAGAATGCATTGCACATGCAGTGGCGCCTCACAGTGGAATAGTCTGCACTATGATTTGCGAAGTGGTCTGTGTTTCGGTAATCCGCTTTCCCGGAGATCTCAATCAGCTCAATCCCCAATATACGTTGCATAATTGTAATTGTCCAATTTGAATGCCATTTTGTTCACCAAAATATGGTCTCTCCTCGACCACAAATCGCGTACTTTTCTCTCACTCTCCATATGCCATGGGCGGCACACCCTCAACAACTGCAGTAAGGTAGTGCCTACCCTCCCCCATTCCGTGGGGAAGGCTCGATTATTACGTCACACTGCGGCATGTGGTTAACGAAATCTACGAAATCAGCCACGAACTCATTCCGCGTCGAAGTTTGTAACGAGTTTTTTTTTTTTTTTTTTAAATAACCCGTGCTCCAAAAAATTTGGAACGACTTTTTAGAAAAAAAAACTCGTTTCGCGACCAAGTTTGGAACGAGTTTTTATATATGATTTGTTCTTTAGGCCACCTTAGTCCACACATGTGATAAACAACCCCAGAGACAGATCAATTTATTTTATTTCCAAAAAAACACAAAAGCATGATTTATATTCATTATAGTATATAGTATATATATGCATAGAACTAGATGGAATTTGCTGATAATTCTAGTTGAAGAAAAAAGCGTTTCATTTGCATTAACATTAAAATTTGGCAATACATACAGATTGTAGCTGAATTTTAACGGCCTTTATTCCATATATCAAGAATAAAACACGGTATTTAATGATTTCTTCGCGAAAATACAACTATTGATTATAACATAACGTCCGTATCATCGCTACTGCAAGACCGGCATCTGCGACGATGGAACTCACACAAGATTGTTGATTCTGGTCATGACCATCTTGTTATTTGTCGTTTTTTACGACTGTGTAAATAGTTTTTAAGACTACGAAAATTGCTAATGTCCTCTAATGTGACAGTTTGACGTTTGCTTACAATGTGTCTCAATACCTGCATTTTTACTTTTGCGGTTTCAAGTTAAGTAAACGAAGAAAACTGCAACACACAGAAGCAATGTTGATTCTGACAAAAAAACAAACAATCCGAATTAAAGCACACTAATTGTAAAAAAATCAACTAGGTTTCATTAGCATTAACATAAAAAAATCTATCGATACATGCAAATTCCAGACATTAACTGAATTTCACCGTCATTGATTCGTTACGCAAAGAATAAAATGCAATAACTATTTATGTTCTCGCCAAAACATAGATATAGAACACCACATCATTCGACAGACACGCA
Source organism: Arenicola marina (assembly GCA_964019135.1). Taxonomy (NCBI): domain Eukaryota; kingdom Metazoa; phylum Annelida; class Polychaeta; family Arenicolidae; genus Arenicola; species Arenicola marina. The sequence continues at coordinate 29,440,902 of OZ025253.1, read as the reverse complement.
GTTCGTACCATGGATATTAGACGATCAAGGGTCTGGAAAATGGCGTAAAGGGTAAATGGCGACAAGTGACATAGGCATATTTGAAAAATCGACCATTCGACATATACCCCCAAATACCGAGACTGAGGATCTGAAAAAGAAACATCGACACAGACATTTGCTGAAAGAGACCGAGAATGCCGCGACACATCAACATTTGAGACTGATAATTTTGACACAAGACACTGGACCCCTCCTTCCAGACCCCTTTGATCCGTATATCAGAATGAAGAATAAAGTGCGAAGACGGAAATCACCCTCCTGCTTGCGATATACGTAACATATTTGTCGCATACGTCACGCACATTGATCATCAGCACACGCTATGCAACATATGCCTCTCATTTAGTGATGAAGGCTAATATTACATGTCTATCAGCATAGCTAACTACGTCATTATCTAAGTGTTCGCATAATGGCATGTTTATTATAGGATAATTTGACCAATAATAACATACACATATATATGTAATACAACCTTGACTTATTTGACCGGTTTTCAGTTGTTTCTTCAGCATATCCTGCGATCGGTACACAATTCGCGACATATGTTTTTCAGTTAGTTACTGAGGCCATTATAATCTTATACTGGAAGACAAGTGGTTGAAATATGTGGAACCATAATACATGTTCATCAAGCAACAACTTGCCTTTTCAGTCTTTAGTCTTTGGGTGAGATACTTCATATATATATCTGCATATAATTTATACAAATATATCTGAATTATAAAGAATAAAGATGTATGATAACCTTGAAAATAACACTTCATATAATATGTCACGTGTATATATATCCACGCTCTGAAAGAATGCACTATTGTAAGTGAAAACGAAGGCAGTTCAATTACTGAATGTAGACTTCGTACGCTATGCAACATATGGTTCTCACTTAGTGATTAAGGCTAATATTACATGTATATCAGGATAGTTGTCCACGTCATTATCTAAGTGTTCCCTTAATTGAATGTTTATTGTAGGATCATTTGACCAATAATAGCACACACACATATATATATAATACAACCTTGCCTTATTTGGCCGGTATCCAGTTGTTTTTTTACAGCATATCATAACACGAAAGCTGTGTTTTCTTCAGCATATGCTGCGATCGATATACAATTCGCGACATATGTTTTTCATTTACTTACTGAGACCATTATACTATTATACTGGAGGACAAGTGGTTGAAATATGTGGAACCATAATACATGTTCATCAAGCAACAACTTGCCTTTTCAGTCTAGTTGTTGGGTGAGATACGTCATATATATATCTGCATATAATTTACACATATATATCTGAATTATAAAGAATAAAGATGTATGATAACCTTGTAAATAACACTTCATATAATACGTCAAGTGTAAATATTTCGACGCTCTGAAAGAATGCAATATTGTAAGTGGAAACGAAGGCAGTTCAATTACTGAATGTATACTTCGTACATACGGTACTGCCTATACATTGCACTATTCATATGTATTAGATATCGACGGGATATGTACAAGATACACATGTGCCACGGGGAACAGGGCTATAATTCTATAAATGTAAGATACATAGGTGCCTAATGTGCCATTATCATTGTAGCTCGTGTTAAATTATCTTATGTACGACGGTGTGATTGCACATACGTTGATATCTTGCCGCTAACAAATATATATCATGTTGCTGTTCTCTAGTCTATGCTTTATCTTTATCCTACGTGTTTGATTTGTAATTGCATATTAATTACCATACAACTGCCTATGCGCATATTTGTTATCAGATGTCTTACTTCTTTGATCCGACATGAGCAAACAGTTTATGCGAGTTATCATTTTGAGCTGACTCGCGATAAATCAATTCATCAAAGACGTATTTGCGCTAGGGGTGTATACATGACACGTCCAAGCCAAATCCAAATAAATGTGTTTATGATTTTGCAAGATATCAGACAAAGCCCTTTCAAAGTACCATGTAAACTTCATTCTCAAATGCTGTAACGACTATACTATAGAAGCAGGTCTTGAATGACATCAATCATCATGCATTGATCATAATTATTACATTTCAGTAATTGCTGGTTATATATTGTGTCATATTGATTATGTTACATACATGATACAAGATTTCTTGCACGTACAAACGGAATTTGAAGTTTCGGTAATCCACTGTGTCCCATCTCTATCATCGTATATGATATTTGTCTCATTGTAACCCGTCACAGCCATATCATCACTCACAGTCTGGATCACTCTCACGGCTTACCTCGCAGAGTCTACGGCACAGTTCATAGTGGCACGAGATCAGTGATTCGGACGGCCAGCACCAGTCCGGCCAGTCGGCACGCCTATTGGCCCTCTCGTCCTCCGGGAGGGCGGACGGCAACCTCCGCACAGAGCGCGGGAAGATGGGACGAACGCCCTCTGCTGCCAGAAGAGGGTGGTCCACTGGTGAGCCCCATCCTCCTTTCTTCAGGTCGCTCGCCAGCCTCGTCATGTAGTGACGCACGCCCCTCCGTTCACTGCATGAACCACCGGCGTCTGGACATTCTGCCATAACGTCTCCCAATACGAGATATTTCACGTAGGCCGATCGAATGGCCAGCCACGGCTTATCCGGGATTCCCACAGCTTCTCCTACAGCAGGGTGGATTGCTGCTGGATACAGACCAAGGTACGTGGCACGCTCGATCATTTCCGCACACAGGGGGCAGTCCGTCCGGACGCACGTCGCCTGACCGGTTGGTCCTACTGGCCGATGGGCCCTGTGTACCGCAGCCACCACTAGTGCAACCCTGCTCCAATAGACACCTTGACCAGGTTCCCCTTCTTCTTCCCCTTCCCTCCGGTTGGGCAGTTGCAGAATCCCAGATCGCATTGACTGCTCCACGCAATCCACTAAGCCAACTAGGTCAACAACGCCCGAGACCACCTCACCGCTACCAATTACTGGGATAAAGCATTCAGTACCTGGTACATCTCCGATGGCGTCCGCGTCCGCTTGTTTTACAGAAGCTGACTCACCTTCGGCGAGCATCTCTCTGACAATGTTCCCTCCCTCTGGAACTTCGTCGGTCGCTGTTTCTTCTGCGTGTATCTTCCCGATACCGTCCGTTTCTCGTTGAAGCGCTGTCTGTTCTGGAGGCTTGTGGGTCGCCTTATTATCTTTTACGCTTTGGGCCGTTGTGGCTTTTCCTTCATCGATGCCCGGCACATCTACTTGAGAAGTGTGGACCGTCACAGCTGCGGATACAAGAGCCTCCAACGCCTCTCGGGCTTGCTTTACGTCGCTTTCTTCTGGACACCATTGCAGGTAATGCCGTGACAACAGCTTTATCGCTCTGATCAGGTGAACCGATTCAGAATTCGCCCCCAGCGAGGTCAGCGAACGTGCCTCCACCACTGCCGTCGTCGGTATCCATTTTTCGCGCCCTGGCACCAGGTGTGCAGGGTACGGTGCAGACTCAGGGAGCCCCGCCACTCTGAATAACGTGCCCATCCTCTCCAGTGTGGACGGCTGAAGGGCGTCACGTGGGATGCAGAAGGCTGGGGTGAAGTCGACACTGATGGGGGTTACCTCTTGCCACGTCAGGCGAGGGGAGGCCGCCGGACGAGCCACACTCATTCCGCTGTACGTTGGCGTGACCAGCCCCCCATGTGTGAGCCCATCTGGCGGCGGCACAGAGGCTAACTTAGAATCCATATCGTCTCGCCATCTCTCATGGAATGCCTTTGGATCAACCATTCCCATGCCATTTTCTTCTCTCCTTATGATGTTACGCTTCCCATGTCCTCCTCGGCAAGCTTTTAGTGCTTCACCGGTAACCCACACGCTCCATTCGCCATCCGTTGTGTCCTTCTGTACGAACACCCCCTTGCCACTAATAGTGACAAGAACGTCAAATTCATTCGGAGAGGCGCTGACTCGTGTACCGTCATAGTAGCTTCCGACAAAATGAAGTACAAGCTCATTCCACAGCGGATCGTCCTCAGCTATTGCCTTGCACATACTACACACATAGTCATTAATCGCGCCCTTTACTTTCCGCGTATCAAGATGGTCGTAGTCAAATGAACCTCTCTCGAGGACTTGTAATTCTTCTTCGAATGTTGCAAAGACTCGATTGTCCAAGCGTTTCTTGAATGACATTACTAATCCAAAAAACATCGACGACACCCTACAGACGGCTTGCTGCCATTTGGACGTTGGCCACGGCGCCTTACAAGTCGTAGTGACGGTCTTTTCAGCAGTCCTTTCTGGACATTTGTCTTGGACTACGACCTCCTCGGTCGGAGAACTAGAAATAGATAAGTAAAGGAATTAAGAATCATTGTTTCGTCATGAGTCGTCTCGCTAGAAAGTCTCAGTTGCACGACAAGAGAAACATTGTCCGGTTATAACCGGTTATGCTGTGGGCAATCAATAATTTAAAATAATGTCTTTAATAATATGCTTTATAGTTTATATGAAATATGTCTTTAGACATGCTTTCGTACAAGCCAAAGATAGCTGTTTCTTCCTGTTGCAATCGATTTGTAATTCCTCCAAAAGTCAGTAACATGCAATTCCTCATCTACGCCATGAACACTGGCCCTTCCCCCTTCCCAATGATCGTCACAAACCCCAGTCGTCAGGGTATCACTATATCCTTTATAGGCCAATTTCAGATTAGCACATATCCAAAATTGCACCTCCCTTTTCTTGATTCTGCGTTGTTCCGTGTATATACGACACATAAAATTGGCTTCACCATCCATCAAATATAACAATCATCACTTATATGTGGTTATTCTTTTTCACATTGCTCAAAACAATTCATCAACTGTATTTGAAATGTGTCAAATGTTTTAAAGCAATGTATGCATTAGCAAATTACAAAAAAAATACTGACCTCACTACACTCTTGATGGCATTCCTGATCTGTTGTCCAGAGACCAAGTCAAAGGCTGTTTTTCCCTGACGGTTCTTATGGTGCAGGTCTGCGCCATGACTCAGGAGGTATTGAACAACAGCCGTCGTCGTTCGATGACTCTCGCCTAATTCAGGCCCCGCATCCTTGTAGATCTGCACAAGACAACGATAATATAGAAATAAGAATACAAACGGTGAATATCCAATCAAATGCGACCATTGACGCTTGTAACAATACCTTAAATCTTCCAGAAATAATAGTAAATTTATTTGTCCAATTTATACTCTCAGTGCATACTATTTGTCTACATTTTACACCTTTATACTAGTGAAGATTTTATTGCAGACCATTCGGTAATATAATCACTTGACCAAGTGATATATATCACAACAATTATGGTAATATCGCAGGAAAATAATTCCGCGTTTAGCAGGCTTGGATGGTCTGCCGTGCATATATTATTTAATTCATAAACCAAAGCAAAATACAAGTTAAAATATTGCATCCGTGATAAGAATTGCCTCTGGTATTAATAGTCACATTTTTACGCAGTTATACAAAACACAATTGCAATGAGGTTCCAATGTCAATTTCGGTATGTGGCAAAACGACGTTGACTATACCTCAGCAATTTCCGGGGCGCCGGTCAAGTCGGTGTGGGCTGTATCTGAGGCTCTGAGTGTCAGGTGAAGACATGTATTGCCGTCGTCGTCCTCTGCGTCAACCCGCGCACCTGCAATCACATCAGCGTACATAGCCTGCCTACATAACAAACACAGCCAGCGTAGATAACATACACAACCAGCCTACATAAGATACATAACCAGCCTACATCACATACATAACCAGCGCACATAACATAGATATCCAGCCTACATAAGATACATAACCAGCGCACATACCATACATAACCAGCCTACATAACATACATAACCAGTCTACATAACATACATAACCAGCCTACATAACATACATAACCAACCTACATAACATACATAACCAGCCTACATAACATGCATAAACCAGCCTACATAACATGCATAAACCAGCCTACATAACATACATAACCAGCCTACATCACATACATAACCAGCGCACATAACATACATAACCAGCCTACATAACATACATAACCAGCGCACATAACATACATAACCAGCCTACATAACATACATAACCAGCCTTCATAACATACATAACCAGCCTACATAACATACATAACCAGCCTACATCACATACATAACCAGCGCACATAACATACATAACCAGCCTACATAACACACATAACCAGCGCACATAACATACATAACTAGCCTACATAACATACATAACCAGCCTTCATAACATACATAACCAGCCTACATAACATACAAAACCAGCCTACATAACATGCGTAAACCAGCCTACATAACATACATAACCTGCGTACATAACATACATAACCAACGTACATAACATGCATAACCAGCCTACATAAGACACATAACCAGCCTACATAACATACATAACCAACGTACATAACATACATAACCAGCCTACATAAGACACATAAATTCGACTATGTTAAGACCCATTTCATGACGTTGGCATGGCACGCCGTCAGTCATTTGGCGTATCGAGGCCTTATAATGGGCTTGGCCATGTTAAAGTGTGATTATTTGCTAGCGTCCAAACTACTGCTTTGATTTTGATGCAATTTGGCAAACATGATGCCAGTAATATGGGTACACATTCCGCCACATATGAGTCATCTTCCTGCATTTATGTAGTCACAGCAAATTTTTTGCACTTTCGGCAATGTCAAAATTGATCATCCAATAACTCGAAAACTATAAATGCGAGGTGAAATCTGAGGGCACAATGCTTTTGCACATCTCTCTGAAGAATACTCTGAAACAAATCACGAATCTCTAGACCAAATATTAACGAAGTTACGCGGGAAAACATGTTTCGTGACCTTGACCTTGAAAGCGTGACCTTGATCAATATAATATTTTACGCCCAAATACTAATGTCATCTCTCACGCAAGGTGTCGTTTGTCTGACATGTCCCCTTAATGGAGAAATTAAGGAGGTCTGATTCCCGCCAAAGTCCTCCCATAGGGTCTCATGATAAACTTTGGGAATTTTTAGCAGGAAAATTATTCGGGCGATTTGCACCAATAAAAGACGGTATAGAAGGTACTTTTAGGCCTAATACGTAAAATAATTTTCAGCATTATAGCGATTTTTCCGATTTTTGGTCCTATCTTTCAATGGTTAAGCGAATTTCGAAAAATTCCTGTGACCTTGACCTTTGACCTACATGGCTCATCTACGAACTTAGCCTGTCGATAGTCATTCCGCATCTTTTTGTGAATTTTGCAGTCGATATCTTAGACATTCGAAAGATAATGCCCCGCGTTACAAACATACAAACACACCGACTAACCGAACACACCGACATAAGACGAAACTTGAAAATTTTCGTCTTAATAACCGAACACACCGACATAAGACGAAATTTGAAAATTTTCGTCCTAATAACCAGCCTACATAACATACATATTGCCGTCGTCACTCTCTGCGTCAACAAGCGCCCCAGCAATCACACAAACGTACATAACATACGGTACATTTATAAATTGGACACATATTTGATGATATGATGTATCTAGTCTGACCGGCCAACAGGTATAGCATGCGAACCAATGTATTATTGCTGTCGATTTATGGCACTTGGTACGTATGCAATCAGGGGGTTCAATAAATGATTATTGACTCCAGACGTGTATGAACCAGGCAACATAAAGTTCAAAACTCAAAGTGAATAACCGTAACTCACCTTTACCAACGAGAAGCTCTATTATTGCGGGGTTGCCGTGGGACCATGGTGACGTTGCTAGTAGCAGCGCCGTCTGGCCGCGGTTGTTGCGTTGCTCCAGATTTGCCGCTCCCTAACCGGTACAGCATCAACGAGTACAATTGCGAAGAGGAAAAGTATAAATGCAAACAATGCATGATGGCTTGCAATAGATACGACTGCTTTCATGCTTATTTTACTAATACCACCTATAATACCATTGTTGCCGCAGTGGTGCAGATGCCTTGTCGGCACAATCAGCCCCATTACCAGTGACCATAATGTGGAATACATTATGAAGCGGCATCACAAAATGAGACGCGTTTACCATACGCCGCGGTTAAGTGATCATTACGAATACATATTCTACCCGGTAATTTGGTGTACAATCTGCAGGTAACGTTCGCATGATTGAGGCGGGGGAGTGTTTGTCAGAGGAAAACTTAGTTACAATTAGTTACCTATCTATATAAATTTATGACAAAATCCCCGGGCAGCTGCAGTTACAACGATCAATGCTGAGACAATATTTGATCTATGTCAAGTGGCATTGCATGATTAACCCTGACAATGGTGCAGGTATAAATAAATTCTGCACAACAATGAGCTTAATCCTGCAATAATGATATATGGGTCTCGCATGCTCTTCTCAAAGTGCTATACAACATCGATGTCCACAATGAGGAACTGGTGGACGATGAATCTAGTACGGAATGCATGTCCCATTCATCAATACAAAACAACATTGAACATGCATGCATTAAATACCAATAATGTGACGTGCATTAATGTATATGGAATAGTTACATGTTCAGTCAATGTCAAGGCCACGTTATAGTGCCCCTCTTCCACAGCCAGGTGGAGTGCGGTGTTTCCGTCATTGTTTGGTGTGTTCACAGTCTGTGGTGCTGATTCTATGATCCTTTCAGTGACGCTATATGGAAACAAACATTCAGTTTCTCGTTTCATTTGTTCGGTGTTTTCACACAGTAAACATGCATGAAATGCGTATGTGTACGCTCGACAGCTAGAACAATGCCAGATATTTTCTACTTTCCAACTTCATGTTTTGTCAACCGTATGAACGATGCTCATGACGGGTCATATTTTCATTTAAAGAATGTATAGATCGGAGATCAGATAACGTCTCTAGTTAACGGAAAAATATTGGCCAACATTTGGGTGAAACCGAGTGGAGCTAATCACATGGTGTTTCCCGCCAGAGAGGCGCAATGTAGGACGGTGAGGCCTCCATTGTTCTTGCTCGCAAAGTCGATGATGGGCTGCCGGATCAGCATTTCTATCACATCTGCATTGCCTTTAATAATTGCGTTATGCAATCCGGTTTTGCCGACGGAATCCTGTAACAGCAAAGTCATATCTCAGAGCAATGCAAACCATCAAGGCCGAATGGGTGTAAACAACATGACGAGACAGGAGATTATGCAATACATGTTTGGCGATGCCGGCATGTTATTGGAGATCATCACAATTCAACATTTGGTATATCATCAACCTTTTTCATTTCACAGAACAAATGCCGAAACCATGACCCAAACTAATAACAAACAAATCTGATATCAACACGAACAGTTCAGGCTAGATACTTACGATGTCGCCTATGTCTGCCACCTCAGCATCTGGGATTGCGTCTCCCACATGGATCTGGTCAACATCTGTACTTGCAATGGGCTGTTCGCATTGGGTAAGTTGTTCAGGTTTAGATGGTTGTTGGAATGAAAATACCGTTGACGTCCGGCGAGTCATCGGAGGGGATGTTGGTGGGGACGAGTTAGGTGACGGGGCAGGGGAAGCGCGTCCAGGGGCAACGACAGCGGATGTGTCAGCGGCGAGTTTGCCCACTGGGTTCTTTGTCTGGTAATCCCTGTAACGGTTAGCACCAAATGATGATCATAAGAAAGATGTCAATTAAATTTAATTAAAATTCAATTTAATTAAAAGCGTATTAAGAGGTCTGATTATAAAAAGAAACAACCCCAAACAATGACAAGACATCCATGTGATGGCGCTGTGCCAATATATGAGGCGCAAAGTAATGCTCAAATTGCAATAAACCCGTCGTCTTATCAAGACAGACAGATGGATGCCAACCAATCCCACCCTACATGGTATGCAACGGGTCGTATGCAAACAGCAGCATATAAAATCACCCTCACTCAGCACAATCCGTAGTTAAATCTTCTGTAATCAGCGTATGGCACGCGGTGAGCATAACCCAACAGTTGCGCTTTGAGCGCTTCCTGTTTAAATATGTTATTCACGATCATTGCGATCCTGTTTGACATTGTTGATGATGACAACCTCGCCGTTCTCAGTAGAACTTCCTTAGCAGCGTCATCCTTGCAGAGATCAAGCGCCGTCATTTTCTTGTGGTTCTTGTGCCGCAGCTGGGCGCCATGACCCACCAAGTAGACGGCCATGGCCGCGGCATGATGACGTCCCACCCCTAACTTGTCCACCAAGTCACTGTGGATCTGCAGAAACACACGCCTTAACGGACACACCAGAAAGATAGGCAAGTTGGCATTAATTTATGTGGAACATACAAGCAAATGTAAATATACAAAAACATTCGTGTTGGTACATTTCTCTTTTTATGTCATCATATCTCAAATGCCACAGAAATACATGATTATTTTTTGCAGCAACTACTTGCAGATATGCGTGACCTGCGACATTTAACTTAAAGGAAACATTTCAGACTCCACCCTATATGCGCGTTTGGAACCCGTTTTCTCAATCTGTCAAACTTTTGAGTACTTGGCTGTGACCATTTTCCAACTCCCATCTTCCATTTTTCATGGGATTTAATAATTTCACACATTCAACACTTCACAGCTGCAATGCGTCTATTTAGATTATATTATTCTATTAAGCACATAAGCGGCCATGCAACAGATTGGCCAACGCAACGAATTGATATATTCGAACACATGCCCGTATTAACGGTAGACACCATACTGACGATCTTTACCTCTGCAATGTTCGGGGCGAGGGTGAGGCTAATCTCCGTGGAGTCGGACGCCATCAACGCCAGGTGAAGACACGTGTTTCGGAGACTGTCCTCAACGTCAAGACTCGCACCTGACGTGGCCATATAACACACATATATGCTGACCAACGGTTCGTGTAAGGATAATCAGGCCACTTGAAGCGTCGGCCATCTCCATAAACATTTTATACAGCATATATACTAACATGAAAACATATGTATACTTATATATTAAAATGAACAAAATATAATTTCATAACTTTGATTCTATATATTTTGGAATTAGTAATTAAATATCAAGACATGAACCCACGCGAAGGGGGTCATAGACATTTGCATTTGCGGGTAATATAATAAACTAGTTCGAGCAACCTAGGGATATACCCAAAACAAATGGCAATAGTAATAAAAAATATAATATATAGTAATATAAACATATCTTATTCCTTATGTATCTAGAAGTGGTTTTTCCAATATCTACCAAAATCTATTCATATAAGCATATCTTTAGCGTATTTTTACATAAACGAAATGACAGGGAGGGGAAGTAGTTGAGATCTGCACTACGAATGGTGACCTACGTACATATATTTCCTGTGTGCGCGATAGAGAGTTATTTAGTCTACAAAATACAAGAAACATAGATAACATATCTCGTGTGTTAAAGTTTCTATACAATTTAAAAGTAGGGACCTCTGTCCCTGATTTTCGGCTGTCGATGACGCAGTATATTTGCACGGCGAGGCGGATAGGTCTTAGGTTTGACAGACTTTTCCATACATGGTCCGATATTCACAATTCAATCGATTCTGGATGCGTGTTATCCTCATCATGAAAATAAAATACGTATGTGAGAGCCGAAGGGATGATGGGGGCTTAAGAAATGCAATTGCGACTTCCACCAGGAACAATAATGTATATTTCATCTCTATCCAATGCGAAATTTCATCGGCACGCCAGGAAGAGGGGAGTCAGGGGATTAGGGGGTTTAAGGAGAGGGAACACACTTCAAGGTAGGGTAGGGCAGGCGCTCCAAGTGTGGATGGCACCACAAGTTATTTAAGGGCAGACAAACCCAAGTTGGGGCGGTACCCAAAGTTAGGGAAGGAGAGGCATCCCAAATTCGGTTGATGCCGTAAGATAGGGGAGGGGAGACACTTCAAATTTGGGTGCTACCCCAAGCTCGGAGAGGGGAGACACCCTAAGTTAGTGTTTGGGAAGCATCTCAAGTTAGGGGAGGGGGCGCACCCCAAATTATGGAAGGTTCGACACCCCAAGTTGGGTGGCAGCCTAAGTTAGGGGCTAGGGAGGCATTCAATATTCGGATGGCACCCCAAGATAGGGGAGGGGAGACACCCTAATTTAGGGGATGGAAGACACCGGCGTGGTGCCCCAATTGAACATCCAACCCCCGTTCTAAAATGTCTAGATTCGGTGGTGCCCCAAAATAGGGGAGGAGATCGAAATACCTTAAGTTAGGGGACGGGAGATAACTTAAGTTAAGGGAGGGGGAAAACCCCAAGTTCGGGTAGTATCCCAATTTTAAGGAGGGAAGAAACCCCAAGTAAAACCCCAAGTGGTACCCCAAATCTGGGGAGTAGAGAGAACCCAAGTTATACCGTCACCGCTGTAGATCTGCCCAAAGATAAAACGCGCATATAGTCGATTAAATTGTGGAAATCGGACAGGTTATGGCAAAGTCACATTTGAGACCCATCCGGCGCGCTCTATAATATACTGTGTCGATCGAAAGCCGGAAAACCGGGATAGGGGTCTCTCATTAAATAAAAAATGTGGAAACTTTAATATTAAAGATGTTTTATTTGTGCTTGTTGTATTTGGTAGATGAAATAACACTCCATTACATTTAGCAAGGGTAGGATACGCCGGTCTAAATTCAGAGAGGACTCAGTTACAACGCTTCTCTGCCACTACCGTTAAAAACATGTTCCAATGAATACATCTTGGTAGATTTTGGAAATGATATTCGCAGATACCAAAACAATGAGAAAAAACATTAGTTTGATTACTATTGCAAGACTAATGCCTAGACCAAACGGATTTTTGTGCCCCAACTCGAAGGAACTGTGGATTTCTCAGCGCAAGCTTTTCTGACGTACGGCGAACCTCAAGTTGAATCTGGGCACACTAACAGCGCGTTTTACCTAATGATCCTGCTGCATCCAATTTCTGACGCGCGTACATAATTTTACTTCCTATATTCAATGTTATCTTTCGTTATGATTAACTCTCCTTTGGCGATCCGCCCCACCCTTCAAACCCCCGACAGCTATTTGTGTACTACGATTATACCAAATGTTAGTGTGGACAATGTGCCTTTAAATCGCAACGACACCAAAGACGACACTTCCTTTAGATTTGAAGAGGGACATGATGGTACCTGTAACGCATATGGACCTGTTCATGGCTACAGTCCATGATTTGGATTGTAGTTACTTTAGCAGATTGGCTATGCATATATTACCGTTTGAGACGCACAGTTCCACGATAGCGGAATGGCCATTAGCTGCCGCTAGATGTAAGGAATCCATTCCATCACGTTTGCTGCAAATTTTCAAATCAGCTTGACCCTGTTGGAAGTATCAAAGTAAAGTTGTTAATGTTTCACCATATGCTCTTCTGATTTCATCAGCACCAACGCAGAAGTAACGGCATATTGATGAATTAGAAGCTATTATAATACTTCGAATGTCTATTTATGTGTGTTCCGCCATAAATTGTAACATGGTGTGGCTTATGGTTATGCACTAAATGATTACAAAAAAAACACATGATACATTGATTTCCGCATCAAACAGTTGCGTTATATCGGATATATCAAAGAAGAACATTCCCACTTTATTTATGGATATATGTAAGAACACATTCCTAGTAATTTACTTATGTAAACCCAATGCCAACCGAATCCACAGCGTACCACATGTTCACATTATCAAACGTTCATTCTAGCGGCAGCAACCATGCGACAACAAATATGCCAAACAACTGGTAAAACTCACCTGCTTAATCAGTGTTGAGGCTACATCTGAATGTCCAGCCTCTGCCGCTAGATGCAGAGCAGTTCGACCATTTTCACTTAGGACATCAACCAAAAGGGGTGCGCGGGATAGTATTGGTATTACTGCACTGGAAACGAAAGTTTAATACGTTTATAGCACAATAATATGATCAACCTGGATTATCCTGTGCTGTAAATACCTAGTTATTCCTTCAATTCGTGTCGATCAACCAACGAATCAATTTATTATTACATGGTCTCATGAAGAATTTGCTAAATGCAGACAGGAAAGATAAGCCTGTCTAATAGACCGTTCCAGTGGAAATTCTGGCATGCGCGTGTTTCGGGTGAACTCTAGTTCGCTCTGCGCTGCATAGCTTGTAAAAGGCGGAGACTGAATTACAGCTGCATAATTTTCAACAATTTATCATAAGTTAACAGGGTGTTTTCTAAACACAAAAACCCACTTAGCAGATAAATATCTTGACTATCAGATAATATCATTTTAAGAACAAGATGGAGACATAAAAGCCGAGAAAAGAAAAGCTGACATAAATTCCAACCGGCGAATGGAAAGACTGTCACCACGCTATGCCTGGCAGGAAAGTGGCCATAGTCTCGGTTTGCTGATGTTCTTCAGTGCGGAAATAATTATCGTTCTGGCGTCTATTTTGTCTAGATATATTACAAATCTAATCGAAGAGTATATATTGTACAGAATACATACCCAGCAAACACGGAACATTCGCGTAATATTCGCTCAATGTTATTTCTGTGTTATGTTACGGACGAACATTCCCGTAATATTCGCGGAATGTTATTTTAGTGTTATGTTACGGAAGAACATTCCCGTAATATTCGCGGAATGTTCCGGACGAACAATCACGTAATATTCGCAGAGTGTTACGGACGAACATTCCCGTAATATTCGCAGAATGTTCCGGACGAACAATCACGTAATATTCGCAGAGTGTTACGGACGAACATTCCCGTAATATTCGCAGGATGTTCCGGACGAACATTCCCGTAATATTCGCTGAATGTTACGGACGAACATTCCCGTAATATTCGCTCAGTGTGATTTCCGGGTTAGGTTACGAACGAATTACGAGAATGATGTGTGAATATTACGCTTGCACGAAACTATTTTTTGTTACGAAATATTTATATATGTTGCAAAACTTATTCAGCAAATTTTGAAGTATGGGGTTGCAGCTAGGGGCGGAAACAGGAATTTGAAAAGGCGGGGGGTGGGGGTCCATTAAAACCTAATTGCGACCTTGGGGCGGGTGGGGGGGGGGGCTCTGAACAAAATTGCGACCGAGTTCACCAATGTTTCGTAAAATTTCATTATAGAGCAAGTTTGCCGATAAAAAAAACGAGCGTGTGTCTGCACGGAACTGCGAAATATAGCGAGTCAATGTACGGAAAAAATACCCCTTCCGAGCGGATTTTGGCGTTGAAAGAGGGAGAGGCTTTACCGCGGAACAGCCCCCCCCCCCATCCCCCCAACCCAGCAATGTATTCAGTACCCCCCCCCCCCCCACCGGCTCCGGCGGCTGATTGACTGCACTCCCAACAGAGGGAGCTCGCGCAACTCACTCAAAGCCCTAGCGAGCGCCTTTTGTCGGAGAGTGGAAGTTGAAGCCAGCGGAAGTTGAACGCATGGGTTTTCTTCGAAGAGAGCCGCAATTCGCAGAAACTTAAAACTGAAGGTAAGTTAGAATATACACACATCAGCGATACGATCACATTTTAATTAATATGATCAGTGGCTTATGAAGTAATCAGGCGCTTGACGCTGTGAAAATGTAAGCTTTGATCGAGTACTGTTCTGTGCATGACTCCACCAGTGTCCACGGCACTGGCGCACTGGCGCACTGGCCAAGTGCTGCCACCAGGCTACTGGTGGCTGTTTTGATGTTCGAGCTAGCACTGGACCCAGACCCTAGACCTGCTGCATGCCCCCCCCCCCCACTATTTTCTCTTTGCTTGGAGTGGGCTGGAGGGCCATGAAGTAAATATTGACATGGAGCATTAAAGCAATATGTTCTGTAATTTTTATGTTACCATTCTCTTCTCTGTGTCAAATAAGTATATTCTGTGTTGAATTTAAATCCTGAAAGTATGTGGGCTATCCAGAGAGGAGCAAATTTGTTCACTTAAGCAGAAGTTGGTAGCCTGCGCGCCTGTTTGGTATTCTATGTGATATCGTCACCAGCTAGCTCAGACGTCCACAAGCGAACTAGTCTGCAAGTGAACAGTTTTATGTTAAAATTGTTATTTTACAGATTTAAAGAGGTATCAAATATATTTTGAGATACTTTTAGTCTTGGCGCAAGTGCCCCCAGGCAAGCCCACTTCATTAAGGGCACAACCATGTCAATGGTGAAATCCTTAAACGTTAGATGGGAATCGACTGTAGCTTTTTCTAGAATGTTGACGGGTACAATTATAGTGCTTACATATTCTATATACCTTGTTCTATCTTCTGACATTATCTTCTGAAAATGTCAACGCTAGATTGTTTTAGTCCTATTTCCGCGAACAAATGTTGGAGCATGCGACTTTCCAGACCAATTACCATGCATATGCAGCGCCACCTGGCGAGTCCCTCCACCATTTGAACCATTTGTAGCCCGGGTCATAAACTTCGTAACAGTCAATTACCTGTAACAGAGGGTGCTGCTTTTGTCTTAAAGTTCAAAGTGAGCGACTGACAAGGCCCTCTGGCGGAGAGTCATATGCTAATGGAGAGGAGGAACCAAGTCGCATTTACAGCAATCGGGATCTGCCCAAAACAAATATAGTAGACGGTTGGTCGGGAAAAGTTGTGTGCTCTAATATTTCTTCTAATATTTCAAAAATATAACCTAAACAACCTAGTGTCGACACACTTTCTTGGTGTTAGATGATGGAACAAGGTATATAGAATACGTAAACACTATGATTGTCTGCGCACACATTATAATAAAACCTACAGTTGATTCCTTACTAACGTCTTAGGATTTTAACATTGACACTGTTGTGCCCTTCAAGAAGCGGGTTTGCCTGGGGGTACTTGCGGCAAACTTTTAGTCTTGATTTTAAAATGTAAATAACATAAGATGGCCCATGTGAGTACGCTGCTTTAATGAAAACATTAGTACTCTCTGTATATGTCGATTGCAGAATGTACGTAAAAAAATGCACCTTGTCAATCCGTTCAAGTTATAGTTCCAAAGATTTCAAATCAAGGTGAGCAACTGACATTCATAGAACCAATCTATCCCGGGCAAAAGAAACGTTGAAGCTGGGCACCTGAACCCAACTCCGTAGGCATGCAAGGTAAAAACGCATGCGAGAATCTGTTAGAATCATGTCATTCTATGCAGTGTGAGCTCGAACCCACTTTGGAAACCCTCATATTTTTAATTCAAATTATTTGCTGTACATTGGATTAATATAGATATCAAGAACAAGTTGGAAAATGGTCACATCCCTCGTACTACCCAAACTAAATAAAGTAATCCCAGTTACTGAAGGAAAACAATATACACGACACTATCCCTGTGTATTTGACTTGGCGCGAAGTTGGACTTATTTCATAATCTCCCACTCATTAATGCGCACATTCTATGTACTGTTCAAAACGTATCAAATGACCTCTGTCGGCACGTTTAGGCTATGGCCTTGGTGTTCTAATAGGTCAGAGAAACATAGGTGTCTATTTGGTTAGAAATCTTCGATATGCATATGTAACAGGGTGTAACATGTGTAATCAGTTAATTCATTCATAATAGAAGAGCTGGTATGCTTCTGCTTATAGATTGTGAAAAAGCGTTCGATAAGTTGGAATTATATATGACAAGTATTACGGTCATATGGCTTCGGAGTATCTTTTCTGAGGTAGTTCAATATTTTATATGGAGGCCCTGAGAGTTGTGTCATTAATAATGGGAATTTTTCAGTTTTGTTTGCACTCGGAAGAGGTTGTAGACAGGGCGACCCATTATCTCCATATTTATTTATCTTGTCCATTGAGCCTTAGGCTATGGCTATTAAGCGAGATAATAAGATTAACGCTATTACTATTGAAAAGAAAGAATATAAGATTGGACAGTAAACGGACGATACTTTTTTTTGTTAGATGGTAGTGAGTCATCCGTTAGAAATGCGTTACGGAAACTGAAGGCCTTCTATTACTGCTCTAAACTGAACATTAATGTAGACAAAACTAATATTATATGGCCTGGGAAGTTTGGACAAGAAAAAAAAAAAACAGTAAACGAAGGCTTTCGCTCAGTGGTCGGGTCACTCACTGTAGTAAATACTCTTGCCTTGCCGAAATTGATACATGCGATGTTTGTTTTAACCATGCCGGAGAAGCGCTATCTCGATAAAATCGACGGTGCCATTCGAAAGTGTGTTTGAAACAAGAAGAAAACAGAGCTCTCGTTAATAATGATCCAGCCAATAGAAGAGGGGGGCGTTAACCTTACGCAGTCAGAATCTATGTTGCAAGCTTTGCAATTGACTTTGATTCAAAAACCTATTCGGCAAGATGGAGCATGGCAAAATTTGTCCTTCGGCAATATTTGTGGTGAAAAGTACATTGCTGGGAATTAGATTTGCACCCAATAAGAGATTTTATTTAAGTAGAAACCCAATTTTGGGCTGATGTTCCTGTGCTGGAATGAATTTTGCATAAAATTTCATATCAGCATAAATTTTGCGGATTTCTACGGGCTGATCCATTCTATTCCCAGATAATGGAAATATGAAATGCTAAGATTAGGTATAAAGCTAAAATCTGTTGCTTGTAAATTTACGAATCATATAAAGCAGTTGAAGCGTGTGTGCAACAAAACTTCTAAAACATTATTTAAATCACTGATATTGGGGCGGAATAATGAGCGTAAGTGATCAGATATTTTAGGTGTACAAATAAAAATCGATACATGAAAAACATTATATAAATTACCAGTGAACACCACTACGTTTATGAATTTACACAGAACAACCGTAACGTATAGGTTCTTATACATGAGCAAAATAGTTAACTCTGATATGTGTGGCTTGTGCGGTAACGAGTGTGAAACTATAGAACATCTATTTTGTCATTGTTAACCAGTGAAGTCACTATGGTCAGAATTTATTGCTTTGTTTAGAATTGTCACTGAACAAGGCATTGGTGCATTCATTTCGCCTCAGACTGTGAGGTTAGGAGTGACAACCTCGCCCTTTTTTTCGCCTGCTTAACCATATAATTATAATTGGAATAAAATATATCTATCAGTGTAAATAGGCACATGTTACCCCTGTTCTATGTGGCTTGATAAATTGTATGAATTATTATTACGATAAAGAAAAAAATAGAATAACAGAACAAGATCGTAGCGAGACAATATTTCTGAGAAAATGGAAACCAGTAATCCCTCTTCTAGCAGGAGCCCTCTCCTGCACTGTTGTAGATTCTCAGCAATATTACATGTATTCTCTCTGTCTGATGTCACAACTTGGTGTACGGTTATCAAAATAAAAATAATAAAAAAACGAATCAATAAAGATACGTCAGAGGAATATGAAGGGGATTACTGTGTAGAATATGATATTCAACTTTTCTGAAGTGTCATATGATGTCACGATGACGTCACTTTTGGTGCTGGTGGAAGCTAGGGACCCCATTAACACCTGCGACATTTATAAAGTCTGTCAGTTGCTCTTCGAAGCTTCAATTGAATTGATCACATACAAAGCAATTACCTTCATCACACACATGTGACATAAGCTTAATTATGAAATTGTCGGACCCGGTGTAACGTCATTGACTTGATGTCCTTTTCGCAAATATCCTACGGTGTTCCATTTATATATTGTTTCAATATTGTTTGCTGAAATTGCCAGATAGGCACCTTCACGTCGCTGAGTCAGCGTCTAATCTGTGTGATGCTATTTGACAGCTAGAAGAGGTGGGGGACAATGCATTCCGCGACAATATTATCGGCACAAATTCCTGACTAATGTTGATTGACCTTTCGGTTTTGTGTTTTGTTTTGTGGAGCGGTGCTTATTCTGAGGCAGGCTCGAGTTTCGCGTATGATCACTCACTGTTTGAATAACATGTATTACCAATCTTAGCTAGACTTACTCCACTCTTAGCACCCAGCCACTGCAGAAATATCCCAAGGCCTCTTCACAATTTCTTTACCGCGTATTACATGAAGTATTTTGCATTAAAAACACTGTGCAATCATATCATGTAGCAAATGCACGTTGCTGCAATAACAATACAAATGTAATTCTGTTACATTCTAATATATTTGGTATGACATTAATCTTTGGTATATTCCCATACTTGTTGTTTCCAATGCGTGCAGCGAAATGCAGCACGTTGTAGCCGCCAATGTTCATCACGGTGAGATCAACCTTTGGCTGAGTAAGCAGGAGTTTCACAATGTCAAGACTGCTCAGTCGAATTGCGTGATGCAGTGCCGTATCACCGTCCAAGTCCTGTAACAGTGACACTGATATGTGAACTAACCAAACATGCTTTACGTAAAGCAGTAACTAGTACATAGTAAGCTCACAAAATAACCATTCCTAATGCAGGGCTGGGTCAGAAATAACCCCCACGTTTGAAGACAAATAGTGACCGTGACTTTGTGGCAGCTGAAACAAACTCAACGATATATATTATTAGGTTTTGTGGAAATTTATAACTTCCCACTTAGGGTTGTTGAAAACCCGGGTTCCTTGTTATAGCTAGTCAATCATACCTAACATACACGTGTTTATATAAATAAACGACTCTTACGGCGAGTTCCGGGTATGAGACAACATGCATACCTGAAGATTAACGTTGGACCGGCGTTCGAGAAGCAGACTGACACAACGTGCCTGCTGCATTTTGACCGCCAAATGTAGCGGGGTCTGCCTCTGCTTGTTGACAGCATCGACTTTCGCTCCCTGGTCCAGCAACACTTCTGTCAGCACCATCATCTTGTTACTGCGGAAAACAAATACAATGAAGGGCGAGAATGAATGTTTTACTTGTATATATAAACTATGCATATATTCGGATCATATAAGTAACGATAGTTGTAGTTACCTGTTTAAGCTAGTAACATTCACAGCGTACCCACCTGGGCTTTAAATGGGCCCGGGGCGTTCAAGCATATATTACTATTTAAAGGTGCTATATCAAAATCAATAAGATCAAGAACTCACTGGTTTGGCTGTCCTGTTGCAATATGTAGAGCAGTGTCACCGTTTGCATTACATAAGTTGACATCGGCCTTCCCCTACAGATAAGATAACATGGCCAAGAAATAATATATATCGTCCAGAAATAAGGTATGTTGACTATGATGCGATTGGTCTGCACGAATCTGCTCCTTATATAAGAGCATGAACAACATATTTCACAGCATTATCTTTATTTCCACTCCCATAGACGATTCAATTGACTTGTGTATGCTCTTGCGATATGGCACTCCACAAAAAAGACAGGTTTCGGTTCGTCGTGCCGCAAGACGCATGCTCACTTGTTTGAGTAAAGTCGAGGCGACTTCTGTATGTCCATCCAAGGCCGCCAAATGGAGAGCAGTAACGCCATCGTCGTTCTGTAAGTCAACAATCGACGGCCACTCTTGAAGGAGCAGCTCAGTGGCTCTGCAACAAAACAATGGTAAAATATTTATCAAGTTCTTTTGCTTGTCACATAATAGTCACACACATTTGGACGCATGGGAAACACTTTTCACGTATGTTTTGTCAGACCAAGTGAAAGATTCTGACAACGGCTTCGTTTTTGCTGTTTTGTAACAACCAGCAACTGCGCGACCCCAACTTATGCACTTAAATACCAGGTACAGAAAAGAACACCCTAATCCCCGGACGTCACATGTCATAGTCATTCATAAAAACAGAACACAAATCAAATGGTGCAGGCGAGAATCTGACAACGGCTTCAATACAATGCCCAGATAGTTTTTTTTTAATGTTTTTTTTGTATAAATGATTTTATTAGTAAATATCATATGAAGTGCATGTGCGAGTACATATACAGGGTTTCTTGATGAACATAGCGAAATATTCCATTACATTAAATTAATGCGTCCCCACCTTTTTTCATACTTGTCTAGTTGCTGCTTGGCTAAAAGAATGTGTTTTTCCAACATAATATGGTACCTTAAGACGACCTTAAAAATGTGAAAGCTGACAGGTGCCGCCTTACACTTCTGTTGATGAATAAAGTTTCTTGCAACAAGTAAACAGTTATTGAGGGCGTAATCTGCCGCGATATCTCCCAATAATAGTTGTAATTCGTGTAGACGGACGTCTTCAGCGACATTACATTTCCACCGAGATAAAAAATCGTCCCAGAATGTTCTTACAATAGGGCATGATATAAACCTGTGGATGATCGTATCAATTCCATCGCAGTAATCGCAAATGTCGTTTTCAACCAGTCCTATTTTAAACAACCTACTTTTATATGGTACGAACCGATATAGAACGGAAAATTGGAAGGATTGCAATTTTGTTTCCAGACAGTTGCTGAAAGGTAACATACAAAATTGGGACCATTCATCTTCTGAAATGCCGAACTCTTCTACAATAGATGCTGGCCTTGGAAGAAATCTCCAATACATTTGTCTACAAGTGTAATATCTCGCGTTCTTAACTGTGTGAGCGCGTTCGGCTTGGACGTCTTTGATCTTTAATTTCCAGCTATGTGGAATGGCTGAACGTAGCGAGTAATATTCTAAGAAATTAAAACACACACCATATTTATCTTTCAACTGTTGCTCCGAGAGTAAAAGATTATCTTCCCCTATTAAATCTTTCACCGTCTTAACGCTCTTAATATACCAGTTTTCGTAAAATATCGTCTTGTTTTCAATTGAGATAAAGGGATTAAACCAGAGAGATTCGGATAGTGCATCAATTGCAGAAACTGGTTCATGCTTTGACATTAGCTCTGCCCAGAAAATAACAAGATCTTTATAAAATAGCGGAACGTCACTTAAGAGAGAAGTTGGAACCGCACACCTGGTACTAAACAGATCTTCAAGCCGTATTGTTGAAAAAAGATCTGAGCACATTTCTTCCATGCCTTTTTTTCACTGCTGAAAATACGATTAATGAAGCTAAGTCTAAGTGATTTCACCTGATTGAAGTATACAGGTGCGTTTAGGCCTCCTTCAGTTATTGGGAGAGCCATAACATATAATTAAACCTTTGGGGTTTTGTTGTCCCACAAAAACGAATTGATTAGGCGTTGTATACCTTTTACCGCTTCGGGCGGAATGAACATGTTTGTTGTAACATAAGTCAACTTTGACAGGGCTAAGGATTTTAATACTAAGATTCTTCCTATCAGCAATAAACTGCGCATTTTCCAGAGGTTCAAGCATTGTTTAAGAGCATCAAGCTTTGAGCCCAAATTAACGTTTGTCATTTCATATTCATCTAGTTTGAACGTTACTCCAAGCGTATTAAAAGACGGAGTATTATTCCATTTTACTTTTAAAGTTCCAGGTGGGCGTCCTGCTTTGGAGCCGATCCAATTAGCTTCAGTTTTGTCCAGGTTGCACATTAAGCCAGATAACTTTGAGAAATTGTCCACAAGGTTGAGAAGGTTTTTCGCGGACTTTTCGTCGGCGAGAAAGGAGGAGGTATCATCGGCTAGCTATGATATTTTAACCTTTTGTGTACCTAATTTTATTCCTTTAATATTTTCATCTCGTCGGACAGCTATTGCTAGAAGCTCTACTGCTATAACGAATAAAAAAGGAGCTAGTGGGCATCCTTGCCGGACGCTCCTCTCTAAAGGAAACCAATCTGTTGTATAGCCGTTATTTATCACACTGCTCAGGCTCCCTCCGTACAGAGTTTTCACAAAGCCCCTGAAATTTCCCCCGAAATTAAATGCGACTAGAGCTTCATCAATGAAGGTCCATTCAATCGAGTCAAAGGCTTTCTCAAAGTCCAATAATAGAATTAATACTGGTATATTTCTTGCACTTGAAATTCTGAGAATGTCTGAGATTAGCCTTATATTTTCACCTATGTATCTTTCTTTGACATAACCGGTCTGATCGGAATTAATCATATAAGTCAAGAGAGGTTGAATTCGCCTAGCTAGTGCTTTTGATGCTAGTTTATAATCAACGTTTAGCAATGATAGCAACCTCATTTTTTTTAAAAGAGACCGGTCCTTATCCTTTTTAGGAATTAGTGATATCGCACCTCTTTTTTGATCAGTAGACATGGTCTTATTTTCAAGTGCAAAATTTAGGCTCTCTATCACAAAGTCTGATAAATGTTTCCAAAAGAATTTATAATATTCAGCTGTACCGTCTGTACCAGGTGTTTTATTATGCTTAGATTCGTTTAGGGTTAAACTCAGTTCTTTATGTGAAAATTTAAATCTCGAGTTTATCTCTATGTGCCTCGCTTAGTTGAGGGATATCAGGATTTTCCAAGAACGTGTCGCTCAAGGTTTTATATTGGGTCTTAGAGAGGGGTTGTCGTTTGGACGAATAAAGACTTTTATAAAACATCAGTTCTTCTCTTAGTATTTCACCAGGGTCTACAATAGTTTTGTTATCGCCTTTCTTTAGGGTTACTATGCATTTATTTTTGTAGTTTCTCTTTCCTAGACCGAGAAAATACTTTGTAGACCTTTCTCCCTGCTCTACGCAGAGAGCTCGGGGACGTATTATTGCGCCTCTAGTTTGCATATCAGACAACTCTTCGAGTTCAGTTTTTACAGGAGAGACAAGATCGTGGTTTACCAGCCCGTTAACAGCAGCGCGTTTCATTTCCCGTAACCGTTCAAGAAGTACCTTTTCCCTATCCCTTCTTTGACTAGCTTTCATCTTTGAGAACAAAATTGTCACTTTACGTATTTCACACTTGATGATGTCCCACTTTAAGCCTATATTTTGAATGTGTGCGTATTTGTTTTTGGCGCCTATCAACAGGTCATTCATCTGTTTAACATAATCTTCATCCCCTAATAAGCTTGCGTTGAATTTCCAGAATCCTGGACCGCGGAACTGGAATAGGCGCCCTTGGAGATAAATAAACTGGCTTATGGTCGGATTTAAACGGTACATCTTTACGAATGGCTTTAACATGAGGCACTAGAAAGTCAGATACTAAAAATAAATCCAGCCTGCTTTTGGTTCTTCCGTCACCAGACTCCCATGTATATTGCTTGAACCCAGGATTTCTTTTCCTCCAGATCTCACAGAGTTCCTGATCCTCAATAAATTCTAAGAGATTCGTGCGATAGTTGGATACTTTTTCAGTTGCACCATTTTGATCTAAGTTGGGATCAAGGGTTATGTTAAAATCCCCTCCTATTATGAGATTATCACCAGTAACATCTTTGATCAGATCCCATAGATTGTCAAGAAAATCACATTGTGATCTTACATCATCTTTGGTGGGAGCATAAATATTTGCTATCATTAATTCAATCTCGTCAAGTAATGTGTTTATCAGTAAAATCCGACCGTTCTTATCAGTTGCAACGGATCTAGTTTTACAATCAAGGTCAAGGGGAAACAGTATGCAGACTCCTCAGCTATCTTCAGAGAAATGGTTAAATTCAATTTCACCACCCCATTCTCTTTGCTATCTTGGTTCATCTGATATTACGCTATGCGTTTCTTGCACTAAGACTAGACAGTTTTGATGAAATTTATGCAGATATCTAAACAATGAGAGTCGTTTTAAGTTATTCCGTAGGCCTCGTATATTCATACTTAGTATCTCTATATTAAAGGCCATAGATAATAGAATGGATTTAAAGCTCTAAACAATCGACCAGCAACATAGCCGGGGTACACTGCATTATTAATGCGTTACACACTGACACACATGTAGACATGGTACAAGAGACACATAATACGCGATTCTGAGTAGCATAGCTGTTCATCAATGAAACGCACTCACTTAGTATGACAAATAACGTGCTATAGCGAATTTTCTAATAATAGTAGAAAGGAGAGAAGAGCAAAAGAAACAAACAGAACGCGAACCCACGCGTTTGCTTAAGAAAGAAGGCCGAAAGGAAATGAGATGAGAAATGAAACCAGGATGCCAGAGTGCTACGGGCCACTGACTTGGCCGAGAGCAGAGCTCATGAGAACAGTGGCGAGCAGAAAAAATATCCTTCTTCATGCTGTCGATGCTCTCTTTCATGGCGGGAAGGCAGGACACCTTTTCGAATATGTCTTCAAGAGTTATCGCCGACATGTCCGAGTCCGATGTGTCCTTTTCGTCTAGGGAGTCCAGCTCTTTGAAGCACTCAGATAGATTTCTCTGTTTCTTATCTGTGGTCTTAGGAGAAGTGCCGTCATTGCCACTCCGGTGCCGCTTCTGTTTTACCATTACGCATAGCTTTTGAGTGGGTCCCTCGAGCAGCGCTTGGGCTATCAACAGTGGGCTGAATTATCGCTCAGCACAGTCAAGAATCTGTCCACCAAAAATCCACCGATTCTTCGCTGAATTTGACGATATATAATGAAGTATCCTTCAAATGCACTGGCTCCTTATGTTCACTGACGGTTCATTACGATATTCGCCACGAGAAAGAACCTTTCAATTCTTGCACATTTTAAAACTTCTCCCCTCGCTCAATCTTTTTACCGTTGCACCCTGGCTGCCATGTTTCTGACGATTAGTTTTGTTGTTGCTGTTCTGCCCACCAGGGAACGAACGACAGCTGCCTCACGGATGTCATGACATTTTGATGATGTTTTCCTCTTCAGCAAATGTTTGTCGCCACCAAGACCGCAAGTGCAAGACCGATGATCTTTCTATCATCCAAAATGTCACTCCACTTATACTTATATAAACATGCATGCGCTTACACTCCAGCGGAATGAATGATTGCTGATGGTGTCATCTGGCATTATGTCAGCGCTCATGTCATTTAAGTCACAGAACGCCACACAGTAAAGGGCACTGGATAAATCAAGGATAAAACACAGTTCAATTGGTATCGACACCCACCGATTGTCACCGGTTTGGGCGGCTAACTGCAGTACGTTGAAACCATCATTGTTCTCCAGCTCGAAGTTGACCCCGGGCTGACTGATGATCAGTTGTAGCACCTCCAAGCTAACAGTGCCGATGGCCTTATGGAGTGCCGTGTTGCCACAGGAGTCCTGCGAGAGAGATCTAACTTTGACACAGACATATCTTCTACCTCGGCCGCGGCACAGCATCTCCGAAAGTATCGATCTCAAGAATATAGATATATTGCAATTCCCTGATCATACACTCTAGGGGAACTCGATAGGAATACCCC
This sequence comes from Arenicola marina, assembly GCA_964019135.1. Classification (NCBI taxonomy): domain Eukaryota; kingdom Metazoa; phylum Annelida; class Polychaeta; family Arenicolidae; genus Arenicola; species Arenicola marina. The sequence goes on along the minus strand of OZ025253.1, from coordinate 29,413,780 downwards.
TACTACCTCTATTGTCTTGTCGCGTGCAGGTCGTTTCGTATATGACATCAATTAGCGAACGTGAAAATACGGGTTAGCAAGAAATGAAAGGAGGCATTATTTCAGATAATGAAACTTAAATTTGCTAATGTGAATACACCTTGTTTAAGCTATATACTAATTACGACCTTATGATATTTATGCTAAATCGCGGTGGATTTGTGACGAAAGTACCCACAACACAATGCATAGTGAGTCACAAATGTGGTCTGAAGCCACCCAAGACACCAACACACAACACACCTTACTGTTGCGTAAGTGCGAGCTCCATTTACGCAATCGTTTGCAAAAAATTAAACACCAGTGCAATCCCCAAGTTTTAAGTTGTAAGCATGTAATTCCTGTCACATTGGGAATGCAATGCGACAAATCAACAAGCATGTACCTGTTGATTAAGGTTAGCGCCCATTTCAACGAGTTTCTCGATGGTCGCCTTGTCCTGTTTATTGACGGCCACGTGTAGCGGGCTGCGGCCGTCATTGGTGACGATATCAACGAACGACGTGTGTCCCATCGGCGCCTCGACAGCTGCTTTGGGCTCGTCCCTATGAATACACCATGTACCAGGACGTGGTTTTCATTTATTCATAATGGTGAGATTTATTACTTGGATACTACCAGTCCATTATTACGTTTCGACGATTAACATATACATGCAATGGCTGAGATGGCATCGAAGGTAAAGAACTATAGCAAGGCCTAGCACCTACTTAGCTTCAGGTGATGGCGAGTAACGATGACTGGTGACTACGTGCTTCCCACGTCACGTTGCATGGAGAACAAATTCAACGTAACCACATGAGTGTCAATCAATGATGAATAGTAGTATATATATATATATATATATATTGTTGTTCAGCATATTATGTTGAGATGTTGGATTTTAAGGTGCAGTTCAATATCATACTTATCATATATACTTAATATCATAACATACTAAACATACGGCTGTTAGATATTGTAATTTATGTTGCATACCAAGTCTTTTCTTGACGGAGAGTGTTGTTACAGTCAACTGAAGGCTTTGGGCGGAAATCGTCCTGTGGACAATGAGATACTGTGTATATCATTGCAAACGCTATAATATCGAAACACCAAATGACTTGAATTGGCCAATCACATTGTTTAATATATCCCACCCTTCCGAAATAGTATTCTGATACACGTAAATATTTTGGAGTCTCAAGTTATCCTCTAAGCCATAATGACCGTTATTCATTCTCACGACAGAGACCAGGTAATGAACCATGAAAAATACAGACATGCCACCTTGCGCAATGGGAAGCCACTCAAATATTGAATAATGAAGGTCCCAATAGGTCAAAATCCCAGTCACTAGTCCATGTTTAGTGTATAACTCATTCCGTAGCCAATGCTGCGCTTACGTTTCAATTACCTTCGTCAGCAATGCGAATACCACGCCATGGTGGTCACACTCTATCGCTAGGTGAAGTGCAGTTCTGCCGTCGTTGTCTCTGATGCTCACTGTTGATGGTTCACGACGGATGATATTTTCTGCGGTCCTTGAATGAGTACGACCAATTTGAACCCATGTGTTTTTCCATCGGACGTGAGGGGTGAGGTTTGGGTGAGTGTGGGTGGTGGGAGGTTCAGATTGAACAAATCAAATGGCGTATGACAGTTTAGCCTACTGTTGCCGGTTGTCTGACAGATATGATCATTTCCTACAAAACTATACGGCTGAAAACATGACACTTACTGACTATCATCTTTCAGCACGGCCTGGTGCAAAACGCTGAACCCTCTCCGGTTTGTGATGCAAAAGTCGACACCCGGATGACTGGTCAGAAGTTCTTTGATCTCCACGTTGTCCTCCGCGATGGCGTCATGCAGCGCGGTGTCACCTGATGAGTCCTAAAACAGACGCATACACCTATGACACAGGTTGGTTGGTTGTATATCCTGGACGCTTTAACCACTTTTGGTCATATCGCGTCAATGGGAGAAGGAAGGGAGAGTGGAGCCGTGTACCGGGGTAACCGCCTACTCGTTGAGAAGGAAGACCTGGGATCTTTACAGCGCTGCCCGAAACACCGATCCACGTGCCGTTAGGCTCTCAGGTGGCCAGAACACTCAAGGCGAGCGTTCTAACCCATTGAGCTATCGGGCCGGGCCCCATATCATAAAGGAACGCCTAGGTTGTAAATAGGCTGGTACTACGCCGTATCTAGACGTTGCATGTGTGTCGATCGGACGTTGTAGTGATGTTTGGTCGACGTCAGAAAGTAACGTTGGATTCAATGTGCAATCAAATTCTAACGTGAATCCGACGTCTATTCAATGTCATTACAACGTCAAGTGTCAGCTGGGAAGCCGCACGTACCTGCATATTGATGTCTGCTGCATGCCTCAGGATCGCCTTAACATGGTCAACATTCTGCGCACTCACTGCTACTTGCAAGGCGCTGTTGCCCTCACACGTAACGTTGTCGATGCGCGCTCCGTGTCTCAGCAACAAGTCAGTTATTTCCGGATTGCCTCTGAAAAAAGTACATGTATATATACAATATCCACCAATCGTACATCACTCATAAATACACATTAATTATCATGGCAGCATGCCGTTAAATGTTGATTGGAAAGTGTCCTGCCAGCACATGGACGCATGCCATACCATTGGCCAACCTAGCCTATGGACCCTGCTGATGTACCCTGGCTAGAGCCCGAATCGTACCGATAATACTAGATTTGATACGACTAACTAAATGTTATATGTAATTATAATCTTGGTCTGTGAAATGTACCGAGCAAGAACGGTGCGCTATACACAAAGTCATATTTGACGAAAGACTACCAATACCATTTCGAGCTTCGAGAATTTTGTAATTGCGCGAATAACTGATTTGATTTGATCTGATTGGGGCTTAACGGCACTTTCAGCCTGTAAGGCCATATCGTGCCATACTGGTTCAGTTCATTCTAAATAACTCAAGATTCAATACTAAAACCCTGAAAATCAATACATGTAAGATTGAAGATAAAACATTTGCAAAAGTGATAAATTGTCAAGCAAAAGTGATAAATTGTCAAGTAGATGAATAAAACCATGAATGCAGTCAATGTTAAAATGGTCAATAGATTAATAAATTGCGCGAATAGCACAGCATTGCACATCTCAATAACAAATACAAAGCATATGCCGACTAAGGTAAGTACCCCCAGTCTCGGCAAATTAAAGAAGACCTCGGTAAACATCAGCGAAACATTGGCGGGCTGTAGCCCTGAGATTCTACGCAGTCTTAATGAAACAAAGCACGAATAAATCACAGCAAAAGAAGTGGTGACAGAGCTAAAATGAATAGAGCACCGTATAATAAGCTTCGGCGATTTAGACCTCGGCAAACAACGGCAAACAATCCCCAACTCGCTACGTCATTCACTTGGGGATCCCCAATTTGTGACGTCATTCACGGAATATCTCCCCGATAATGGCTCTAAGTAATTAACTTCGGACAATTGTGGCAAGAACTGTCCTGATTTTGCATAATTGCACTTTATTATTACCATTCTGCTATTTGTTATGGCTACTATTTACATTTGTTAATAGCATTCCTGCATTGCACTAGGTTTAAGCTTTCCAAAGAGCTATTACGGGTGAGAATGACTTAATATTCAGCTGAACTGTAGTACTGTGAACTAGTAGGTGTCAAGATTTAGGCATTTTGTGAATTAGGGCGAAAATTGTAAAATGAAGAATATTTTTTAACGGACGGTAAATATCATAAAAATTCACCAGAGCGTGTGTAATTGGATACACGTTCCGAAAATAATCACAAATACAGAGTTATTTTACCTTGCTACTGTGGGGTGCTTAACTAAAAAACGTTCAAAATAGATTTTTTTCTTAATCGAAATAAAGTATCCCGTCGTATACCGAGCGGTAGTTTATATAATGGGGCAGGTCAGAACACCCTGTTTATCTCAAGCTCCGGATTCACACACGATCAGGTTGTAACAAGAAGCATCTTTCAAGAAACTGCACCCTTATCAGTTAGTGCGCTAATGCCTCAATGATTGATGGTATAAAAAAGATCAGTGTTTATTATGCTACTTATTATATTGTAAATTTGTCAGCTGAAAGGGCCTCATTCAATAACGTTAGTGTTGAAGCTAACTTTTTATTCTTTAGCTCTTTAAATGTTGAATCTTGCTGCGGTAATGGAATGTGCGCACTCGGGTTAGTGGGTAGATGAGAACCGCTGCTCAGATGCACATCGCTTCATCGTTTTGTAATTTTCTGTTCACCCGATGCAATACGTTGAAAAGTTCATTGCAACAAACCAACTTTTCGACTAACTGTTTCTCGTCGTCTGATGGCTAGAGCAGGGTCTCGCCACATATATCGCTAATCCATATTTGTCTGGAATGGTGGGAGCTATGTATCGCCATTGTCTTATTATATCGTATTTTATGGTTTGGGGGGTAAACCAGGGTCTCTTCTTCAAGTAGATGACTGGATGAACAAATCTATCGAAGCAAGCGAATAGCACAATAACATGCGGTAAGTTAGAAAGAATGGCGGTAGGCAGACTTTCGGGCATCATACCTGGAAGCAGCATGGAAGAGTGCCGTGACGCCCTCCACATCAGTGAGGTCCACATTCGCTTTGCCCTAAAACAAATAATGTAGACGCATATACAGCTACTTGTCACTATGTGCCACTTGCAACATGTGGCTTGAGCGATATATCCGCATATAAGTATAGATTAAAAAGACGTGTTAATCAAGAGACAACAAGTTCCGACCAGGCTACAGACTCAGTTTTCACACTTGCTAATACCAAACGACAATGCCACGGCAGCGTAGTTCGTCCTTCGTACAGGGTCATTGAGCATGTTTAGTGTGTTATGCCTTTTACCGTTGTAATCAAGGTCGAGGCGACATCTATGTGTCCGTTAAAAGCCGCCACATGGAGCGCTGTGAAGCCCTCATCAGTTTGCAAATCCACCATTTGCGGTGCTCGCTGCAGGATCAGTTCTGTGGCGCTGTAAGACAAAACAACGCGGTATTTTAATATTTTAATATTTAATAAACGGACGATTTAACCGCTTTTGGTCATATTGCATCAATGGAAGAAAGAAGAGGGAATGGAGCCATGTCCCCGGGAGGGAACTCCTACTCTTCGCGAAGAAGAACATGGGATCTTTATCCTGTGACCACACAACCATGGCCACAGCTGGGCGCAAACCACCGATCCACGTGCCTTTAGGCTCTCATGTGGCTATATCACTCAAGGCCAGAGCACTCTAACCCACTGAGGTAAAGGGGCAGCCCCCGTCCTTACGGTGTGAGCTCAAAACGCCTGCATCTCCTCGAACGCTACCATAAGGTGGCGGGCAATGTACTAATGGTCTCATTGAATAGCCTGCAACATGCCTGATTGGTATTGGCCCTGGATTGGCACTGGATGCATATGTTTGGACCAGGATATGAATCCAGCCAGTTATAGCCGAAACGGGTAAGACTTCCGGAATCACCGAAGGATAAAATGTGCACATCTTTTCCATCCGGTGAAATTAGGGATACCGGTCCCAGTCTAGTATACGACTCTTAAACCAGCCGCCATATTTCCCCGAATGTCCCTTGTTGTTTCACCGAGAAGCACTTGGCATGCAGACTGAAAATACGCGGACCCGACCCGGACGATACTGGGTGCTGGCGATATGCGTGGTGCGCGTATTTGGGTTACATCCGGGATATCTGAGCTACCAAATTTACGCATACCCTATACCGTATATGTACGTGTAATAGTCGTGAGCACGCATGTATCAAGCATGGGTACGTGCTCAAGGGCAGGGACTACACAATAATACTAATAATTAAAAGTCGATATCGGAGGAAACGAAGCGACTTGCAAACGAAACCAGAACTTACGCATTGCTTTCGCGTAACGCTGCGTGGTGCAAGGCGTTTAAATCTCGTTTGCTCCTGCGCATGAAATCGATGGTGGGGTGATTCACAAGCAGCTTTATCACCTCCACCTTGTTCTTGTCGATGGCGAGGTGCAACGCCGTGTCGCCATGCGAGTCCTAGGGTAGCAAGGATATATATGCATGTATGCTTGTATACATATGTACACGTTCTGGCATGAATGCTTGAGTTGATAATTTTGCCTTTTCATGCATTAAGGCGGAGCCGGTGCAGATATATATCCCTAACTATATTTATATACATTACTCTATATCTTTTCTTATTTGAATATGCCTAAGACGCAACGCAGTGCAGTTAAAAACATGTGACGCTTAGCGCCACCGGGTGGATAGCTGCATTCCACCCTTGAAGGGTCTAATGCTGACTTTGGGCCTGCATCATATTTTGTGTTAGCTTTATAACGTAATTTGTAGTACAACATGAGAAGAACAAAAATAAGAGACGTGCATAGGTATTGACCATTCGATTACGTATTGTATATATATATATTTTACATACATGTCTACTTCTATTTTAAATATATTTTATAATATTGTTTAATAGATTGTATAATATTGTTTAATAGATTGTATAATATTGTTTGTTAGATTTTATACTATGTTTTTGTCAAGTTTGATAATATATTTTAGTACATTTTGTTACGTTTGAGTTTATATATTTTATGTTTTATTATATATTTTATAACATATATCGAAAGACGAATATTTCCAGCTGTCCGTTGTTATGCTTAAACTCAGGTAAACGGTGTATGTTGAAGTGTTATCAATTTTGCAATGTTATATCTTATATTACATAGCATATAATATGTCTGTATTTCAATATGTATATATATTTCCTATTGCCTAATATTGTTATAATTAAGCTCTAGTAAACAGCATCTTTTGAGTCATTATCAATTGTGCACCCGTTTATTATGACATTTTACGTATCGATTTAACAGAATTAAATGTTTCTCAGTCTTGACATTGGCCAGTGTAACATTAACCAACCTAACGCTAATTCCTGATCTTCGAACTCTTATATGTAGTGTAATCATCGGCGTGGTTGACGGACAAGTGTGCATCTCTCTCATTAGCTGAATACATAATTTTCGCGAACGGTTCCCATCATTTTAACCCCAGCACCCACTGGGTGCTTCACAATGGCGATTTGGGTTATTTTCTATCTGATTTGGATAGGCAACGTGCTTTCGTCTTGTGATATCTTGTAGAGAAAGCGCATGCGGTCACTCCCAATATGTACGATCATTTACCGTCGTTTATATTACCTGAATGTTGACGTCTGAGCCATACTCAAGGAGTAATTGGACGCACTGCACGTGCTTTCGGGCCAAGTGTAGTGCAGTTGATCCTTCATTGGTCACAGCATTGACATTCGCACCCTGGTGCAGTAAAATGAAGAACACGATCAGCATAATCATTCACAATACAACAAATGCTGATGGGTGTATCCAGCATTCTGGTTATTATCAACAAATCTTGTTTATGTAGGGTTGTGAATAATATCAAGCGCAGTATAGTGACAGTACCTCACTGCACAACATTGGAATCAGTTCATGGTGTCCGTTATAAGCAGCCAAGTGAAGTGCCGTCCACCCATCGTCTTTCATGGCGTTTACAGTTTCCTTTGCTCGCCGTAGTATATGCTGCATAGCGCTACAAAACAAACAACATATTACAATAGCACCAGTTATATTATCTCTTACCCGCAGGTCGTCGATATATGGTCTGTAAGTGACAGCACAAACAGCGCGCGCTCACCTCGAGTGAAACCGGTTTTGGGTACGTGTCACTTCACCGCCTCATATGCAACACATGGGGTGCTCTGTGTAATGGAGTGAAACCCACAGAAAACCAGAGTATTTTGATTCAAAACTAGTATGAGTATGAAGGTACACCCCACACATTTATACTCCGTATGGTTTTCAACTCTAGCAGTGCATTCATATCCAAAACATCACTGATTCTGGTTTGATGCCCATAGTAAAGTATAGGGACCCGCTGACAGAATGGTTGTTTCTAGAGGTGAGCGAGCGCTGTCTGTGACGTCACTTACATACCCTAATACGTGTGTTTTGCAAGGCCAGCGCGAGCACCTGCCGCGAAATTAGTCGTTCAGCGAATATGACTGGAATAATATAAACACATCGATGTAATGATGATTATTTGTAATTACTTACTGTATGTTGCCTCGCAACGCGCTTTGTTGTAAGACGTTGAAATCTCGATTGTTCGCAAGCGTGAAGTTCACATCCTGATGATTGACCTGCGACATTAGCCGACACATGTAGTTTATTAACACATGCAAAATGTACCTTCAAGACAATTCTCACTTTATAGTTAAAAACTAAGTCATTAGAAGTTTCTGAATTTTTTTTAGCATGTTACTCAATAAAAGAAGTGACGAAATAGGAAGAAAAAAATTGGGGACCACCGAGGAAAATATTGAGCTATCGATCTTTATTTAAGATGTCTATCTAACAAACTTCAACACGGAATCAGAACTGTAAGTCAGACACCTCCCAATTACCCCCATCCTCATTTGCACAAACAGTTGCGGAAGTTATCAACTGTCTTCACATCTATGTATTTATACCGGTATAAAATATATATGCATAAATATACACTAAGTAACATTTATATGTAAAATGAGGGGAATATATATTAATATATATGGTAATACCGGGCACCTTTTGGTTAGTGAGATATTGATTTAGCAACTTCCTGCCATAATGTTAACAAGTAATTACATGTCTTTGATTTTTCTACAGCATGTCACTAGATTATGTTGTAACAAAATAGGCTACATAATGGGTGGTCACCGAGACCAATTTAGCGTTACTGGTCTTCAAGTCAGGTGAGCCCCTTCGCGAAAATAAACACGAGGTTAGAACATCCCTCACAGGATTGTTGAGTTACTCTTCAGTTAGTTTGTTTTAGGAATCTTGTCTACTGAACAATATATAATTCCATCCGCATTTTGTCTACGATGTATGTCACTATCAGATAATCAATGACAGTGCTATGGCCAAGCAATTTGTAGCCACCGACCCCCAGCACTGGTTTCTTTCGCGCGCTCAGAACACGTTTCAGGTGGTTTCTAGCCCCAATATCTTTCATTATGTATTCATTTTCGTTAATTTGCCAGATTTTGATATGCACATAAAATTAATTGCGAGTCTTTGGTTCATGCAGACGTTTCTCTGACAACGCAGAGAGGCATTGCAACGCTACTTCTAACTTGGTTCCACGGCAGCAACTTCGCGCACTCAGCAATACGCGAATTCAAATGCTTTCGCCAGGGAGCTCTGTGGTATTAAGTGAAAATTTTCTTGAATAAAAACATGTAATGATATGCAAAATTATGGGACATTGGTCTGTTGAGCGTCATGATGCGCTCTTGTAAGATATATTTCGCATGCAACCGAAACAGCTGACGTCACGACTAAGATGCAGCTGCGTTGAGGTCACATGACCAATAGCGTGGTTTGGGGTGCGCCATTTGAAACAAGATTTCTCGACGGCTCTCTTTGACATTTTACCTGAAGTTACGCAAGCTCTTTCACAAATGTGTCGCTCACTGACTGTAACCAACATGACTACATCCCCCACCCCCGCGGTTGGTGGCGAACAGCAAAAGGTAAAATTGTGTCCACTTATCTTGTGGCCCATACACCCAAAATGTCCTATAATAATGTCTGTCCCTTCAAATTGTCATAGACTATAGTTATCCGGAATCAAAAAGTGTCCAATATATCTCAAAATCGAACAGTTACAGAATTCAAATTTCGCGTCAGTTTGCTTTCCGATGATGAATTGTGCCATACGACAAAGCTACAACTGCCATGTGTTCTTATATGTAGCTTTCTATGTAGCAACATAAAGTCGCTAATCGAATCCACCTGACAGCATTGAATGGTTTAAATACAGTTTTTCCAATTGTTTGCAGAAAATTTACTGATTTGTGCATCTTCGTAGGTGGTTTTAATATTCATAACGAAATTGCGTCACCCGTAGGGTGAGATGACGTAAAATGTAAAATCCAGATTATGTCTTCGGTCCACTAAAATTACCTTATCTTAACAGTTGATTTGACTGCGACTTTGACCTGTGACCTACAGACCCCGTTAACGAACTTGCTCGGATATCGATGAGTACATTTATACGACGAAATGTTGCTTTTTGTGGCCTACACAGAGTGCACAGACACACCCTCAGATCCTGATTTGAACATTGACATTCGTATTTAGCCTCTTAGATTTAGATTTGATACTTCAGATCAATATTGACCCCTCAGATCCGGCAGCTTCATAACTGTCGTTATAGTGAGCATCCTCTCAATTGTTAGCCCTATCCCAGAAGTAACAGTCACTCTTTAGTTGCGCCCCCATGGTCAACGATCGCACTCGGTAGACATCTGAAACCAAACTGCCCGTTTATTCACTTTCGGTCTACATTTCTAGTTTCTACATCCCTACCATGCACATTAATTTCATAGCAAACCACTCAATCATCCTACCCCCCCCCCCAAGCTTGACCCCCCCCTCCCCCCGCTTTCCCCACACACAACAGTACACTCACACCGCAGCAGTCGGTACTGCACGCGATCGCCCAACGCCTCGCTGTTTGTTTTGATAAGCAGATTAGAGTCGTCGCGCTTTATCACGATAAAAGGCATGCCGTGGTGTGGGGGCCCTGACAGGTCACCGGGCGATAAGGGTCACCAGCTGTTCTTAATAGTTAATAGCTCTCGTAGAGTCCCATGTTAAAGTTTAGCATTTTTTCGCAGAAAAACTACTTAATTTAAGACTACTTAAAAAAACTACTTAATTTAAGATTATTCTCCAACATTTCTTCGCTACTACTTAAAAAAACTACTTAATTTAAGACTATGCTCCAACATTTCTTCGCAAAATATAACCGAAACAACCTAGCGTCGACACACTTTTTTGATGTCAGAAGATAGAGCAAGGTATATAGAATACGTAAACCCTATGATTGTACGCGCACACATTATAATAAAAGCTACAGTCGATTCCCGACTGGCGTCTAAAGAACTTTGCATGGACACCGTTGTGTCCCTAGGAAGCGGGCTTGCCTGGGGGCAATTTGAGCAGTCTTGGGCCAAAACAGAAATGACCAGAGAAAGAAAATTATTGCTGACGCAAGGAAGGAAGGGGGAAATAATGTGCATAGGTATAGTTCTAAGGATGCGCTCCTCGCACTCACGTGGGCCGGGACGGAGCAATATAAGAACTACCTGATGCAACTTACCGTTGAACGGACAACAATGCGTTTATGCTCGTTCTCCGACTTCCTTATTATTTGAACACGAGTTGCATTAGCCCCCATCCGCCCCTCTCACCCTTGCCTCCCCTTTTATCGTCCACCCACGTGTACCTGTGATGCACACGGTCATATGCGATGTTCGAAGTATATTGTTAGTGGTTGATTAATAGATGTAAAGTATTATGCTTATCATGGCAGTAAAACCAGAAGAATGTGATGTAATATTATAAATGGTAAGCCGTGGTATGTTCAAAATCGATCACCAGTGTTGTTATTTGGTAGTGTGTATATTTCATCGAGCACCCTACAGTACGCATACTCTGTCTGTTTAGTGGATGCCGCCATCCACAGATGAATTTGTTATTGTTTCTTTACTTTTGTGTTATTATATTTTCACTTCATCGCATCACTTTCGCGTTGGTCTTATTGGGGCAATGAAAGTATTGTTTCTGCTTTTATTTAATGCCTCTGAATGTAAACGATTTTGTTGCAACAGTTAGGAGGAGCAAAAACGAACTCATTGGTCGAACTTTTAAACTCAGTCAATGGTAATATCCGAGATGTAGACCCTGCTAAGCAATATGTTCAGCATTCTCCTTATTATGAGTTAGATCAACTGGATCCTGTTCTGCAAAACAGGACCGATGATGTTTCCATCCGTAGTATGAATGGGGCCAGCATCAATGCTAAGATCGATGAACTTCAAATAATGACTGATATGCTATGTTAGAAAAGTATTAAATTTTTCGCTTTATGTATACAAGAGTCATGGTTAGGCGACATGTCAGATACATCCCTATTAAATGATGATGGATATACGCTTATATCCAAAGGTAAAACTTGCAGTGAGCATGGTGGTCTAACGATATGTTTCAAAGATACGCTAAGCTTCTCGGTTTTATATGCCTATTGACTCTGAAATTTGGGAAGGTCAATTTTAAAGGTAATGGAAACTGATAGAATTATTATACTGGGAAATATATATAGGCCGCCATGCGAGGTTAACGAGAATTACTCGACATTTACTGAGGAGTTTTTTAAATGCTATCTCTCTTTGAGAGAAAGAGCGGTGAATTATGATTAACTGGAGATTTCAATATTGACTTGCTTCAAATTCATCAAAAAGCTGCATTTAGTAATTATTTTGACAGTATCACATCCCTGGGGTTCTTTCCAAAGATTAGATTTCCAACAAGACTTTCAAAGTATAAAGGAACCCCTATAAATAATTATATGGTACGAATCTCCCCTGTCATGCAATTTGCTGTTTCTGGTATTTTAGCGAAATCAATATCAGACCATTTGCCATATTTTCTCAGCCTAGAAATACAGCAGAAGACAACGAGAAAACCCGTATATGTCTCAATTGAAAATAATAATCCTGCTGCCATTAGATTGTTTTCTGATAACGTGGTAGTTTTAGATGTGTTTAGTAGACTAAACCAGGAATTGGGACCTGATCCTAACCCAAACTACGATATCTTTCAGGATATCCTAGTAAAATCCAAAGGAACTTAACTAAAGCAGCAGTAGAAAAAAATCATCGACGGTCTCAAACCTAAACTAAGCACTGGGGATGATGGGCTATCTGTGAAACTACTTAAGGTATTACAATTTAATCCAAGTGAGTCATTAGCCTTAATCATTAATCAATCGCTATCTACTGGAATATTCCCCAACAAATTGAAACTTGCAAAGATAACTTCTGTTTTTAAGAAAGGAGATGCTTCCAATATCGACAATTATAGACCTATTTCGGTTCTTCCTGCAATTTCAATGGTATTTGAAAAGATTATTTATGATCAAATCTATGACTATTTTCAGAAAGAAAAACTCTTTTACAATGGTCAATATGGTTTCAGAAAGAGACATTCCACTCAACTTGCCGCGCTTGAATTAGTTGATCGAACGTTGCAAAAACTAGATTAGTATATATCTGGAGTTGTCGAAGGCGTTTGACACTTTGAGTCATAATATTCTTATCCATAAACTAAAACACTATGGTATATCTGAACCAGCTATTTCTTTGCTGAAGTGTTATCTAACAAATCGTCATCAATATGTACATCTGGGAGATGTTAAATCAACGGTAACGAAAATATATCGAGGGGTACCTCAAGGTTCTATTCTGGGTCCCGTGCTATTTATCATATATGTGAACGACTTGTTACACGCTAATCAACTATTTAGCTGTTTTATATGCTGACGATACAACTCTGTGTAGCACGTTGACTGCGTCATCGTCTGATAATATGCCTGTTGGTGATGTGTTAAATAATGAACTCTCTAAGATATACGGTTGGCTATGTTCCAATAAGTTATCTTTCGTTTCCAAAACCAAATTTATGATATTTTGTACGCCGCGCAAAGTTGTTAGAATTCTGCACTTGTCTCTAAATAACATACCTCTCGAGTGCGTAGATAAGTTTGACTTTTTGGGACTGACAGTTCGGAAGGATCTCAAGTGGAACGGTCACATTAATAAGATATCTTCTAAAATATATAAGGTTATTGGAGTCATGTGCAAGTTAAAACATACCGTACCATCCTATGTTCTGAAACGTATATACAACTCTTTAATCCTACCCCATTTACATTATAATGTTCTAGCATGGGATTACCAAGCTGATCGTCTAAGGCTATTGCAAAAAAGGCGACTCGTATCATAGCCAAGAGATCTTACCTTTCTCATTCGGAACCATTATTTAACCAATTTGGTATATTGAAGTTGGCTGATATAATGATTTACCACCAACTAAAATTATATTACAAGTATCTCCACGGTGATCTGCCAGGTTATGTTTAAACTGATTTGTCTAACTCTAAATTGTCGGATCAGCATAATTACAACACAAGACACAAGGATGATCTGTTAGTTACACGGGTGAAGCATAAGTTTGCCGAACGATGTTTGAGATATCGCGTTGCTAGATGTATAAACCAAATGCAAGATATTATATTGAATAAGATTGAGACACATGTACTGGATGGATTTTCAAGATATATCAAAAATGTCATAGTCGAGAGGTATTCACTGGAATGTCATTTAGTTAATTGTTATATTTGTAACAATTATTAGGTTATTAGAGGTCCTCCCCTGTTTTATATATCTCTAGAAATGGGCTATGTGTAAATCTTTTATTTATTTCTCGCAATATTCCTACATTTACATACATATAACTGCAATATAAGTCCATTTATGTTGTCCCGTACCTGTTCCATTAGGATTATGCGATGATTTTTGTTTCACTGTTTTTTTTTCCTTTTTTGTGGCTCCTATGCTAGCGAGCTTCGTGGTCCTAATAGGAGTCTCCAGAGTACGAATTGGTTAAGTTATCACGTTGTTTTATATTTTACGTTTGTATGAATTCGATCTTGCTGAAATAAATGATATTGAATTTAATTGAATGTTTGCAAGTTTTAAATTTCAAATAAGGTACTAATAACAAATAAGTCTGGTGTCAACAACCCAAATTGTGATCCTTTGCCCAGACAAGATCAGCGGCCATGGATTTCAACTAGTGACGATTCTGCTGCTGTAGAATACGTTGCTGATATTATCAGTCCCACCCTTCACTGTACAGCCATTTCATCGGAAGTACAGGTCGTATCAAATAGTAATATTGTGCAGACGGATCCTGTTACACCACGGCGGCGATTGATTGGTGGTTTCACGTGTATATAAAATTCAAAGAGGAACTGTGCCGCATACTGTAGGGATCAATGCCACCAGTGCATATACCTACACCGTCCCTTTTCCTTGCCGAATACGAATTAAAACCGTTGCTGATCATTCGTAAGATTGGAGCGCATGTGCGCAAACAAAAGAAAGAGGATTTCAAGATATAATTTCCAGACATAATGGAAGTATTTAACTCGAAGAATAGATTGAATTTACTCACATTTATAGAAAATATCAGTTTGAATAATGACATTCCCAAATATGAATGGATATCGTTGACATTGGTGGGTATTTCCCAGGCACATTTTCTAAGCTAACTTCAAAGTGATGACCCAAGTGTCAACACAAGCAGTAAAACTATCTTTGTACTATGATGTACGATGTAAACCCATCAAAAGGTGTTTGCAACAACGTAGGGAACGGGGGCGCTACATCTTCTAGCATATATCAACATGATTAATAGCAGTTAAGGATCAGATCCGCTTATTTGCCGCGTCGTTGAGGGAGATAAAATTATACACGGATTAGAACACTCGAAAACTTGAATTCTATCACCTTTGCGACATCGGTCGACATCTTGCGATAAAACACGGTTCTGGTGGTTTCAAAATCAACCCATTTTGGACTAACTATCACTATAAGTCCATATATTAATAATTGGGTACACACCAATATTTCTATTGCCGCCATCGTTTTTCCATCAATAGCGTCGTGTAGTGCCGTATCGCCATCGGAATCCTGTAAATGACAAAAGAAGCAGCCCAGAGTTCGGGTATACACGCGGGTGAAGTGACACGGATATGACGAACAAGACGGACAGCGTCATGTTTCTGAAAATTGTATTATGATGGTATCGCTCCCATATAGGTGTTTGTGTCCATTAGAGTATAATACATACAATCAGAACCTGGGGATTACTGAAGACAGATAATGGCTCATCGCGTTCGCAATAGGCTTTCGGGAAGCATAAGCTTACAACTGGGATGTGAAATAAGTAAACCGCAAAAAAGAGCGTTGGGGGCTAACGTACATATTATCAATGCAAAATATTATGCAGGCGGTGTATCTACACACCTGTATATTCACTTTGGCACCTTTTTTGACCAGCATATTGACACACTCGGCATGACGCTTGGATATAGCCACATGCAGCGGACTCCGGCGGTTATTGTTAAGTGCGTTGACATCAGCTCCTTCTCGAATCAATAGTTCCACAATTTCCGGTTCATTGCTTGTACGGCGGAATGAAACAGACACGGGTAATTATAGTTTGTGCATGCACTTGTATATTTTGAAATATTTTTCATATATTAGTTATGTGTTTATTGTTAAAATTTTACACGACGGGTATGCGTTTGCACGAAGCACTGGAAAGAAGCTTCTGCAATGAGAAGAATGAGCAACGGAGACATCTTGGGTGCTTGGAAACACAACTGATACAACTGAAGAGAACGTTGTCGATGAGAGCTAGCGACTACGGTGTTGCGGAATTCAAATAAGAACAGTTAAGCGCCTAAGCGCAAGATCAATTCAACCACTAGCCACGCAAAGATTGAATGCACATGTATCATGTTGTAAGAACCTGAATGCCTTTATGACGAAATAAACCCAAATTCAAATGCAAATCTAATACACTACTTTATGACTTGCCAGAGTATAACACAATATGCACACCCACAATGATCAACCTACCCCATGGCCGCAAAGTGAATAGCCTTGTCGCCATCACCGTCGCCTCGATCGAGCTCGGCGCCAGCAGACAGCAGCTGACGCACAAACTCGACGTGGCCCTCATGACTGGCTAGATGCAGCGCGGAGAAAGGATTCGCGTCATTCACCTTGAAGGACATAACAAAAGAATACAACACATCTAAGTACGGGAGTCTGTATATCATGCGGCATGTTTGGATCATCTGACTAGCTGTTAGTAATGCAATAAATTATGGAGAGACAAGAGGGTATTGAATATAATATCACTCAAATGAGATATGTCGCTAAAGTATGTCACAGTTAGTGCGAGTGGCGCTCTAGTCAAAATGTGTCTTACCTTGTCTGGGTACTTTCTGATGATATCGCTAATGACACCAGTGAATCCATGGAGTGCTTCTTGCATTATCGTACTCGATCTTGATGACTTGTGCAACGCGAACCAGGGCATCAGCACTCTCTGGAGGCAACCTGACAAAAAACGTTTGCATAGCTGGTATGAGATCACGTTAGATAGTATGAAGTGTTGCTATGATTTATTTAGAAATCTCTTCTGTTGGTTCGACAGCCTGTGATGGACTTCAAGCTGCAGACCATCCCTCTTTTTCTCAATACCTCGTATCACCGATTAATTCCAAAATGAACTTTAAGCTTATAACTAAAGCAACAGTAGAACAAAATCATCGGCGGTCTCAAACCTAAACTAAGCACTGGGGATGATGGGCTATCTGTGAAAATACTTAAGGTACTAAAATTTTATCCCAGTGAGTCATTAGCCTTAATCATTAATCACTCGCTATCTACTGGAATATTCCCCGACAAATTGAAACTTGCAAAGATAACTCCTGTTTTTAAGAAAGGAGATGCTTCCAATATCGACAATTATAGACCTATCTCGGTTCTTCCTGCAATTTCAAAGGTATTTGAAAAGATTATTTATGATCAAATCTATGACTATTTTCAGAAATAAAAACTCTTATACAATGAACAATATGGTTTCAGAAAGAAACATTCTACTCAGCTTGCCGCGCTTGAATTAGTTGGTCGAACGTTGCAAAAACTGGATGCGGGCGAGGTTCCTCTCAGTATATATCTGGATTTGTCGAAGGCGTTTGAAACTTTGAATCATAATATTCTTATCCATAAAATAAAACACTAAGGTATATCTGAACCAGCTATTTCTTTGCTTAAGTTTTATCCAGCAAATCGCCATCAATATGTACACTTGGGAGATGTTATATCCACGGTAACGAAAATATATCGAGGGGTACCTCAAGGTTCTATTCTGGGTCCCTTGCTATGTATTATATATGTGAACGACGAAGCGTTGTTTTGACTTATTTAGAAATGACTGTACCGCTGCGCATGCATCAATTTCCTGTCGCCAATGCATTGACTAAACGGCACATTAAGCAAGAATTGCATTTGCGGCAGAAATCCCGCTGCTTGGTCATTGTATGTACATGCCACACCCGTTTGGTTGTGCATCAGCTCATAATGGTAGTGGCATTGTATGGCTGTGAGAAAATGTCCGTATTAGATGCAGACAAATCAACGTGTCTAAATAAATAAAGCGTATATAAGGGTGGTGTCGGTGGCGGTGTATTTGCGGCAAGCAATCCGCAGCAAAAATGATGGGCTGAGTCACCATTATGGCGCTGTCTGGTTAGCTGATATACTAACCAAATGATTCGCCCGGGTCTTGCGCCTCATCTGTGTCCTGCGGTGCGTGTGGAAAGAAGGTACACACAGCTGGATTCAAGGTCCACGTGGAATTACACACGGAAACCAGCAAATCCCCAGAGCTATGCACCTTCACAACCTTCCCCACTTTACCCGGGATCTGGTGTGAATAAAAATAAAACAAAACTAGGCAAGCTATCATCATCGCACAGCTGGGTTCCTTTATGTTTCGAAAATCCTGGTAAATAGAGAAGGAAACAAGACCATAGGCTGAACAGATCTTGAGCACAAATCTACAGACGATAAGCGACCCTTGGCATAGATTAAGCAGTGAATTAGCCCTAAATGTATTGATCATTGGCGGCCGAGCTAGGAGGTGCCCCTCTTTCAAGCACCTTGGGCCCGTATTCTCGAACTAGTTGTGATCATCACAATATTTAAGAAGAACTATTTCGGAAAAATGGTAGCTGCGAAAAATCGTAAGTTCATATTCTCGAAAGTTTTGCGATTTTTCGCAGCTACAAAGTTTGGCAAGTAGTTATTCGCGGTTGTCAGGGATAATTTACTCGTAGCAACTGGTCTAAACGAACGCGCATTTTTTTGGCAACGGTGGAGATCAACATATATTGGTCAGTGACACTTTACATTTGATAGAAATAAGCTTCCAGAAATTTGACCGAGGCCGAGGTGGGCGGGTATGGGGGGGGGGGGCGAGTGGCAGTTATGTCTAAGATTGAAAGGGGAGCCTCTGTGTCTACCCCCCCCCCCCCCCCCACTCACCCACACATGGACTACGTAGATATGCAAGGCCGAACATTGTAACGGGCGGATATAAGGCCTAAACTTAAATTAAGCTCAAAACAGAGTGCGACAATGCTTATGGTCATGATAATCCACAAGCACTGACCAGATACTCAGGTGTGTCTCAGTAATCTCAGTTGATACCGTAACATTGTAATCCATTAGTTACACTTTAGCGCTGCGGCACTTCGAATGTGCAGATAAACAGTAAAAAACTCCTTTGTCCGGTTAGTAAAGCCTATTTTGTCTGGTTAGTAAACTGCAGTGACAAAAATGTGACCGTTAAACATCATATGCTGACGGCACAACTTGACATGTCGTGCTTTCAACCTGAAGGAAACCACTCAAATGTGTGTGTGAGAATAGCAAAGTTAGACATGAACGATTTCGATTTCGGTCATTCTATTGCTATTCAACTTGCCACTTCCTCAGGACCAATCCAGATAAAATGCTGGAAGTTTAGAAAAATCGAAGCGACACATTTCACAGCAACATTGATAGATATATATTATATTATTGCGCTACATTCAAGTGCATCCCGCGATTCCAGACAAAAATTTCAGCATTTTAAAGGGATTGCAACGAAGGAGTGACATGCCAAATATTATGGAAATCGAAGGGGCAGTTATTGTTTTGTTGCATATGGAGCGTAACATATTCGACGCTACAGGGCTATACAGTTCTCGTGATCGGGCCGCGAGACTTCAGTTTTGGGGACAAACACATACACGTGCTCCATGTTGAAGTATAGGCAGCTATAAGTCAATTTCTTTCCAGGTTTATTGGAAGACTATGAGTACCATTTCACTAAACATGGCTACGGGAGATATACGTTAAAATATTTTGAGGCGATGAAGCGCAGAACTTTGGGAATATACACGGAAAAATCCGTCTTCAAAACGCTCGAAAGCTAAAAATAACGTTCTAAATTTAGCCCCGCATCCGGGCTTTCGCAAGTTCCCCAAACAGCGAGTGACGTCACAGGGTTTCGCCTGCCTCAGCGGTAACAAAAATGGCGAGTGATTGACTGAACCATTCCGCTGTCAAAATATGCAGTGCATGGAGTTGCAACACACGGGTGCGTCATTAAACCACATGGTAAAAATAAAATAAGACCAGTTGGATGTTTTCGTATCACTTTTGGATCACGAAAGGACCAAGTTTCTTAATTTTTGTAAGTTTTCTATTTAAAGCGTTGCGCAAAGGTTGTCACCGGGGAGAATCCGTGTGACGTCATAATGCCTCGTTTTCGTAGAAAATGCAAAAAAACGTTAGTTTCTCAATTGTATTGTCCCGTCGTAACAAATATTTGTCATTGTGATGGCGCAAACGAAAAAAAAATATGTCGTCTATCCGTTTTGTGAAGCTATATTTCTGAAATATTCTTAATCACATCGCTAGACCTTCCGCAATGGACCCACCCCTCGGCGTCTGGCTTTTGCGCAGGCAGTCTGGTTCCCAGTCTCTCTCTTTGCGTAACATACACGTCACGCCTACATCCCAGATAGTCAGGATACCAGTGTGCGCAGAGATTCTAAAGTCGTTTCAAACACGTGCTTCGTGTGTTTGTCCCCAAAATGAGTAAACCGGAAGTCTAAGCGAACGAGACTTTACAGCCCTAAAGAAACGAGGCTGTGTTTAACGACAAAATCATCGCTTCGACTACATCTTTAATTATTGCTGCATTATATTTATTTCAATGAAAATGTAAGTCGCTTCCACGTTTTATATGGCTTGACATGAGGAATTCTGAATTTATTAATGGCTACTAAAGCAGTTTGTGTTGGGGGGGGGGCTGTCACTTGTTATTATAGCTGCCCGCTAAGTAACAGCTTTGACGCATTGCGTCACAATATATTTGACGTCACTAAGCCACGCGCGCTTAGATTGGAATAGAAAGGTTATTTTAGCTGCACTATACCACATTGTTGAGATTCGTGAAAGGATCTTCACGAAGCCTGACGGTTCGCCAAAAGAAATGACCCGCCATGAAACTTGCCGCCATGATTACCGACTAGTTGCGACAAGTTGCGAGACCTCGAGACATCGTAACTTTTCGCGAATACCACTTGCGATGAAACGCAACTTTGGCGATTTTTCGCAGCAATATTTGCAAAGATCGCAACTCGTTCAAAATACGGGCCCTGGTGCTAAACTGAACGTCATATTGCACATTTTGGAAATCCATGACCGTCCTACGTTAATCTTGACCTGCAGTCGAGCGCACATTTATGGGTATGTAAATATATCAGCCAAGTGGTTCAATAGCAGACTGTGCGATACAACACTGTATATGCAAACAATTAGGGAATAACTGTCTTTGCACTGAATGGTTACATTATAATAGTGCTATAGAAATATGATTTTCTATAGAACGTTTGTACATAATTCTACAGAACAATTATTTTCTATAGAACGTAAACAGATATTTCTATGGAAAACATTATTTCTTTAGAAGATGTAGGGATACTTCTATAGAACAATTGGTTGCTATAAGTAGTAGAGAGGGGCCCAAACGAAAGTAACTTTCCTTGGGGGTAACGTTTCTTGGGGGTAACGCTTTTATCGGCGCGCATACGCGCCGGTCTCCTATGCCCACCTGGCGCGTAAAGGTTTGTACCCCCCCCCCCCATTCCCCACATGTATCTCCTATACCCCCCACCCCTCCCGTAAACTACCCCTCCCCAAGCAAAACTCCTCACCCCCATGACCCCCACCCCTGTTCACGCCCCCCCCCCTCCCACTCAACTAGCTAGACCCCTTACTACACCCTCCCAACCATGATAGTGAACGGTATTTCACAATCACGCAGTGACGTCATGGATGTGTCATCGCGGGTTAACTGCAAGGACACTAGTTCATAATTATCTTGTCAAATCAGTCGCCCTCTCACAGCCTCGATACCCCTTTTTCCCCCTCCCTCCTAGTCCGACCGTTATCCCTACATCTATAACTCCCACGGAGGAGCGGTTAGAGAAGACAATTAATACCTGACAGCTGGTTGTTTATGTTGTAGAGGTCAACCCATTCACCTTTCTGGTCGACGTATTAATTGCTTGCAGATGAAAAACTACCTGAGGTGGAGAGCATACAGGCGCTTATTAGTATTGAAATAATAGACTGACTCATCAAACAACTGTCATTACTCTTTTCTCTCACAATAAGAGGGCGCCAACCCCCTGCTCCTCATCCACCCGATATTACTGCCCCCGCCCCTCCCTCCCCGAAAACCGATCCCCTCCGACCCTCACCCAACCATGACGGTGAACGGGATTCACAATCATGTAGTGACGTTAAGATGTGTCATCGGCAGATAACTGCAAGGACAGCAGTTATCTTGTAAAATTAGTTGTCCTCCCTCAGCCCCTTTTTCCCCCTCCCTCCTAGTCCGAGCGTTTTTCCTACACCTCTTCCGCATTCATCGAGTTCACCGCGTCCCACCACTATTTAGCATGTCGCCCCTCCGTTACTACCACCTATGAGTGAGGGACGTACTTTAGCCGCCCATCCGCCTCCCCACGCCCGCACCCCAAGGACACCAATACATTAATTTGAGAGGCTACCCAGACCAGTGGAGTCACCGAAGCGTGTCGCGAGGGAAAGCCAGCTGCACTACTAGTCACCACTGAGCGTGTTCAGAGTTGTCTCTTTTTGGGTGGGCTTGAAGGTGAGGAGAGGCGGGTGGATGTAATGGCGGTGTGCGCCCCAGCTGGCTGTTCATCGGATTTCGAGATGCGGGTGAGCAGTAATGTAAAGACAATATTGAATTCAGTTCCCTGTTTTCGATTGAGAACATGAGTTCTGGTGTTTATAGTTTTTTCTCTGTGTAGTTGTTATTTTTAAATGTAAGGCTTCAACAGAAAGTGATAGGCTTATTTTACTTATAACTAATAGTTTTGTCAGACATCACGTACGTTGGATGTCCTGTTGAGATTACTCCGATAGCTAGTCTTAAGATTACGATGTAGTGGCGTTTCGACAGTTTTGAGTGTTTAATCAGGTTACATTGGTGGTTTTGTCGAAGATTTATGTACCCTTAGTTTATCCTCGATCCCCTTTTACAAAGCACGCGGGCCGTTCTTAGACTACCATAGTGCGAATGACGGGGTAACTGAAGTTTTTTGCACACAGTGAGGGTGCTGTGTGATCAGTATCAGTCAGTATCATTTACTGACGGAACATTTCTACCAAAGACAGCTGAAATGAGTCGGATCCCCACCATTGGTGTTATTTTTACCCTCGCTTCCTAAAATGAGTTGGCTAAGGGCAATTAAGTTTCAATGACACTCTTTCCATATCGCCGGTGTTGTAATTGGCCCAGGGAACAGATGGTGAGAGACACAGCCGCTTGGGGTGTAGTGGTTATGCATGCATGCTCTATTTTTAGTGATGACGTGATGAGGAAAGAGCTAGATGGTTGGAGAGCAGGCGGTTGACTGAGGGGGTTGGGGGCGCGTATGCACTATTTTTAGCAATGACGTCAATGTTTGGCTAAAGCAGGGTGGGTGGAGCGTTGAGGGGGTTCCCCTTTCGGAGTTTAGATGCTTGCCTTCTCTATTTTTATAAATGATATCAGGGTACGGAGGAATGAGGTGTTGTTACCTCTGTGCGAGGAAAAAAAAAGTTTATGTTTCATTGCATTATGAATTAAATTTTGTGCAGCATTCGCATACCTAGAATAACACAATGATAAAAAATATAGCATTATTATATAAGTTTGTGTATTAGATGCTTCATAGGCAATCAAGTCTATGTTCTATGTACCATTCGGGGCAATACTTAGACAATAGTGAAACGACTATGAAATTATTATGTAAAGTTTATGTTTCAAATGGCATAAAGTACAAGTTATGTCCAACATGTATGTAGCTCACTAGAAAATTGTGAAACATATAGGTAGCATTTTACATGTTTAGTATTTCATATAGCATCAAGTTTATATGTTATGCCGCATTAGGAGACTCAATAGACAACCGTCAAGTGTACTTATGTATACTATAAATTTCTGTATTTAATGCAAGGAAGCTTACGTTTATTTAATTACTTTTTTGCAAAGTTAGTAGTGTAAATTAGGATTGCGCTGGAAGTTTACCAACGATTAAGAGAATAACGGGCTATAGCTGGCCCTGTTATAAACTGTGTTGAGACAAATGTGAAATGAAACGGTATGATCACAGGAATTACGTCTGAATAGTCAGTGATGTAGCCATCTCAGAGAGGATGCAGGGGACATACATGCGGTTTCTATTTTTGGAAAATACGTTATGTTAAGAGGTGAGGGGTAGAGAGTTGTGTGGTTAGAGAATAGATACTATGATAGAGAGATTAGGGGCGTGTGTGCACTATTTCTAGCAATGTCAATGTTAGGATATGAGGCGGGTGGGTGGAGCATTGAGGGGATTCATCCTTCGGAGTGGAGATGCTTGCGTGCAATATTTTTATAAATGATATCAAGGCAGGGAGGAATGATGTGTTGTTACCTATATACGTGGTACTGCTATGGTTGAAGATGTTAAGATATATTTGTAACGTTTTATTTCATTTGAAAGATTTATGCGTAATTTACGGCAATGATAATAGGAATAAATAAGTTTATGTTTCATTGAATTATGAATTAAATGTTGTGCAGTATTCGCATAACTAGGATCAGACAATGGTAAAAATATGTAATTATTATATAAGTTTTGTGTATTACATGATTCATATGCAATCAAGTTTATGTTTTATGCACCATTCGGATCAATACTTAGACAATTGTGTAACGAATATGTCAGTATTCTGTAAGTATTATGTTTCATATGACATAAAGTCTAAGTTATGTGTAACATTTATGTAGCTTATTAGACAATTGTGAAACATAGGTAGCATTCTACATTTTTGCTATTCATATATCATCAAGCTTATATTTTATGACACATTCGGATACTTAATAGACAACCGTGAAAGAATACATATGTATACTATAAATATCAGTATTCAATGCAAGGGAGCTCAGCTTTATGTAGTAATAATAATGCAAAATTGTTTCCATGATATTGAAGTTATGTATCATCCTACGGTGAACTATGAAATAAAGTAATAATTGTGTATGTATTGCGAGTGAATTTTAAATTTAAATCATGTTACACTAAAATGTTTGGTGGAACTCAGACATTTTGCAAAGCAAGCGATGTATTTTGGAGTGGTGAGCAGTTTGCCAACGAACAAGAGAATAACAGGCTATAGGTGTCACTGTTATCATCTGGGATGAGACAAATATGAAAAACAGTATGATCAGTGTAGTTAGGTCTGAATGATGAGTGATATGTTTAATAAAACATGTAGTGTTAGGTTTTTTCGATCGTGCATCGCAAGTGGGTTATGATTTATGTAACGATGATATGTTTAGTAAAATAAATATTTTAATTATGTTGAAGTTATTTATCAGAATACAGTGAACGAAAGTAATAACTTTTATGCATAGCTATTGTACCGGTAGAGTCTCTAGCAGTAATGTAATGTGTAATGTTTTAAAGATCAAATGAGAAATGCTTAGGCAATAAGATATAATTAACAAATCGAATACGAAAGTATTTTGCAAGTTTTATTTTTCATGTCATCAATTATAAGTTATGTGTTACATACGTGCAGCTCATTTGACAATCATGAAACGTGTGAATAGCATTCTACATGTTTTAGCTTTTATATGTCATCAAGTTTACGTCACATTCGGGATAGACAACCGTGAAAGGAAAATATAAGTTTATGTATTCAGTGTTTCATATGTCATGTTTGCGTATTTATGTAACACTCGTGGAACCCCTAGACAATGATGGAACGAATACATGTGTATTCTGTACATTTCTGGACTCAATATCGGTAAGCTTGGGTTTATGTAGTGATGATGTAAAAGATTGTTTCAATTATGTTAAAGTTATGTATCAGAGTACAATGAACTATGGAATAACGTAACAACTTTTATGTACGACATTCAAGTATACATTAAATGTAAACCATTCTGCACGTGTGTCACGATTGACGTATGATGTGTCTGGCGGAACATAGATCTTTTGCAAAGCAAGTGGTGTAAATTTGGATTGCACTGAAGTTGCCAATTGTAAGAGAATAACCAGCTGTATAGGTGTCGTGGTTATAATATATGTTGAGACAAATGCGAAAAGAAACGGTATGATCAGTGTACGTAGGACGGAAAAATTAGTAACATGTTTGATGTAACATGTAGTCTTATGTTTTTTTCGATCGTACATGGCAAGTAAGCTGTGCTTAATGTAACAATGATAGGTTTATTAAAATAAAAATTCCATTAAGTTGGAGTTATTGATCAACCTACAACGAAAAACCGAAGAAATGGAAAACTTTTGTGTATGAATATTGTATAGTGGCCAATAAACTAGGTGGAAATGTAATGCGTAATTTTTTTAAGATCCATTGCGACATAACTTGCGTAGTGCAAGTTGAGAAGCTACACAATAAGTTACATGAAGGAGTTTCTGTTAAATTAAGGTATAGTCAGAGTAGTTAGGTATGAATAGCGAGTGATATGTTTAATGAACTCTGTTATATGATTTTGTTTTCAGTTAGCAAAATATTTGTAAGAATTAGCTCTGCTTCCTTTAGTGATGATAGGTTTAGTAAAATAACTGTTTAATTATTTCGAAGTTATATATTAACATACAGCGAACGACGGAAGAATGTAATAATTTTTATGTAAAACTTTTGAAGTGAACATTAAATGTGAATCATTTTTGTACGTGTTTGATGATTGATGTACGGAATGTTTGGTCCCATTTATCTCTTGTGGAGCAAGGGATGCAACGTGGATTTACACTATCGTTAACCAAACAAAAACGATTGAGTAAATACTTCACATAGCTGTCGCTTTTATGAGATGTGTTTAAACAAGTATTGAGAGATGCATTACACGTATACATTTTGTATCGTTAGAGGACCTAAGTGCATATATAATGTCATTTGTTAAAGAACTAATATGAAATAATATACGTGACATAAGTTAGGGAACAATATAACAAATTACGTGATGGGAACATTGCTTAATTGTCATATGATCAGAATAGTTAGGTGTCGATAACAAGTGATGTGTGAATTGTAACATTTACTGTGACTTTGCTTTCAGTAAGTCAAATGTTGCGCAATGTAAGTATAAGCCCCGCTTTATGTTGTGATGATAGGTTTAGTATAATAATTGTTTCAAACATGGTGGAGTTCTATATCAATATACTTTGAACTACAAAAGAAAGTAATAACTTGTAAGTAAGGCAGTTCAAGTGCGCAATAAATGTGCATCGTGTTACACGTCTATCCCCAAATTGTGCGAATGAGTCTCCGGTTGGTTAACATAGAAAACCAATATGCAGGTGTGCATGACGAGCGATTTGTTTAATACAACATGCACTATGACTGTGTTTCAGTGAATGAACTATTGCGCAAGGTAAGTATAAACCCCGCCTTAGATAGGTTGTACAATAAATGCTTCAATCAGGGTGGAATTCTAATACCCAACTACAGCGAACGACAGAAGAATGTAATAACTTATATATATAATATATTTCAAGTGAATACTAAATGTAAACCATACATTTACACGTATGTCGTGATTGATGTGTAAAATGCTTCGTCGTGCATATATCTTTTACAAAGCAAATACTATAAACTGGGTTTGCATTACAATTACACAATCGTAAAGTCTTTAAGTAAATAACACACGATATGTGTCGGTAATATAATCTATGTGTTTAGTCACGGGTGAAAAGAAACGACACGCATATAACTATTGAACAGGTGAACAAATGAAATGAGTTATTTGTGAACGAACTAATGGGAAATAACAAATGCAACACAAGTTGATGAATCGAATTATAAATTACTTAGAGGAGTTTTAGTTCAGCTAGCATATGATCACACCAGTAAGATGTAAATAACTGGTTCCATTTTTGTAATATAACATGTGTTGTGTCCACGCTAAGAGAAAACTGGTTCATGTAGAGATGATAGATTTATTACAGAAAATGTTTCACTTAAGTTGACGGTATCTTTTAACCAACATTGAATGACAAACGAACGCAGAAAACGTATATGTGATAGATTCTAAGTGAAGTATAAATTGTGAACCATACCATTACGCTTGGCACGATATATGTGTGAAGTGTTTGGGGGGCCCATAGCCCTTTTGCAAATCAGGTCATGTAAATCGGCTCTGCACTCCAGTTAGCAAAAACTAAACTGATTAAGTAACTGACACGCTATACGTCTCCCTATAATGCGTCATTTGCTAAAGCACTAATGTGAAACAGTTCGACTAACACAATTTAGTGAATCGAATGATAAGTTACGTCTTGGAGTTTTTGTTTAGATAACGAGCAAATGCTCAGAGAAGGTAAGTGTGAATAATGAGCGATATTGTTAAGGTAACAAGCAATGTTCTTTTTCAAATATGCAATGTAAGTAAGCTCTGTTTTATCTATTCATGATGACTTTATTAAAAGAAATCTTTGAATAACCACTGAACTTGTGCTGGATGGATCTACGTCAGTAATCAACAAGGGAATGCGTGGGGCAGATCCGACTTTTATGACACCAATCCTTCTTATGAAGTGACGTTTGGGATCTTTCGACGTAACGGTCTAGGGGGTAGGCATAATTCACGCCACGACTCAGTGAGTTTATGTGGAGTCGAGCAATAACCGAATTGTCTCATCATCACTATCTGTCTGGTGCGAGGTCCTTCGTCATCGAATTTGTCACGATGTATATATAAGATGCACATCCGCAGCTTCCGCGGTATGGCAGACTCTGTAGTTTACCGTTACACCACCAAACAGACAGAAGCACAAATACGACTCTACGAAC
Organism: Arenicola marina; assembly: GCA_964019135.1. Classification (NCBI taxonomy): domain Eukaryota; kingdom Metazoa; phylum Annelida; class Polychaeta; family Arenicolidae; genus Arenicola; species Arenicola marina. The sequence continues at coordinate 29,384,761 of OZ025253.1, read as the reverse complement.
AACTGTAACTATAAGTATTATAAATGTTCGTTTCAAAGGTTTCTATTGTATAACTTAGGCACGCGTTTCGAGTTCTTTTATACTTGATGCATGCAATGCATCAAGTATATTTATACAAAAGGAGTCGAAACGCGTGCCTAAGTTATACAATAGAAACCTTTGAAATGAACATTCGTTGATAACTCGTACATAAGTGACATCAGTTACATATGAACCATGTAATGCATCACTACTGTGACTGACTTACGCACAAGGAATCACGCGTCACATAAATTTGACTTCATCAATAATAAATGATTTACAAATGAAACATAAGTGATTGCACAAACTTATTTTTATAATACTTATAGTTACAGTTGTTCGTAGAGTCGTATTTGTGCTTCTGCTGCTTCAGCAAACCTCTACAGACTGACTCCATTTTTAGGTAATGATGGTATGCATGGTTCAAACCAATTTTTCGTCCCTTAGACAAATTATTGTACTTTTCCGAAAGTCTTACATTATCAAACGATGTTCAGTATTTAACATAATGTTTCACTTAAAACGTGTTTCATTAATATTTTCGTTAGGGAAGCACATCACTTCATTCAATATGAGCCAACTTGTTACAAATAATTGCAAAGTGTTAAATTATCCCTCACTCGTTTGTTTCGTTGCCATATCTTAAAATTGTGGTCAATGTTTACACTCACATTCTATGTTTTCACGTTATGAACTTTGTAATTTCTCTGGTACGCAGCAGGTTTATAAAGACTTCAGTCACAAGGTGCAATGAAAGAAAACGTACTCGGTTAGAAAGAAGGCCAGAT
>OZ025253.1:29321113-29383752 GCA_964019135.1 Arenicola marina | reverse complement strand
ATACATGAGCAAAGAATAGAAAGGTAGATATAAATCGAGGAAAACAAGACTAATCGGATGCCATTCACGAACAAAGAATAGAAAGGTAGAGATAAATCAAGGGAAACAGGACCAATCGGATGCCATTAACGAGCAAAGAATAGAAAGGTAGAGATAAATCAAGGAAAACAGGACCAATCGGATGTCTTGCACGAGCAAAGAATAGAAAGGTAGAGATAAATCAAGAAAAACAGGACCAATCGGATGCCATTAACGAGCAAAGAATAGAAAGGTAGAGATAAATCAAGGAAAACAGGACCAATCGGATGTCTTGCACGAGCATAAAATAGAAAGGTAGAGATAAATCAAGGGAAACAGGACCAATCGGATGCCATTAACGAGCAAAGAATAGAAAGGTAGAGATAAATCAAGGGAAACAGGACCAATCGAATGCCTTGCACGAGCAAAAAATAGAAAGGTAGAGATAAATCAAGGGAAACAGGACCAATCGGATGCCATACACGAGCAAAGAATAGAAAGGTAGAGATAAATCAAGGGAAACAGGACCAATCGGATGCCTTACACGAGCAAAGAATAGAAAGGTAGAGATAAATCAAGGGAAACAGGACCAATCGAATGCCTTGCACGAGCAAAAAATAGAAAGGTAGAGATAAATCAAGGGAAACAGGACCAATCAGATGCCTTGCACGAGCAAAGAATATAAAAGTAGAGATAACTCAAGGGAAACAGGACCAATCGGATGCCATACACGAGCAAAGAATAGAAAGGTAGAGATAAATCAAGGGAAACAGGACCAATCGGATGCCTTACACGAGCAAAGAATAGAAAGGTAGAGATAAATTAAGGAAAACAGGACTAATCGGACGCCATTAACGAACAAAGAATAGAAAGGTAGAGATAAATCAAGGGAAAAAGGACCAATCGGATGCCATTAACGAGCAAAGAATAGAAAGGTAGAGATAAATCAAGACATGACCAATCGGATGCCATACACGAGCAAAGAATAGAAAGGTAGATATAAATCGAGGAAAACAAGACTAATCGGATGCCATTAACGAGCAAAGAATAGAAAGGTAGAGATAAATCAAGGGAAACAGGACCAATCGGATGCCATTAACGAGCAAAGAATAGAAAGGTAGAGATAAATCAAGGAAAACAGGACCAATCGGATGTCTTGCACGAGCAAAGAATAGAAAGGTAGAGATAAATCAAGGGAAACAGGACCAATCGGATGCCATTAACGAGCAAAGAATAGAAAGGTAGAGATAAATCAAGGTAAACAGGACCAATCGGATGTCTTGCACGAGCAAAGAATAGAAAGGTAGAGATAAATCAAGGGAAACAGGACCAATCGGATGCCATTAACGAGCAAAGAATAGAAAGGTAGAGATAAATCAAGGGAAACAGGACCAATCGAATGCCTTGCACGAGCAAAAAATAGAAAGGTAGAGATAAATCAAGGGAAACAGGACCAATCGGATGCCATACACGAGCAAAGAATAGAAAGGTAGAGATAAATCAAGGGAAACAGGACCAATCGGATGCCTTACACGAGCAAAGAATAGAAAGGTAGAGATAAATCAAGGGAAACAGGACCAATCGAATGCCTTGCACGAGCAAAAAATAGAAAGGTAGAGATAAATCAAGGGAAACAGGACCAATCGGATGCCTTGCACGAGCAAAGAATATAAAAGTAGAGATAACTCAAGGGAAACAGGACCAATCGGATGCCATACACGAGCAAAGAATAGAAAGGTAGAGATAAATCAAGGGAAACAGGACCAATCGGATGCCTTGCACGAGCAAAGAATATAAAAGTAGAGATAACTCAAGGGAAAAAGGACCAATCGGATGCCTTACACGAGCAAAGAATAGAAAGGTAGAGATAAATTAAGGAAAACAGGACTAATCGGACGCCATTAACGAACAAAGAATAGAAAGGTAGAGATAAATCAAGGGAAAAAGGACCAATCGGATGCCTTGCACGAGCAAAGAATAGAAAGGTAGAGATAAATCAAGGGAAACAGGACCAATCGGATGCCTTGCACGAGCAAAGAATAGAAAGGTAGAGATAAATCAAGGGAAACAGGACCAATCGGATGCCATACACGAGCAAAGAATAGAAAGGTAGAGAAAAATCAAGGGAAACAGGACCAATCGGATGCCTTACACGAGCAAAGAATAGAAAGGTAGAGATAAATCAAGGGAAACAGGACCAATCGAATGCCTTGCACGAGCAAAAAATAGAAAGGTAGAGATAAATCAAGGGAAACAGGACCAATCGGATGCCTTGCACGAGCAAAGAATATAAAAGTAGAGATAACTCAAGGGAAACAGGACCAATCGGATGCCATACACGAGCAAAGAATAGAAAGGTAGAGATAAATCAAGGGAAACAGGACCAATCGGATGCCTTACACGAGCAAAGAATAGAAAGGTAGAGATAAATTAAGGAAAACAGGACTAATCGGACGCCATTAACGAACAAAGAATAGAAATGTAGAGATAAATCAAGGGAAAAAGGACCAATCGGATGCCTTGCACGAGCAAAGAATAGAAAGGTAGAGATAAATCAAGGGAAACAGGACCAATCGGATGCCTTGCACGAGCAAAGAATAGAAAGGTACAGATAAATCAAGGGAAACAGGACCAATCGGATGCCATACACGAGCAAAGAATAGAAAGGTAGAGATAAATCAAGGGAAACAGGACCAATCGGATGCCATACACGAGCAAAGAATAGAAAGGTCGAGATAAATAAACCGAAAAAAAACTAAAACGAATGCGATAAACGTCCAAAGAACGCAATGTATTGCAAAGGAATCCCAGAAGAGATCGATGCCGGAGATCAAGAAAGGGAAACAGGACAGGACGGACCACCACCCAGCACTGCCCGCCATACAGGCTGCGCTGAGCCTTTAACCCCCACCCCCCCGCCTCCCACACCCCACCCCACCCCGCTCGTCCTTCACAGATGTGCCATCAGCATAGCCGACGTCTGTCTGAAGTTCGCTGCTGATTATGGCAGGCCGACAGGGCCATAAAGTCAAAGGCTTTTTTCGGAAGTTGAACGCTTTCCTAGGACGCAACGATTCGCTCTTAGGAAGGCAATTCCTCTCCTTTCCTAGGAACGATTACATGCCCTGTGATTGGTCCATTCCTTTCCTTTGAGAGGAATTGCTTTCATAGGAAACAATGTACAGCCTGTGATTGGTCCATTTCTTTCCTAGGAAAGGAATTGCTTTCACAGGAACGAATATACGGACTGTGATTGATCCATTCCTTTCCCAGGAACGAATATACGGTATGTGATTGGTTCATTCCTTTCCTAGGAGAGGAATTGCTTTCCTAGGAACGAATATACGGCCTGTGATTGGTCCTTTCATTTCCTAGCAACGAATATACGGTCTGTGATTGGTCAATTCGTTTCCAAGGAGCGAAGTTGCTGCTCGCTAGGAGAGCTGTCAACTTCCGAAAAGAGCTTTGACCTTATGGCCCTGTCGGTCTGCCATAGCTGACAGGGCAGCGTCATCGTCGTCACCAGCTTTAAGTGCTCTGAGCGGGCACGTGTTGCGGGGCTTCGGGCGAAGTGGTCACTGGCCCCGTACGTTCGAAGCTTTCGCCCTCGCATGGGACATAAACATGGAGCTGGCCGCAATGTTCGATCCCGGCCGGCCGTTTCGAACTTGCGGGCCGTGTAGGCCTGGGGCGTATATAACGGCTTGCTCGCTCACGTCTTGGACTGGATGTCCACGCGGACGTACGTTGTACTCGCCGACTAATGAAGAGCGCCGTGGGTTGAATCGTGTAATGTGTACCGTGTATTACAATAACCTTGACCCGGTAGACGGCCAAGGTTACTGCAAGATAAGGTAAGATAAAACATATCCGGAAATATTTTTGCCAGAGGAATGACCTGCCGACAGTTGTTATGGGCCACCGAAGGTTGGTCGGGAGGAAGATCGCAGTCATCCTCTTTCGCTCCGGGGGAGGGTGGAAGGGGGGAGGGGGGTTGCTCACCATCCGTCAGAATTGGGGATTAAGAAATAGTAGGCGCAATTTGAGGTACTCTCTAACCCAGGCAAGAAAATCCGAAAATGGCGACGGTCATACCCATCCCCCCCCCCCCCCACCCCCCACCCCGGCATCCCTCCCCCTCCCCCGCCCAGATTGTTAAACTGTATTTACACGCTTAACAAAAATATAACATTCGCAATGAAAGAAAACATGGTCTACAACCACCGAGCGGACTCCTATCACGAGACGTTCAGGATCGGATTGGCGACGTCACCTTCTGGACGGATCGCATTTCTATCTCGTTCGGGATCGCAGCGGTCGTTATAGCCGTCTGGAAGGCCTACATACTCTGGATTGGTTGCGTTGCTACAGTTTTCTAGGTCCCTGTTACGTTGGAGGTTACCACCTTGCCCCCTAGTTTGCATTACAACACGTCTGAACGCTGATATGGTTGGTTGGTTGGTTATTCAGAACGCTTTAACCACTTTTGGTCATATCGCGTCAATGGGAGAAGGAAGGGAGAGTGGAGCCATGCCTCCGGGGGTAACCCCCCTACTCTTTACTCGTTTAAGAAAGATATACCGACTCCGTGGGTAGACTGCAGGCGATAATCAAGACCTTAGAGGAATATTGCAAGAAATGGGGTATGACTATTAACATGAGCAAAACCAAAGTTATGGTGTTCCGAAACGGCGGGTGTCTGAGAGGGAACGAAAGATGGTTGTTCGATGGTCGACAAATACAATGTTCATCGATGTATAATTACTTAGGAATGCATTTCACCCCCAAGATGATATGGACAGCTACACAAAAGCTTAGGGCAGATCAAGCACATAAGGCGGCTACGGTAATAAGACGTATTGATATTCAAACAGGAGGTCTGGATTCTTGTCTATTGTTAAAGCTATTTGACTCCATGGTGCTTCCTATTCTATTGTATGGCGCAGAAATATGGGGACTTAGCTGCATAGAGGACGTTGAGAAGGTTCACGTTAAGTTTTGTAAATACATTCTGGGAGTTGGCAAATCCACGTCGAATCTAGCTGTGCTCGGTGAATTAGGCCGTCTACCGATTCAGTATAATAGCGAATTAAAAGTAATCAAATACTGGGTTAAACTGTTACAGATGCCAGAAGATAGATTGGCTAAAGCCAGTTATAGACTGTTATGCTCGCATGATGACGTCGGTAGAATAAGGAAAAACTGGGCGTCACAAGTAAAGAATTGGTTATTTAAGCACGGATTTGGTGTTGCATGGCTTAGTCAAGAAGTGGGTGACGCGAGGTTTTTTATTCAGGAAGTGTCACAACGAATGAAGGATATTCACTCACAAATATGGTATACGGACGTATGTGAAAATGGCAAATTATCGAAAGAATATTGCTTTTATAAGACCCTATTAAACCCGGAACGCTATTTAAAAGTAATTAAGAGTGAACGATTAAGAACAGCCTATAGTAGATTCAGATGTGGTAACCATGATCTTATGATAGAAAAAGGTAGACATTTAAACATGCCCTTAGAGGAGAGACTGTGTCCGTATTGCCTAGGAATCTGTGTTGACGAAGTCGAGTCTCAAATCCATTTCCTACTTAAATGTCATTTATACGCCGATCTTCGACAAAAGTATATTAGCCCCGTTTATTATAATTATCCATCAATAGACAGTTTTGTGCAATTGATGAGCAGCGAAAATGAGAAGACATTATACGGACTATGTAAATTTATCGTCGCTGCCTTGAGAAAGAGAAGGCAAGAGGTGTTATCTCCACATTAGCGCACTTTTGTATTTCTTTTTTTGTCGCTGTGTTTCTCTTTTTTTTTGTACTAATTAATTGTACCAGGGCTGGAGGCCAGCCAATAGTACGCAATAAACTACTTTAAAAGATATGGGATCTTTATCCTGCCGACCACACAGACGTGGCCACAGCAGGGCTCGAACCACCGATCCACGTGCCGTTAGGCTCTCAGGTGGTCAGAACACTCAATGCGAGCGCTCTAACCCACTCAGCTATCGGAGCGGCCCCTAACGCTGATATGGACATGACCTGGGGGTTACTGACTCTTAGCCTGAGGTATCAGGGTTCGAACCCACGACCTGTTGATCTGCAGTTCAGGACATGACATAGGGCTGACTGAACCTTACCCTTAGGTGCGTGGACTAGGGTTCGAACCCACGACCTGTAGCTCAGCCTTTTCACCAACTGCGCTAGGGAGGGCTCCCCTCCCAAAGTTTGTTGATCGTCGTATTCATGCATAAAATATTTGCGAAGTGGGACGCCTAGTCCCCAGAAATCCGGCACAGTGGTCCGTTTCGCAGAGCGCACTGGACAAAGGCGTGGGCGCTAATGACTAGACCATTAGGGCGACCCCCATTAAAGCACGGCGGCCCCCCAACCTCGTGCCATCCTCTGCCGCTTCGTGGTCGAAGATTACAACGTGATGAATGGACGGCATTACTAGAATACCATGCATCATTGTAATTATTGAATGATTTGTGTGATTATCGATTATAGCTTATAGTAAATGCATTTGCTTGAAAGGAGAATCCAACAGCCGATTCGGTCAATGCATCAGCTGTTTGAGACCACAGCACACCTCAGCACCCCCGCCCCCCCCCCACACTCCTCACCCGACCCCAGGCAAGCCCCACTCGTTCCCAATGCTCCCAAACAACCAACAGACTCAAATGACTGCTTTTCTGCTATGTACAGCACAAGTTTATCACTCATGACATTTTTCTCTGCGTTAGCAGACACCACGAGAAAAGATTTTTCCCGCTGCCTGAGTAAATATCACTTCGGTAACAGCATACAGGAGATAAAAACGGTGCACGATAAACATAAAATTAATGTAAATGTCGTTAGAGATGGAAGATCGATTCGTATTTCGATTTCAGTCGGTCGCCAGGGAACAGGGCAGAAAACGTGACCCTGGAAATGCCAAGGGAATCTCCACCTGAGCCACAAGACTGCCATCGCCAGGTGGCGCTCTTGCATACTTGCTGACAGTGACAGGCAGGGGAGCACACACTGAGACAGTGAGAGATATTTATCAATAGAGAAGGAGAGGCAGAGAGAGACAGAGGACGGGAGACAGATGGGGAGATGGGGAGGGGCAGAGAGAGACAGAGGACGGGGGATAGATGGGGAGATGGGGAGGGGCAGAGAGAGACAGAGGATGGGGGACAAATGGGGAGATGGGGAGGGGCAGAGAGAGACAGAGGACGGGGGATAGATGGGGAGATGGGGAGGGGCAGAGAGAGACAGAGGACGGGGGATAGATGGGGAGATGGGGAGGGGCAGAGAGAGACAGATGACGGGATAGATGGGGGGGGGGAGGGGCAGAGAGAGACAGAGGACGGGGGATAGATGGGGAGATGGGGAGGGGCAGATGAGGAGATGGGGAGGGGCAGAGAGAGACAGAGGACGGGGGATAGATGGGGAGATGGGGAGGGGCAGAGAGAGACAGAAGACGGGGCATAGATGGGGAGATGGGGAGGGGCAGAGAGAGACAGAGGACGGGATAGATGGGGGGGGGAGGGGCAGAGAGAGACAGAGGACGGGGGACAGATGGGGAGATAGGGAGGGGCAGAGAGAGACAGAGGACGGGGATAGATGGGGAGATGGGGAGGGGCAGAGAGAGACAGAGGGCGGGGGATAGATGGGGAGATGGGGAGGGGCAGAGAGAGACAGAGGACGGGGGACAGATGGGCAGATGGGGAGGGGCAGAGAGAGACAGAGGATGGGGGACAGATGGGGAGATGGGGAGGGGCAGAGAGAGACAGAGGACGGGGATAGATGGGGAGATGGGGAGGGGCAGAGAGAGACAGAGGACGGAGGATAGATGGGGAGATGGGGAGGGGCAGATGGAGAGATGGGGAGGGGCAGAGAGAGACAGAGGACGGGGGACAGATGGGGAGATGGGGCGGGGCAGAGAGAGACAGAGGACGGGGGAAAGATGGGGAGATGGGGAGAGGCAGAGAGAGACAGAGGACGGGGGATAGATGGGGAGATGGGGAGGGGCAGAGAGAGACAGAGGATGGGGGACAGATGGGGAGATGGGGAGGGGCAGAGAGAGACAGAGGACGGGGGACAGATGGGGAGATGGGGAGGGGCAGAGAGAGACAGAGGACGGGGGATAGATGGGGAGATGGGGAGGGGCAGAGAGAGACAGAGGACGGGATAGATGGGGGGGGGGAGGGGCAGAGAGAGACAGAGGACGGGGGATAGATGGGGAGATGGAGAGGGGCAGAGAGAGACAGAGGATGGGGGACAGATGGGGAGATGGGGAGGGGCAGAGAGAGACAGAGGACGGGGGACAGATGGGGAGATGGGGAGGGGCAGAGAGAGACAGAGGACGGGGGATAGATGGGGAGATGGGGAGGGGCAGAGAGAGACAGAGGACGGGATAGATGGGGGGGGGAGGGGCAGAGAGAGACAGAGGACGGGGGATAGATGGGGAGATGGGGAGGGGCAGAGAGAGACAGAGGACGGGGGATAGATGGGGAGATGGGGAGGGGCAGAGAGAGACAGAAGACGGGGCATAGATGGGGAGATGGGGAGGGGCAGAGAGAGACAGAGGACGGGGGACAGATGGGGAGATGGGGAGGGGCAGAGAGAGACAGAGGACGGGGGATAGATGGGGAGATGGGGAGGGGCAGAGAGAGACAGAGGATGGGGGACAGATGGGGAGATGGGGAGGGGCAGAGAGAGACAGAGGACGGGGGACAGATGGGGAGATGGGGAGGGGCAGAGAGAGACAGAGGACGGGGGATAGATGGGGAGATGGGGAGGGGCAGAGAGAGACAAAGGACGGGATAGATGGGGGGGGGAGGGGCAGAGAGAGACAGAGGACGGGGGATAGATGGGGAGATGGGGAGGGGCAGAGAGAGACAGAGGACGGGGGATAGATGGGGAGATGGGGAGGGGCAGAGAGAGACAGAAGACGGGGCATAGATGGGGAGATGGGGAGGGGCAGAGAGAGACAGAGGACGGGGGACAGATGGGCAGATGGGGAGGGGCAGAGAGAGACAGAGGATGGGGGACAGATGAGGAGATGGGGAGGGGCAGAGAGAGACAGAAGATGGGGCATAGATGAGGAGATGGGGAGGGGCAGAGAGAGACAGAGGAAGGGGACCAGATGGGGAGATAAAGAGGGGCAGAGAGAGACAGAGGACGGGGGATAGATGGGGAGATGGGGAGGGGCAGAGAGAGACAGAGGACGGGGGACAGATGGGCAGATGGGGAGGGGGGCTAGAGAGGGAGAGAGAGAGAGTCGCCGTCCATTTCCACACATTCCTACCCCTGTCTGCCATCACCACCATCACCACCACCATCGCCACCATCACCACCATCACCACCACCATCGCCACCATCAGCACCACCATCGCCACCGTCACCACCATCACCACCACCATTGCCACCATCACCACCACCACCACCACCGTCGCCACCATCACCACCATCACCACCACCGTCGCCACCATCACCACCACCACCACCACCGTCGCCACCATCACCACCATCACCACCACCGTCACCACCATCACCACCACCATCGCCACCATCACCACCACCATCGCCACCATCACCACCGCCACCACCATCGCCACCACCGTCGCCACCATCACCACCATCACCACCATCACCACCACCATCACCACCATCGCCACCACCATCACCACCATCACCACCATCACCACCACCATCACCACCATCGCCACCACCATCACCACCATCACCACCACCATCACCATCACGAACACCCCCACCACTACCACCCCCACCCCCACCACTCCCACCGCCGTCATCACCATCTTCTCTTCCTCCTGTACCCCTCCTCCTCTGCCACCGACCACCCATTCCACTATCACCCCACCACCACCATCACCACCCCCACCACTACCACCCCCACCACTGACACCGTCATCACTCCCACCACTACCACCACCCCACTCCCACCACTCCCACCACTACCACTCCCACCACCACCATCACCACCACAATCGCCACCACAATCCTTACCACCGGAACGAGAGTTGGGCGCCGTTAGGCCACGTGACCCGAGACGCACGCGAGAGCTGTACGGGGCTTTGAGTACCTGTATTGATTTTTCATGACGGGCCGGAGTTGATGCAATTTTCCGAGACATCAAGGTTCTCTGAGGGGAGCAGGGGGACGGCACAGCCAGGGATGACAAGACATTCAGGCGAGGACGGCAGAGTGTGTGTAGGGGGGGGGGCAAGGGGGGCAAGGGGGTAAAGATCCGAGGAATAAGAGGAAGAGCGGATAGGGTTACTATGTACAGGGGGGGGGGGTGACGAGGGGTGGGGGAAGGAGGTTCAGATAGGAGGAGGAGGAGGAGGGGGAGGAGGAGGGGGGGAGGGGCGGATAGAAGGAGGAGGAGGAGGAGGAGGAGGAGGAGGAGGAGGAGGAGGGGAGGATAGTGTTACTATACATATATGGTCTAGGTAGACCCGGGGTACATGGGTTCGGGCGACAAACTCTTTTTGTGGAAATCAATGTGCGCCCTCCAACAATCGGGCTAGAACCAGAACGAGGCCACAGCTTGTCTTATGGGCCCGGGCAACCCGCGGCAACATGGGCCTCTGCACGGATGCAGATACAGCTCTTTACATGCACATATAACTGTCGCGTGGGTGGGGGGGGGGGGGAGTTGAGGGCTTTCACATACCTAAAAGATATATGCATGATCTTAAGTCGTTCACTGGTATCCTTATTTATACATTTGTACAGTAAGTTTTAAATGTTTGGCGTATGCTTTTAATCTTCTGTTCTGGTCCCAGTATATATATGTCATCAAATATTGCCTATGTAGAACATATATATTAATTGTTATACTCTAGACTAGACTAGATGAACTAAAATTACAAATAATTATTCCCCGTATAAGGACTACTGTTATTTATATATGCATGTTTACATGTATGCTTCCCTTACGCTAATCAGCAGTAATGTCTTATTGACACAAGAGGTTCCTTAGACCTGGGCCCGTAAGATCGAAAGGCGGGGGCCAAATATTTCGCCCTTGCTCCATGCTAATATCCTATTCAAAGGCGAGAAATATTCTGTCCCGGCCGTTGCCAATTTCAGGGACCATCCTCCTATTTAACATTTACTGAACACGGTATCTACTGGATAAGGGATCAGGTACCAGGCATCTCGGATCAGGCATCCCGGATCAGGAATCCCGGAACAGGCATCCCAGATCAGGCATCCCGGATCAGGCATCCCGGATCAGGCATCACGGGTCAGGAATCCCGGATCAGGCATCACGGGTCAGGAATCCCGGATCAGGCATCCCGGATCAGGCATCCCGGATTAGGGATCATAGATCAGGGATCATAGATCAGGGATCATAGATCAGAATCATAGATCAGGGATCACAGATCAGGGATCATAGATCAGGGATCATAGATCAGGGATCATAGATCAGGGATCATAGATCAGGGATCATACATCAGCGATCATACATCAGCGATCATAGATCAGGGATCATAGATCAGGGATCACAGATCAGGGATCACAGATCAGGGATCATAGATCAGGGATCATAGATCAGGGATCATAGATCAGCGATCATAGATCAGGGATCATAGATCAGGGATCACAGATCAGGGATCACAGATCAGGGATCATAGAACAGGGATCATAGATCAGGGATCAGGGATCATGGATCAGGGATCATAGAGCAGGAATCATAGATCAGGGATCATAGATCAGGGAGCATAGATCAGGGATCATAGATTAGGGATCATAGAACAGGGATCATAGATCAGGGCTCAGGGGGTGACCCCCGGGGTTACTACGCACCAAAGCCTGAATGGCGCGATTCACTGCGGAACCTTTCTCCATTGAGACCGCCCGGGAATAAACGAATTCCAAATGCTAATACTATTTCCACACGGAGAGAGATCAGCTGACAACCGCACGATGCCGCCTCAATCAACAGCTCAGTAATTGGGCCGTGCCTCTTGGGCAATTCACGGGCGTTTCCTTCATCCTCAATGTAAACCAAGAGTCCAGGACGGATCACGAAAAATAAAATCTCAACAGCGCGGGTATTTACTCTATGGAAATTGTTACAAAGCAGTGAACGGTCCACGCATGCAGTCCTTCAGCTCACCCCCCAGCTAACCCCACAGCTCACCCCACAACTCACCCCACAGCTCACCCCACAGCTCACCCCACAGCTCACCCCACCGCTCCCCTCACAGCTCCCCTCACAGCTCATCCCACAACTCACCCCACACCTCCCCTCACAGCTCACCCCACAACTCACCCCACAGCTCCCCTCACAGCTCACCCCACAGCTCCCCTCACAGCTCCCCTCACAGCTCACCCCACAGCTCACCCCACAACTCACCCAACAGCTCACCCCACAGCTCCCCTCACAGCTCACCCCACAGCTCCCATCACAGCTCACCCCACAACTCCCCTCACAGCTCACCCCACAGCTCCCCCCACAACTCCCCCCACAACTCACCCCCACAGCTGACCCCACAGCTCCCCTCACAGCTGACCCCACAGCTGCGTTCTTCGTGGAATCGATTCCCACTCGCTGACGGACGCTACTGAGATATATTTGCGCGTAAACAACATTATTTACGGCGTGGATCAGGTAAAGTAAGCAACCGTTGTAAGAGGGACGATTCATTTATTTGACCCCCCCCCCCCCCCGACACACCACCCTCTTAGGGATCCCCGGTGTGGTGGTAACCGAACAACACACAGCGGGTCAATATAGGTCCTCGGCTCGAATCCGGTCCCGGGTACCAAATCTGGCACCTCTTTCATCCGTTGATCCATCATCGTCCCGAGATTTCCTTGGCCCAGTTTACCCTTGTGCGCACAACAGCGGCTTAAACCACTGATTCACCACACATTTCAGCCCCTAAAGGGGGCATCAGGACAACAAAAGGCTATGGTCTTTATCTCTCTCTCTCTCTCTCTATATATATATATTTATAAATATATTTATGATATGGTGATATGTATCACAATGGTTCTTGTTTTTCTGGTGTAAACAGAAAGGAAACATCTTATTTAATGAAATTACCATGATCTCACACAATAATATTAATAATGTATATGTATTTATATATCTATATATATATATACATGGTGATATGCATCAAAATTGGTGCATTTTTGGTATATATATTCATGTATATAGGAATAATATATTGCTTTAAGCAAATACTATGTCAACTAACAGTTAGAGCGTGTGTGGGGGGGGGGGCGTGAGCGGGTTGACCAACTCGGTTTGAAAAAAATAAACATGGGGGAGAGGCCCGCAATCCCCCCCCCCCCACCTCACTCCTTTCTACCATATTTGCGCTTCTTACTCCCATTGTCTAACCCGGGTTCAAGGCATAAACGCTGCCTCCCTTACCTCTGATGAGAAGCAAACGATCTTCCCCTGAGCATCTCCGACACAGCCGCTAATTCTGTAACAATAAAACAAGAAGACATGACGGATAAATAGCGACATACCCTTAGACCCATACAACCCTATTCCATCCACAACCAATGAAAAATCAAGAGAATCCAAAAAATTGAATTGCCGTCAACGACCCACCACCCCCCGCCCCACCCGCTCACCCCATCCATCCTTCCCCCTCTGCCTTTCTTCCTGAAGATAACACAACATCTCATGACAGAGGCTGACTTTCCCCCTGACTTCCCCCACTTCTCATCACGCAACACGTCATAAACGGAGACTTCATAGTCTCTCTGGCCAGCGTGCTGTAACATCGACGGTGCCAATGATGCAATGAAGGGCGGTTTTCTTCATGCGGGAGAGCGCCAAGAGATTTCCGAGCGGCGATAACAAACGCCATCGGCGTGTCCTTTTATAGCTCGGCACCCATGAAACTGTCATGGGTGCTGCAATCAAAACCCAGAGACTTACACTGTGCCGTGTCTCATACTGGTTTTACAGATCTAACAAATATTAAATTCTGGGTCGCGTATGATGATGGAATCCTGTTCTTCGCCGTGCACTGAATAATAAGTTGTGGGTAGTTCACAATGAGGAGATCATGATGGCGATGCCCATGCTATAGACCCCTTCGCTAATCGTAGTTCCTATTTTGCCACCGTGAGGCACCACTGCATGTGCAATGCATTCTGGGTATTATTTTGGTCTTTGCGAGCTATCAAGATGGGGTCATGGCCTGACAACGTATTTTGTAGACATTTAAACATGGACTAGTGTCATCTATGTAACGGAAAAGTTACGCAATCTGAATGTAAGTTAGATATGCTCATTCATTTTATACATGCCTCGCCAATAACGTGGAAATATGGTATTTAGCTCCATAGAAAAAATTCAGATAACACCAAATATGGTGGTTCGTACCCTACCCGTGCAAATGTCTATGTGGTGCAGGATACAGATCTCATACCTTATCCCATCCCATCCCATGATTGTACCTTGAACCCCCCCCCCCCCGGGCGAGACCCAAGTGCGAGATTTTGTGGTCATTGAGAGAAATGTATGGTTAGAAAAAGGCACTGACAGTCAATGTACACGGAATGGCAATGTACATGGAGGTTAATTATTTGAACACGAAGTTTTGAGACAGGGATTCAGCGATTGATCCCACCATCGCGATGTGACCTACAGAGGTTAAAGCAATATATTCCGTATTTTTTTGTATTACCAACCTCTTCTCCATGTCAAATAAGTACACTCTGTCTAGAGTTTAAATCCTGAAAGCCTGCGGGCTATCCGGAGAGAAGCATTTGGTCAACGGAGCAGAAGTTGGTGGCCGGCTTTATATCCCTACGCGCCTGTTCGCAGTTCGCTATTCTGTGTGTGATGTCGACCGCGCCATAAAAATAAACCGTGCAGTTTTATGTTGAAATGTTTTACAGACTCAAAGAGATATAACAACATGTGCATCATAAATTTTGAGATACTTTAGTCTTGATTCTAAAATGTAAAAAATCTAAGATGGCGCGTGTAAGGATATTACCTTAAAGCTAGGATCCTACTTAAATCAATTAGTCAATCCGTCAATCTGACTCCCTCAACCGCTCACTGTGTTTTTTTGGTCGTGAGTCATTTTAGCTAACAATTCTAGAATTAAACCCAGACTTGGGTAGGGGTGTGTCATTTTGATCATGCAGGCAGCGACGTAAGCAATGCTAAGGGGCATGCATGTACCCAGGTCATATATATATATAGGATAAAACAGACAACACTATACATCTATTCAATGGGATAAGGCATCACATGATGCCCCCCCACCCTCTCTCGATAGTCCCCCAACTATAAACGAATTCCTGAACCAAATCTATATAACGTTTATATGATGCCCATATGTAACCGGAAGTACTGGTCTATTTATGCCACGGCGACTGACGTCACAGTCAAATAAACAGGTCATGGGTTCGCGCCCTGACGCTTCCATCTGTGGCATATTTCACCTAACCTCATTTCATCGTCATTGTTTAGCGTAACCTAAAAGAGCAATTGTCTATTATTTATTTCACCTCACACTGCCTGCACGCAACGCATTAAAAGGAATAATGTTGAAAAAATTTCAAATCACATTATTCGTACAAATATTCCGGCGTTAAGTCTCGACTCTTATATGAGGTCATTAGCTTTATTATGATCTGCACCACCACGGCCACAAATAAAATATATACAAAGGTCATATTCACATTCATACATCACCATTCATTCATACTCATATATACAGGGATATCATATTACAGTGGTTAGCAACCATACCGATTGAGATAACATAAAAGCATAATATAAAATAATAAATCATATAAACACATTAATGCCGCTTACGTAAGCTATTTTGGCACTCAGCCCTCGACAGCGGCACTCAGCCCTCGACAGCGGCACTCAGCCCTCGACAGCGGCACTCAGCCCTCGACAGCGGCACTCAGCCCTCGACAGCGGCACTCAGCCCTCGGCAGCGGCACTCAGCCTTCATCTGCCTTGCACCTCCATTTGCCCCAGTTATTTATAATGCTAACCACACCCTTAAAATATCGTTCAGCTCACCCGTCACAGAACCACACCTCGAAACCTTATTCAAACTATCGTGCTATACTTGAATAACTCAGACACACCCAACACTCACCATACCATGACACCTGACTGTAACATATCACAAGTCATCCGTACAACACGACATCTACCAATACCCTACTAATCAATATACAAGACTTTGAAATCTACACCCAAGTCTCAATCACACGCACATGTGACATGTGTGTGTGATTGAGAACTGACATTTTGTGAGGGCAGTTGTGACTTCAAAGCCTGGCAAAGTGGGTGAGTGACATTTTACTTCCGTTGCCATTTGAGCAAGGCATGTGTGTCAATTTCTGCCACGGACGGTGTGTTTAGTACAAAATGGATAACTCTGAGCTTAAAGAGCTGATAGATATTGGAAAAGAGCTGGGTTACAGAGGAGAAAACTTGCAGCAGTTTGTTGAGAAAGAAAAGAACGATAGAATAGAAAGGCGAAGGTGGGAAGCCGAATAAGATGGTAATGAGAGAAGGTTAAAACAAGAGTTTGAAATATCGAGACCTGAGAAGGAAACTGATCTAGAGAAAGTGAAGGAAGAGACGAATGCAGATGTGACCGTCGCGCCGAGAGTAAATAATGTACAACGTGCTCCAGTACCATAGTTACCAGCTTTTATTGATGGCAGGGATAACATTGACGCATATATAAAACGGTTTGAGAAATTTCCGATTGCTCAAAGTTGGCCAGAAAGTGAGTGGTCTACTGATCTTAGTGCTCTATTGACTGGTAAAGCGTTAGAAATATATTTTCGCATGTCATCCAATGACGCTGCTGATTATGACAAGGTTAAAAAGGCACTACTCAACAGATATCAGCTTACTGTGGACTGGTATAGGAGAATTTTTTTTATACTGACGTCGAGGTAGGGGTGTCTGCGCGTGAGCATGTCAATCGACTTCAGACTTATGTAACTAGATGGGTAGAGTTGCCTGAGACTGAGAAAACGTATGAAGACCTCCGTCATCTATTTATCAGTGAGAAATTCCTGAAGTGTTGCAGTCGCGAGGTAGCTTCGTATATTCGTGAGAAGGAACCGGAGTCACTAGAGTCATCGTGTGACTTGGCTGAGCGATATTGTCAAATTTATGATTGTTCGTTTGATGGCAAAGCTTCTGGGTCTAAAGCTTCCACAAAGGAACCGGAAAAACGATGTTATAAATGTAAACGTGTCTGCCACATAGCAGCCAAATGTGTCGTAGAAGGTCCAAATTTTGACAAAAAGCACGATGGTAGCAAGGGTCTCTCAGGTATTGATAGCAGGCGATGCTACTTGTGCGACAGAGTCGGTCATGTGGCAAGAGATTGCCGCAGTCAGCCACATCGCGTCTATAAACAACGCGCAGGGGCAATGGTAACAACGGTGAAAGTGACAATAATCTTGATACTGGGGGCAAGAGTGAGATTGCTAAAACTGAAACTGCTGGGTGTTGCGTGACTGAGAAATTCGAACCCAAGGTCATGGAATGCATAGAGGAAGGTCCTCTTAAACTAGCCAATCTTCCGATTGTAAGCGGTGGTTGTTCCAAACCAAGGGTTAATCTTAGTGGTATGCCTGTCACTAACGGTTTGATTGGTGAGCACCTGGTGGATACATTACGTGACACGGGTTGTAGTGGGGTTGTTGTGCGTGCAAGCTTAGTCCCTCCTGAGCAGCTAACTGGTGCAACTCACCTGTGCTTACTCATTGACGGTACAGTCAGATCATTTCAAATAGCTCGTCTTCCAAGTAGATACGCCATTTTACTCTGGCACGGTTGAAGCTCTTTGTATGCAAAATCCGATCTATGATTTGATAATTGGTAATATCGAGGGCGCAAGGAAACCAACTGACCCATCCCCTGATTGGACAAATTCCCGTTCCCCTGAAACTGCCAATGCTGTGTTGACCATGGCACAGAACGTTAGACAAGATGAGGCGGACCAGCCGCTACGTTCTCCTGACGGGATAGGGGACCACGTGACTGTCGACACTTTAATTGACGCACAGATAAAGAATGAGTCACTTGAAAAGTTGTGGTTGCTAGCGCATGCTCAGACCCTTCCTAAGATCAACAAAACCACGTTATCCTCCTTTTGCGTCAAAATGGGCCTGGAAGTCGGCTCTCGGTTCACGTTAAGAGCACCATGCAGCAAGCAGCAGAACGGCAGCGGCCCGGTGAGCAACACACAGGGTAGGGGCGTAAGGTAGGGGGTGGGTGTGGATAAGGGCAGGAGTGTGCGCCAGTGAAGCGCATCAAAGGCAAAATGCGTGTGTGCATTGGCGGGCATGGAGAAGGCCGGGGTGGGGGCGGCGAGAGAGGAGTCGCGTTAGGCAAACAGAAACGCCGTATAGTTTACTATTGCAATGGTATTTTAGTCGATTTACGCAAAAGTGTTAACCGCTAATTTTAGCCATATTTTTCCCTGAAGGGCGATACAATTCTTCAGGGTTCTATACCATTTTCAAGTTTGTACGGTCAATATTGAGGGCACCGTGAATTTTGTTAATTTTAAATTGAAATGACCCGTTACGTGATAACCGAGAGTCCGATTTTAGTACAATTTTAAATATAAGGTCCTAATTTATGCCCCAGTCTGTGGTAAATATTGGAGGGCGATAGCTTAAAAATTGAAAAATCGGGTTCAAACCTCCAACTTCCAGGCTCTCTGGCACCGTTACGTTGCGCACTCCGGGTTCAAGCTGAGATTGGATTTGGCATAAGCTACGTCACTCCTATCCACCAGGGCAAGTTTGGTGCTCACATGTCTTTTAGTTTTTGAGTTACAACCGAGCACTCGACATTTACAATAGTCAAGGACACGGCCTTGACCCTTGACCCAGGTTGCTGAAATGTAACCAATTTTAAGATACAACCTCAAGTAATGTTTGTGTCAAAGATGAGTTGCGTGGCTTATCGGTTTCTATGTTTTGGGCTCATGGTAAATTTCAAAAATGTCCTATCTTTTACCATTGGGCCATATTTGCGTTGCTATGGAAACAAAAAGTAACCGTCCGATTGCATTCATCTTGCACATAATTGATAAGGCCGACCCCTAGGTAGCCTGTACCAAGTAGCGTGAGGCTATGTGCATTTTAACTGCACCGAACATGGAAAAACTAAAATTTGTATCTTTCATAATGGGATTTTCCGTTGCCTTGGCAACGAATACTATCAGTTCGATCGGCATAATTTTTGGCCTAGTCTATCTAGGTGGCGGACCGAATGTCCCTGCCAAGCGGCGTGGAGATACATGTAGGGCAAGTTGTCAAAATCGGGGGACAAAACTTCCATTGGCTCATAATGGGGACTTTCGTCGCCTTGGAAACGGACACTATTGATAGGATCACTATAAGTTTTGACATACGGTACTTTTAATGCCCCTGCAAAGTCTCGTGACAATTGCTTTGAGATTTCAGAAAAAAATTGGTGTGGAAAAATTTGAAATTTCCAAAGCCTGTAACGTGAAAACTATTGCTCCTACGTAACATTTAATAGCAATAACGAGACAGATATTCAGGAGCTGAGTATATAGACATTAATTTCGGGTTTCAAGCTGTAATATTAAGCGAGTTAGACCGAGAAATGTGTTTTGGACGTATGAAGTCACCGTGACGTCGACGTCCGACCGATTTCACCCGGCAACGAACTTGACCTGAGATTAGATTTCTGGCATCTTTTGGCGAAGTTTGACAACGATAGCTGCAAGTGTTCGACAGTTATCGTGCTCACAGACAGATAGACACACACACACACAAACGCAAAAGGTACATCACCCTGGCGGCTGATAGTGTATGGCTCAAATGGACGTCTGATGACGCACGACGCATGATTGATGCATGGGGGTCGGCTCGCTGCACATTATAAATCAAACCGGGACCTTCTGGGCCGATTATTAAGGGAGTTACAGCGTTTCGTAGCTTTCCATGCTGATGCAATGGCTGTCACCTCGACCTCAGTTGGGGCCCGCAGGGGGGGGGGGGTGGGGGGGTACTGGAGTGGAACCCTTTATGTCCCTGCAAAGTCTCGTGACAATCGCATTGAGATTTAAGGAAAAAATTGGTGTGGAAAATTTTGAAATTTCCAGAGTTTGTAGCGTGAAAACTATTGCTCCTACGTAGCGATAACGTGAAAGATATTCAGGAGCTGAGTATATAGCCACTAATTTCGTGTTTCTAGCTGTAATATTAAGCGAGCTAGACAGGAAAATGTGTTTTGGACGTATGACATCACCGTGACGTTGACGTTTGACCGATCTTACCCGGCAACAAACTTGACCTGAGATTAGAATTCTGGCATCTGTTGGCGAAGTTTCACAACGATTTTCGCCATAATAAGTATCAATGGTAAACTGAAAACGTACCATGCGAATATGCTGCGCTTGTACAATCAAAGACCCGATGCTTCAACTACTCAGTTTGCTGCGTCTGCGATAATAGAGCATGGTGAGAGTTTGGATGAAGAAAACTTGTTAGAAATACCTGATGCAAAAGGCAAAGAGTCATATCGTGACGTACTTATTAACCCAGAATTGTCTGACGTACAAAGAGAGCAGGCAAAGCAGTTCATAGATGAGTTTAAACATATATTCAGTGATGTACCAGGTACGACTCATTTGGTAAAACATAAAGTGCATGTGACGTCTACTGAACCGGTGAAATCAAAGCCGTTTCCACTACCATATGCGGTTCGAGAATCGATCAAATCGGAAGTCGATGAAATGTTGAGATTGGGTGTAATCGAAAGATGTAATTCGCCGTATTCCTCTAATATTGTCATGGTTAAGAAAACAGATGGCAGCAATCAAGTTTGTATCGATTTTCGAAAACTAAACCAGATAACAGTGTTTGATACCGAATCGACGCCTGTGGTAGAGGACATCTTTGCAAAGTTACATGGTGCTAGATACTTCACGAAACTTGATTTTAGCAAGGGTTACTGGCAAATTCCCATGGAAGAAGATTGTAAACCCACGACAGCTTTTATAACTCCTCATGGATCATTCCAGTTTCGGAAGATGCCATTCGATATGATGAACGCTAGCGCCTCATTTAACAGGTTTGTTCGAGAATTGTTAAATGGTATGATTAATGCTGATAGTTATATTGATGACATATTATCACACACTCAATCTTGGGAAGAACATCTCGATGTATTAAGGGAGCTGTTCAAGCGAGTCAGTCAAGCAAACTTAACAATTAAACCGTCTTAGTGTTGGATTGGATTTACCAACCTCAGCTTCGTGGGTCATAAAGTCTCGGACAATAAGATTGAGCCGCATCCAGACAAAGTGGAGGAAATAATGGACGCATCTTGTCCTACCACCAAAAGGCAAGTTCGATCCTTCCTCGGCCTAATAAGATACTTTCGTAAGTTTATACCAAACTTTGCAGCTATTGCAGTGCCATTAACAGATTTGACTAAAAAGGGTCAACCCAATAAAGTAGTATGGGAAGCCGTTAATGAGCGAGCTTTTGAGAAACTGAAGTTGATGTTAGTGAAACCACCCGCGTTGCGTCCTCCCAACTTTGCAACGCCGTTTTGGATACAGACAGACGCGTCTGAACATGGTATCGGGGCTGCCGTTTTGCAAGAGCACAGCGACGGCAAGTTTCCTGTAGCTTATGCAAGCAAAAAGTCAAAACTGTGTGAGCGAAACTACTCTGTAATAGCAAAGAAATGTCTTGATCTTGTATGGGCGGTACGACGATTCCAAACGTTTTGTATGGTAAAGAATTTGTGCTAGAAAAAGACCACCAGCCTTTGGTTTACATAAACAACTCTAAAGTAACCAACAGTCGTATCATGAGGTGGTCGCTCTTTCTCCAAAACTATCCAATGCAGATTCGCTCCATAAAAGGAGGACACAATGTAATCGCGGATTATCTTAGTCGGATTCTTGGGTAAATATTTTGATATTGAGAGGGAAAATACTTGTATTTTTCTTAAGGGGGGAGTTGTGTCACATGTGTGTGTGATTGAGACTTGGATGTAGATTTCAGAGTATTGCATATTGATTAGTAGGGTGTTGGTAGATGTCGTGTTGTACGGATGAGTCGTGATATGTTACAGTCAGGTGTCATGGTATGGTGAGTGTTGGGTGTGTCTGAGTTATTCAAGTATAGCACGATAGTTTGAATAAGGTTTCGAGGTGTGGTCCTGTGACGGGTGAGCTGAACGATATTTTAAGGGTGTGGTTAGCATTATAAATAGCTGGAGCAAATGGAGGTGCAAGGCAGATGAAGGCTGAGTGCCGCTGCCGAGGGCTGAGTGCCGAGGGCTGAGTGCCGCTGTCGAGGGCTGAGTGCCGCTGTAGAGGCCTGAGTCCCGCTGTCGAGGGCTGAGTGCCGCTGCCAAGGGCTGAGTGCCAAAAGAGCTCACGTAAGTGGCATTAATGTGTTTATATGATTTATTATTTTATATTATGCTACCTCAATCGGTATGGTTGCTAACCACTGTAATATGATATTCCTGTATATATGAGTATGAATTGAATGGTGATGTATGAATGTGAATATGACCTTTGTATATATTTTATTTGTACCGTGGTGGTGCAGCTCATAATAAAGCTAATGACTTCATATAAGACTTGTCTCGCCCGAGACAACGTGACACCCCCCCCCCCCCCAACCTCACTCCCTTCTACCATATTTGCGCTTTCTGACTCCCATTGTCTAACCCGGGTTCAAGGCATAAACGCTGCCTCCCTTACCTCTGATGAGAAGCAAACGATCTTCCCCTGAGCATCTCCCGACACAGCCGCTAATTCTGTAACAATAAAACAAGAAGACATGACGGATAATTAGCGACATACCCTTAGACCCATACAACCCTATTCCATCCACAACCAATGAAAAATCAAGAGAATCAAAAAAATTGAATTGCCGTCAACGACCCACCACCCCCCGCCCCACCCGCTCACCCCATCCATACTTCCCCCTCTCCACCCCCTCTGCCTTTCTTCCTGAAGATAACACAACATCTCATGACAGAGGCTGACTTTCCCCCTGATTTCCCCCACTTCTCATCACGCAACACGTCATAAACGGAGACTTCATAGTCTCTCTGGCCAGCGTGCTATAAAATCGTCGGTGCCAATGATGCAATGAAGGGCGGTTTTCTTCATGCGGGAGAGCGCCAAGAGATTTCCGAGCGGCGATAACAAACGCCATCGGCGTGTCCTTTTATAGCTCGGCACCCATGAAACTGTCATGGGTGCTGCAATAAAAAACCCAGAGACTTACACTGTGCCGTGTCTCATACTGGTTTTACAGATCTAACAAATATTAAATTCTGGGTCGCGTATGATGATGGAATCCTGTTCTTCGCCGTGCACTGAATAATAAGTTGTGGGTAGTTCACAATGAGGAGATCATGATGGCGATGCCCATGCTATAGACCCCTTCGCTAATCGTAGTTCCCATTTTGCCACCGTGAGGCACCACTGCATGTGCAATGCATTCTGGGTATTATTTTGGTCATTGCGAGCTATCAAGTTGGGGTCATCGCCTGACAACGCATTTTGTAGACATTTAAACATAAAATAGTGTCATCTATGTAACGGAAAAGTTACGTAATCTAAATGTAAGTTAGATATGCTCATTCATTTTATACATGCCTCGCCAATAACGTGGAAATATGGTATTTAGCTCCATAGAAAAAATTCAGATAACACCAAATATGGTGGTTCGTACCCCACCCGTGCAAATGTGGTGCAGGTTACAGATCTCATACCTTATCCCATCCCATCCCATGATTGTACCTTGACCCCCACCCCACACCCGGGCGAGAGCCAAGTGCGAGATTTTGTGGTGATTGAGATAAACGTTTGGTTAGAAAAAGGCATCCAAAATAGACACTGATAGTCACCAATTTGTAGAAATGCGCGACGCATTTTTCCTATTGATTTGCGCAGCGCCGCCCTGGCAAATGAGTGTGAAAATGCATTGAGGACGTAGGCGGCAACAGAGATATAATGGAGCCCTAGCGGAGTCGAATGCAGAGAGTGACGTGCAACAGCAACTGGAATATAGTCAACAGCTGAAGTTTTGAGACAAAGATTCAACGATTGATCCCACCATCGCGATGTGACCTACAGAGGTTAAAGCTAGGATCCTACTTAAATCAATTAGTCAATCCGTCAATCTGACTCCCTCAACTGCTCACTGTGTTTCTTTGGTCGTGGGTCATTTTAGCTAACAATTCTAGAATTAAACCCAGACTTGGGTAGGGGTGTGGCATATTGATCATGCAGGCAGCGATGTCTGTATGGTCGCAGGAGAAAGATCCCATGTCTTTCTTCGTAAAGAGTAGGGGGTTACCCCCGGACACATGGCTCCACTCTCCCTCCCTTCTCCCATTGACGCGATATGACCAAAAGCGGTTAAAGCGTCCTGAATAGCCAACCAACCCAGCTCAGGCCAATACCCGACGTATGTCAGCTGAACAGGTGGTACAAAACACCATTTGATTGATGGGATTTGTACAAACACGTGGTTTAGAGGCATATTTAAATAAGCGCATCGACACATCCATAGTTCATCTTTATGGATGTATTAAAATGTCAACGTTTTCATTATTTGCATTTTATACCAAAATAATAGTTTTCATGACATTCATTACACGTTTTAGTCCAGGCAACGAGCTAGACCCATCACCATTACGTCGTACTTAGATTGCACATTGAAGACAAAACGCCACACCAATCACCAATAGCGTAATTGCTTATTGATCACAGATTTGGTATTTACAAAAAGCCGCCGCAGTTAATCAAACAATTGTGTATCATTGGTATAACACGGAAACCGGTGGCTGTGGCGTCATGTGACCGACAACAGAAATGTTAGAAATATCGCAGATAGTGCGGAGGAACTCTATGCACTTGGCTGCTTATACACGAAGCAATTACAGGGCACTAGTTACAAGGCAACAGCTGCAAGGCAACAGTAACAAAGCAACAGTTGCAAGGCAAGAGTTACAAGCAACCCATATAATGCTATTTGGTTGTCTGTTGTCAATGTCAATTGTCCTGGTGATACGGACAGGTGTAACATAATAACATGTCCGGCCACGCTTCTTTCATTCCACTCGCCCTGACCAGAACTCTAACCCTAACCCTAACCCTAACCCTGGGCCAAACCTAATCCTAGCCTAGCCATAAAACAAACATACATGCGCCATTTATATAGAAACCATTCGCTCCGCATGCGCACACGTCAGCCGGACACTGTATCACTCGGGACAGGTTATGATGCTACACCGGACGTCTTAATAAACTACTTTTTTTATTTTATACTTAAGACATGTACATTTAATACATCTATTATTAATAATAAATAATAATTAAACCAAAACTGTATTTAAAGGATGTCACCAAATGTGAATCACAGAAAGGCTTCAGCGAGGTTGAGATGTCATGTTCACGGAGGACACAATTTAGTATGTATCACGAAGTATCATCAAATATCCCACGAGTATTAACTTTATTGATCTTATATTTAGCATGAACCAAATTATACTCAGAAATAGTTTGATGGACGCATGTATTTAGTTGGCAAATATTTTTGTAAGCAGTATTTATGTACTATGGGCGTTGTGTCTAAAGTACTTCAATAAACTATATTAGACATAATAGCGGGCCACGCGAGGCCTCGGTGTGACGATCTCAGTGCAAGGCACGGCTTAGAACCGTCAGATCCAATTTGCGTCCTCCTCGTTTCACTGGGCAATGGTGCCCATCACGTGAGTGGGGCCTCCCTGGTGTAGTGGTTAGCGAATTAGATCGCAGATTAAAATGTCTTGGGTTAGAATGAAGCGACATAAAGGCTTTCGGCATCGATTCAGATTCTTGGGAGGATCCAGAATCCCAAAAGAGGGGATGGGCACGTGTCGTGCGTGAGGGAATGGCCCACCCCGACGGGCTCTGATTTGAGAAACTGGACTTGAAACGCCAATCTAGGCGTCCACCAGCGAGCACAAACGAAGACCGATCGACACCTCACCGATGCGACGACTGCGGTAAGCTCTGTCGGCCACAGATAGGCTTATTCAGTCATAAGCGTAAATGCCGCGTTACAAATCGTATAACTTCAAACAAAACAAAGCTGCAAATCCATCGTCTTTCGCAGACGGACGGTTGCCAACCATAAGGGTCAGAATCCGGGTCTGGGCAGTTAAACCGGGGCCATCCATTCATCCTTCATCGTCCCGGAAGGTTCCTTGGCCCGGCTTATAGGCGTTGTGCACACAAAGGCAGCTTAGAACTCGAATCCATAGATTGGTAGCATCCATAACGTGCGTGGCTAGACGCCACGGGATCTCAGTGATGACGGGTGCGGGTGGTGGCGCCCAGCGGGAGATGGAAGCAACCACACGCCGCTTGAGCTCCGTCATTATACCCAGGAGACACGACAGCCAGAGACAATGACATCAAATGGGCAGCTTCATCACTGTACGTCCACCCCACTAATAAGCAAAAAGCCCCATTGCCATTGATTAAAGCGAATAAAAAAGCCTTTCCATTCCGCGTTATCAAGGGATCCAAGTCGTCGATCAAAAGCGTTGGAATGAAGTTAGCCATTTCGCATTTAGGCTATGGGGCCGTGGTCGAGAGAGAGAGGGTGGGAGGGGGGGGGGGATATGAAGGCACACAAAGGGAGAGAAAGAGAGAGGAAGAGGGAGAATGGGAGAAATATGGAGAGGGGAGAAAAGAGAAGGAGATAGAGAAGGAGGCTCACAGAAAGATATAGATAATGAGGGAGTAGGGGCAGAGAGAGAGGCGGACGCAAAGAAGACACAGAGTGGTCGACGGAGAGGGGGGGGGGGAGGGAGAGGGAGAGGAATACACAGATAAAGAAATAGAATAAAGAAAGCGGGTCGGCGAAAAGAGGAGATACAGAGAGAGACACTGAGATAAACATAGAATAAGGGGGAGCGTTGGCGAGAAGAGGATGCAGAGGAAGCGAGAGAGAGGGGGGCGGGGGAGAGGTAGAGAGTTAGACAGAGAGACCGGTGATATAGAACGGAAAGATGGCTATTATATCCTATATCCAGATCCAAGGGAAGATGGATGGACTGATATTTTCGGCCACATTTATCTTAAAACTTTCCCGTAAAACGCAAAAATAGCCAGTTCACCGCGACATAAAATAATAGGCTACCGAGGCAAGAAGGAGTGCAGTTTGATCATCTTTAGCACACTACTAGGCCGGGAACAGAAGAATTTAGACATGTGATATAAATGGTTAGTGGTATGAATGGTTAATGATATGAATGGTTAATGATATGAATGGTTAATGATATGAATGGTTAATTATATGAATGGTTAATGATATGTAGGGTTAATGATATGTATATGAGTAATGCTATGAATGGTTAATGATATGTATATGAGTAATACTATGAATGGTTAATGATATGTATGGTTAATGATAAGAATGGTTAATGCTATGAATGGTTATTGATATGAATCGTTAATGATATAATGGTTAATGCTATGAATGGTTAATGATATGTATATGAGTAATGCTATGAATTGTTAATGATATCAATGGTTAATATGAATATTTAATGATATGAATGGTTTCATGATATGAATGGTTTCATGATATGAATGGTTTCATGATAGGATTGCTACGGTCCTCATTTTACCCGTCTGAAAGTGTTATACATGTGGTGTGAAAACTATGAACAAGAAGGCAGACATCGCCACACCAATTATTATACAATCAGCAGAACAATATATTCTGGCTTTCTGTCCCATTTCCTGACATTAAAAAATGATGAATTTTCTATGCAGCTCCAGACTGATAAAGAAATGAAAATCTTCTTGGTGAACATACTTTTTGGGTACTGCGCCCGGTACTTTCGCGAGTATTGGACAATGACAATTATTTCAAGTAGTATGGGGACCTGGCGGTGGACAATACATACCACCTCGTACGGCAGGATGCAAACCTGCAACCTGCACTCGCTTTATTTAATTACATATATTCATATGCATCATTCAAGTCGAATCAGTTCTACCCCTCGATTAGCCGCCATAACGCCAAGGGGCTAACGTGACAGCCTATTGGCTGACGGAAAGTCTGGTATGCGGGGCGTTCGCAAAAGAACACCGACAAGTCAAAAACTGACGAGACAATGAAGGCATCGGGTTTGTATGAGCCACAAGGGAACGGTTTACGGGAAATACCTGGGAAGGCGAATTTTCTTTTTAGCCCCCAGTGAGGCCGATTCGACATGCAGACCGGGGAGGACGCGGAAATACGCTGACAGAATATCGCATATGTTTTTCTTTAGGCTAAGAGTTACGCCGACTGACGATCATTTCCTGGCATCCCGTACCCAAAGGGAGACACCCGGTGAGTGCTTGCCTTGCCGCCCGTGGGTGGCCTGTCTCACCCACTCCCCGCCACCCCCACACATACCCACACACGGTGTACCCCCCGGGGTACTATTCAGTGTAACCCCCCCCCCCCCGGTGTACATGGCCACACATGAAGATCGCAGGTAATATTCTTCTCAATCACCGAGGGGTACGGTCTGCGTTGGCTTTCTCGTCTCCCCCCCCCCCCTAGGCTATCGCCGCCATTCCCAGACAACACGCCTAACTAAATGCCAGGAGGAACGTCTCCTCAGCAAGAGAATGGGATGGACGACGGCGTTATTATCATCGTTATAGCAGGAAATGTCGACGGGGTCTGGGGAACTGGGGGAGGCTAAGGAATGTACGGGGCACGGATTGGTGGGTGGGAGTGGGTGTGGCGGGGGGGGGGGGGCAGGGGGTACAAGATTCCGGTTGGGGGCGATTTGATCCCGATACAGAAAACGATACACGTGGAGATGGTTTGGGTGGTGGTGTGGTGGGGGAGGGGGGGGGATGCGATGTCTGGGCCCCAGGTCATTGAACCAAAGGGGTTCCAATGCAGCAATTTTGTTATTGCGCACAAAGGTACAGGCGCGGATCCAGGATGCTTGCAAATGGGACCCGGGAGGAGGGAGAGGGAGGGGGGGGGGGGTCACTTCAGAGTAGGTCGGAAAAACTTGAGATCGGGGGTGCGACGCTTCGACTATCTGATGGGCCGCCGAAAACAGTGTGGGCCAAATAAAAATAGGGGGTCCAGTACAAAAAAAGGAGGGGGTGGGGCTGGGTCACACCTACAATTGCGCAGCAGTTTGCTTTGAAAATAGATCCACCACTGAAGTAAAAAATGACACACGTACATCACGATCGCATCGAGTGGAGCTCGTGTGGGAGATTGACGATACGAATGGAAGGAATCCCTCCATCAGCGCCGTCCCGGTCCCCCATTCCCACCCAATCGGCAGAGAATTTACAACCCGGACACCGAAAGGCCTCAACGATTCCCTGGGTTCCATTTCCCGCTCGAATAGCCAGGAATCACAGCATGGCCTACAACGACAACACCCCCCCCCCACCCCCCACCCGCACACACACCATCGCTAACATCGGTGCCGCCACCCCCAACAGTGTCACCCCACATCGCAAACTCCCTCCAACCGGCAGTCGTTAGGACCCAAGCCGCCCGTCCCTCCGATGGACTGTACTACAACCATGGAATGCCGGATCTGGCCTAGAAACGAGAAGTTAATCCCCATCCCGACACACACACACACGCCCACCCCCATACCACCACAACTCCCTCCCATATCTGTATTCAAGCTGCATAAATCCTCATAATGTACCCCCCCTCCCCCTTGCACCCACACACACACACCCTTACACCACCACAACTCACCCCCATCTCTGTATTCACGCGGCATAAATCCTCACAATATACCCCCCCCCCCCTCCACCCCCACACTGACCCCCCCCCCCCCACCCATCCTCATACCTCACATATCACCCAGCGCAGTCGTTAACTCCCTCAAGTCGGGAGGGCCTTGGTCTGTAAATCAGACAAGATCCATATTGCGTTTTGATGATACCATCAGCCCGGGGGAATTGCTCAAGTCTTCCAAGATGGCAGCAGGTACTCCATTTATATCTCCAGCCTCAGCCATTGGACCCCCTCCCCCCCCCCACGGGGATGCTAATGGCGGTTATAAACCTCGTTCCATATAGTACGCTTAGCCTAACCCTCCAAGCATACAGCATACAAGTGTATTAGTTCGAGAATCTGACACCGGAAAACGAAGACATAAAGCACTGACAGCTTCCGGATAAATCCTCATTACATCCCATTTTACTGCTAATGGCACTCCATATTTGGAGAAACTTTCCTGAATGGGGGGGGGGGCGATTAGGGGGGGGGGGGGGGTCGCGAGCGTCTCGGTGAGATCACCCCCATCCTCATCCCTAACTGCTAGTTTAGGCAGGGGGGGGGGCAATTTATTTAGGCATCATTTAGGCATGCACATATTGCACATATCGCACATCAAATACAAATATTAAACGATAAATATGACATATATATGTATATATATATATATATACTCTATTACACAGTTAACAGGGATAATATAACTTATTTGGTAAATTTGCAACAAACCAAAAGATATTTTGAAAATGATATGGTTTGAAGAAGAGCAGGACGCTGTCTGAGCAGATTTAATTTCACTAAACTAAAATTTAATTGACATTGCCGCTTGTTAATGTCGATTCGTACCGTTACTTTCCTCACCCGACTCACGAGAGACCGCGACACATATGATCCGCCCGATGTTACCTAGAGAAAGCAGAAGTAGAGAATCATAGAATTCGACCGACTGGTTCACTGATAAAATATTCCTTCCGATCACATATAACAATATTACTTCACTTTAGGACATAACAGATTATATGGCCAAAAAAAGTTTGCAATTCTTAGAAGAAAAATGCATTTAAGTTTGCAATTCTTAGAAAAAAAATGCATTTAAGTTTGCAATTCTTAGAAAAAAAATGCATTTAATTGGTACAACTGTCGACTAGGCTATAAAGTCTATTCTGCATCGAGTGCCCTTCTACACGTTGACTGCGTTTGTATGTTCACGTGTACTGCCTCTTCGAAACATGGAATCAGAACGCTTCCTGACAAAATCAGCCTAGGAACACCCGCTTGGGCTGTTCCGGCCACCCAGTTCTACTAGCCCTAACCAGCGAAAAACTTGTGGGCGATAACCAGGATGGTTCAAGTCAAACATAAAACTGTGTATTTCATTCCACCAATCTATGATGTTTTCGTCACTATGACGTTTTGGGTTCTAACATACGTGTTTTCGAGTGTACGCGCCTACGACCGTCAGCTCAAGCCGGCCAGGTTACCACCCTAGAACAAGAGATCCATTATATGCCCTCCATACGGAATAGACGATACATTATCTGGCTGTCAGACATATACCTACTGTGTATATTGGGCGGGCAAGTAACGCACGTGTGAAGCCCATCTGGATCGAGTGTCAATGGTTTGACTGACTGTCTAGTATATAATGCCAATTTAACGTGGGATCACCCCCTTCACTTGTATCCAAATGTGTCTTGTTTCTCACAGGCTTACTGGACCAGGTATTTAGAACGTGAGGCATAAAAACGACGG
Source organism: Arenicola marina (assembly GCA_964019135.1). Classification (NCBI taxonomy): domain Eukaryota; kingdom Metazoa; phylum Annelida; class Polychaeta; family Arenicolidae; genus Arenicola; species Arenicola marina. The sequence continues at coordinate 29,352,136 of OZ025253.1, read as the reverse complement.
CGGCGTAAAAAAAACGCAATTCACCTAAATATCACAGGGTGCAGAGCTAAAAAATTAAAATTGTAATTACTACAATCATGTCATTAAGTAAAGAGCAGAAAACAGTCGGCGATAAACAAAGGCTTCGTGACATTTCCGTCTCGATCGATGCTGGTCGTTTGGTTGTCCCCCCAGTCGCCCATCCCTCCAGCCAAGCCGCAGATGCACGCGAGGACAATCAACAGGAAATAGAATTGACGACGCCGGAAATTGCCACACTAAGCCGAGGATGATGGAATTGCAGGCGATATCGGCAACATCCGTGTCAGTAAGCGCAGTGGTCTTTTCCCGCGCAGCCATGAGATAAAGAAGGAGGTGCTTTGTCTTCGAACAGAAAGCGCGGAACAGGAAGAGAAAAACCAAAGCGCCACACGGTGTGTGGGGTTGGGGTGGGGGGTGGGGGGTGGGGGGGGGAATAGGTCCAACAATTACCCAGCGAGTTGAGACTACACGTTGCGCACTATAATACAGCCATTTTTTTCACCAATATCATTTCAACATAATTTGAAGTAATTTGGTTACTGGACATATGGTCTGACCTTCTGGGTTGGTTGTATATTCAGGACCCTTTAACCACTGTTGGTCATATCGCGTCAATGGGAGAAGGAAGGGAGAGTGGAGCCATGTCCCCGGGGTTAACCCCCTACTCTTTGCGAAGAAAGACATGGGATATTTATCCTGCTACCACACAGACATGGCCACAGCGGGGCGCGAACCACCGATCCACGACTCCCAAGTAGCCAGAACACTGAAAGCGAGCGTTCTAACCCACTGAGCTATCGGACCTACTCCTGACCTTGGTGTTGCTTTAACTAAGGAAATTATGTCGTAGAATTTATCTTAATGGAAAAGGGCAAACACGGCATCAATGCTCAGACTTTGGCGACGTACAGTGCACAAGAGTGGTACATTTTCCCCACACTATTCTGGCAAACAGAAACCTTGCAATAAGCCATTTATTGATTGCACCAAGGTACATGTACAGTGTATATGTATTTAATCATTTAAGCAAAACTTTCTTCACAAGGGGAATTATTGATGTTAAATTTAGTGACTGAAGTTATGTTTGATAATACATATTCTGTAAGGTAATGGGATCATTGTGGCGTTCTGCCATCCCCAAAGCAATTACCCAGCGAGTTTGAGACTACACGTTGCGCACTATAATACAGCCATTTTTTTCACCAATATCATTTCAACATAATTTGAAGTAATTTGGTTACTGGACATATGGTCTGACCTTCTGGGTTGGTTGTATATTCAGGACCCTTTAACCACTGTTGGTCATATCGCGTCAATGGGAGAAGAGGAAGGGAGAGTGGAGCCATGTCCCCGGGGTTAACCCCCTACTCTTTGCGAAGAAAGACATGGGATATTTATCCTGCTACCACACAGACATGGCCACAGCGGGGCGCGAACCACCGATCCACGACTCCCAAGTAGCCAGAACACTGAAAGCGAGCGTTCTAACCCACTGAGCTATCGGACCTACTCCTGACCTTGGTGTTGCTTTAAACTAAGGAAATTATGTCGTAGAATTTATCTTAATGGAAAAGGGCAAACACGGCATCAATGCTCAGACTTTGGCGACGTACAGTGCACAAGAGTGGTACATTTTTCCCCACACTATTCTGGCAAACAGAAACCTTGCAATAAGCCATTTATTGATTGCACCAGGTACATGTACAGTGTATATGTATTTAATCATTTAAGCAAAACTTTCTTCACAAGGGGAATTATTGATGTTAAATTTAGTGACTGAAGTTATGTTTGATAATACATATTCTGTAAGGTAATGGGATCATTGTGGCGTTCTGCCATCCCCAAAGCTAACGTATGTGCCAAGACTTATCAAGACATCACCAAGACCTAGTTGACCGTCATTCCTGCCTTTGCTAGACTGGGATAACGTCGCCCCTGGGGCCTGACTTGTCCATGCCGAATTCATGATTTTCCACGAAGACCTCCAGCGTCTGCGGCATGATATAATGGATTAGTTAATGCTAAAGGTCATTTATAGGTACAAGGCAGAAAAATGTCAGTATTTTTGCTCCTCTCCCAGCAAACATATAACGTTTTTCTAACGTTTTAAAAGGGTTCTGATTACGCTATAGTCGTTTTAAAAACGTTACAAAAACGTTATGTGTTTGCTGGGCTAATAGCCATCCGATTGACCCATTCTATTCGTATACAACCAAAATGGGGGGGGGGGGGGGGGGGGGTAGCATGTCACATCGTTGCTTAGCTACCCAGGGAGGAGGGGGGCAGTGGGTGTGCCCCCGGAATTTACTTGTGCCAGAATGCAATATGGGTCCCCAGAGGTATGGAAAATCCGCGGACATTCTTCAAAAAAAAGCCCATCATGGAAAGGTCACGGACAATCGCGCCCAAATGCATAATCTGACCAGATTATACCGGAATATTTATACATATGTGATACGATGGCTGAAAGGCAACAAATGCCCCTTTTTGTGTTATGCTGACCCCCGTATAACCACATATATAGGCTGGTAAGAGGTCTCGTGACACGAATATGTCTTAATGCATACATCAGTCAACAACATCGATGCAATAACAACTACCAGAGTTGGAGTGTGTAGACTAATTCAACTAGATACCAAGAACTTCACTTGATATAAAGTGTAGACCATATGGAATTCCCCTTTGCAGACCGCATGTTCTGCACTAATTCATCTCATCGGGTATAGAAAGACAATTAAAGGTATGAACGGCATTTTATCTTACGTTAGACACCGACCATTTTGCTTTGTCGAAAATATCACACACCCGTCTTACTACTGTTATACAATATAATATCTCCATTTGTATGCCCAATTCCATGAAATAATTTTAAGGGGGAAAATTTGCTAAAAAAAAATGATAATTCAGTCAATGTTCACTCCGCAAACCAAATTAAATGCACACATATTCCGTTATCTTACACATACCCATCATTTCCGTCAGCCTATAGACATTTCCTCCCAACAACGCGAAAAGTCGCAAATCGGTTTATGAATCGATTTTGGCAATTTCCCAGAGATAATATGGATAGATAAGTTTTATCATCCACGTATGCTGATATCAACATGGGCGCGTGTTATCGAGGCGTCCAGCTTGGTTTGGTTGTATAGCGACGACTTTTGATGGCTTATCTGCATATCTACATCAAGTGTCCAAACACCGCTAAGTGCCACGTCGACAGTTAAAACGTCACATCCATCACATACTGGGGCAATGACATTTAAAACTAATAACAGCGTCCTTCCTGCACTCAGCGAGAAGAATCACGGCGCGATAAAGCTACTGGCCACAGACAGGCCGTATCTGCTAGGAACACATGGGACTTTTTTTGCCCCCAGTCTCCCGCAGACGCTATTGTATATTATTTTGCAAACGTTTTGGCGCCACCAAGGAAGAACAGCGTGGATATCACCCTGAACTTCCATACAATCGCCGACCGTTTGTCTACCATCTGGGAAGTTTTCATGTCGTAATACAAAAATGCAAAAATCTCAATTTTGCTAACGTGTCTTTTAACACTCGGTTTACTCTGCAGAGGCGTTGATGAAGCCTCGATGGCCAAACTCAGCCGTTCCTCCCGCAGCCCCGCCTCTGATATATTGAGACGTTGCAAGTGATACGCCCTCGGTGAGATAAAGGGCCATGCATACACTTTTTTTTTTATCTCGGCGACACGGAAGTGGAAACCATTCAGCGGAGCGTTTTCATCTTCTCCACATCAATCACGGTGCAACGCCGATATGACCTATCTCGCTGTTTGACGCCCCCTCCGCCCCACCCCCCCCCCCAACACACACACCTTCCGACCACCACGTATGACCCCCTCTCGCCATCCACCCCCACCCCTTTCCCCTCTTCCGCTTTCTAGGACACCGTCACCCTCCTCTCTCAGTCCGTCAGCTCCCGGGTCCCCCACCCTGGGCATCGATCTGGAATCACTCCTCGCTTTAAAATCGCCTCCATCATGGGTCGGATAGTTCCTGGGGCGGTCGGTCGGTCGGGGTGAAGAAGGCAGGGCTTCGAGGTCGGTTTGTGGGTCGTACCCTGGAGGCGTGGGGCGGGGGCGGTGCGGGGCGGGGTGGGGAGGGGAGGGGAGGGGATCAGCTGGACGGGACGGGGCAGGGAGGGGCGAGGAGGGGGAGGGGCTGGACGGGGTAGGACAGGGAGGGGGCGGGGAGGGGAGAGGCTGGCCGGGGCAGGGGCAGGGAGGGGTGGGGAGGGCAGGGGCTGGACGGGGCCGGGCAGGGAGGGGCTGGGAGGGGAGGGGCTGGACGGGGCAGGGCAGGGAGGGGTGGGGAGGGCAGGGGCTGGACGGGCCGGGCAGGGAGGGGCTGGGAGGGGAGGGGCTGGACGGGGCAGGGCAGGCAGGGGCGGTTTAGCTGCGGGACGAGTGGCCTAGTTGCTCCTCACTATCAGTCTCACCGTTTCGGTTAAGCCTGGTCTAGGAGGGTTGTGGGGGGGGGGTGTTTTTTTTTATGTGTCGTTCCGTGGTATGCCGGACACACAATGGGCGAGAACCCAGTCGACCGGTTCACGGACGGCCGGATTGCCTGCTTATCGCCGGCCCCGGCCTCACGCTGGGTTCAATCACTCTAATCTAATCCGTATTGATCACACGGCGTCCCCGGGGGAGGTGAGGTGGAGCGGGGACGAGGTGGGGGGATGTGGGGGCGGGAGAGGGGGGGGTGGGGTGGGAGAGGGTAACGGGCGGGGGGTGGGTGGGTAGAGGTAAGGGTAAAGGAGGAGCTGGTAACGGGGGAGGGGGTGAAGGCAAGCGAGCAGCAGGGCAGGGGCGAAACGATACCAGGCTGGTTTAAAGGTAGGTCCGCTCTGTTTCAAATCTCGGGCCCAACAGACCGAATGTTGCCACTCACCTCCACCCTACCGGTCCCCAGCCCATCCCACGCCCCTAACAAACCCCACCCCCACCCCCACCACCAGCGTATCACTACTCGGTCTCTTGTTCTTTCTCTCTCGTGTTTTTCTGTATCGCTCCCATCCTTTCCCTCTCGCCCTGAACCACTCACCACCCCCCGAATCAACCCCCCAGCCTACCCCCTCCGACCCCCCACCCGCCATAGTGGGGGCCTCGATTGCCTACCCTCGCTTGGCATCTCAAAGCGCCCCCCCCCCCGCTGCCGCCCCCAGCTATCCCACGCAAATCGTCTCTGAACGTCCCTATCGCTGATGTCTCGCTTACGTCGTTACCACAAGTACTCAGATTATCGCCCACCAACACCTGGATTGGTCTAAAACAAATGCTAACTCACCTTAATACAAGCGATATCCCCCCCCCCCCCCACCGCCCCCAGTCCTATAGCCCATGGCAATTTTATTTCTTCCTGTATCTGCAGAGCAGCAGCTGTGAAAGCAAAGACTTTCTCAGTCAACACACCGACACTAACTACGATAAACTGCATTTGTATCAATTGCTCGCCACACCCCAACATCCTATCCATTATATCTCTCTTGTCCGTTCTGGGCCCAGCTCCGCCCATGTCAGGAAAAACATTTGCCCAAATAAACTACCAATGACTCAATATTTCACTCGTCTTCTTCTTCTCTTTATATTTCTCTTCACTCACCCCCCCCCCCCCCCCCACCCCTTGCGGTTCACCGCCATCGTTTTCCTTATCTATCTCTCTTACATATTCCTCTTTGTACCGAAATCGCTTTCTCTTCATCTATCTCTCTTTACATATCACCCTGTATCTCATTTTCTCCTTCTCCACTCTTCACATATCACCTCTCATTTCGCCTTCTCCACTCTTCACATATCACCCTATATCTCATTTCTCCTTCTCCGCTCCAAAGAGTTCTCGCTCTTTCTACCTCGTTTTCCGTAGCTCTCTTCCTTCCGTGTAAACGCCAGGCCATGTCCTTCCTTGTGCCACCACAGTGATGTATATATATATATATATATAAATGTGTAATATACCCGTAGGACTGAGTGGATGGAGTCGGCTATGCGGGGCACATACAGTCAATCAGTCTCTGGCGTGGATAAGGTCTCGGCTAAGGGGTGGATAGAGTATCACAACACTGCAGGGAAGGGAGAGCGCCTACCCGTGAAGCAGTTTGTGAAAGGAAACGTGGTGATTATTGTGATAAGATTACCACGTGGTTTACTGCTCCGACACCCCCCCCCCCCCCCGACCGACCCCCACCCCCACTCCCATACCGACACACGCTTCGATGAACGCGGGTTTGGTTTAGTCTACCACTCCTGCATGCCCCACTCACCAACACAATAACTACCAAGCTACCCCCACCCCGCCACCCTCCTCCCTACCCACCCTAACCTACCCCACCCTACCCCCCACCCCCTGGGTTCTCCCACCATCGGGTCCGGATACGTATAATATTATTGGTAAGTATCCGATACACTCCAGTAACGAGTCCCAGACCAAAGGTCACAGGTCAGAACGGATCCGACGACGGCGATGGCAGGTCAAAGGTCAAGGCCGCCTGAGTCTTCAAACCCACGGCCATCTGCTTGGCAGGTGTCCTGCGCGGTGTGACGCACCGCCTTCGGGCGTTGGTAGGTATGGCAGTGGGCCACCCTTACCTTTATACATATCACCTGTATACATACACATAATAATGGATGAAAAGACACAGGCAGAGTCTGTAGAAGATCGGTTTCCAAGTGGTACCTTAACCTGGATGGTTCAAGGCGCTCATACCGCAATGATTCCAACGATATAAGGATTATTCTAACATTTCTTTCGAACACGTGCTGGGACTTATTGTCTGATATCGTAGGCCTACGTACCAGCTTAAAGTCCAGCTGCTATGTCAAAATTTTGAGACTTTCAAGATATAAACCCCGATATCCTACGCATCAAAATACAATACCCGTTAATTTTATGCGGAAGCCTATTTGAAATATTGGCCACTATCCATATGACGCGCTAAAATATCAATACAAATAGTCGGAGGCGATCATTCGACGATTCGTGACGTAAGCGTAGGTTACCATTTGAAGAGCAGGTGCCCTGTAAGCATTTCTATTTCTTTGTTAAAAAATTCCGTTACAAAACATCACAGGTTCAAACGCAATTCCAGACATTGTAAATTCAACACATCAAACACCATTTTTGTTTTCATTACGTGACTGTCTCTATCATCCAGCTTACACCAGTGAGAGTGCCTAGTTGACATAATAGTTGAACCCTACATCAGACGAGTCTGAAATTTCGGGTAATTGAACTAATTTCGCAATCTAGAAAATGTATCATTTTTGGTACCGTGACCCTCGATTACCGAATGTAGTGTAATCAACCATCTCACTGAGTTTCAATTACTAGTAAATCAGAGTGGGTTTCAGATGTCATCTGATGTAGGGATCAACTAAAGCGGCTTTCTTGTTTACTACGTCGTTCAAAGTGGGTCTTTGGTGCCATTTTCATGCGACTTTGCTAGATTCTGAAACTGGCTATTCGTGGTTATATGTACACGAGTCATCTCCGTCATCATCATTGTTTGATTGTCTAAATTTTCTATAAATCTAATTCCTAATGTCAGACCAGTCGTTCCTCTGTGTGAAGTGTACATTGGTTCCCACTGGTTCCCACTGGTTCCATTCGGCCTAGCCAAAAAAGGTTGAGGACAAGGCGTGGAATATTGGATCTAAATTTAATACACCGGAGTAGGTTTTTATATTTTTACATTAATATAAGAATACATTTATATAAGAATACACTTATATAAGAGTACATTTGCATGAGAATACATTTATATAAGATGCCATTTATATAAGAGTTTATTTACATAAGAGTTTATTTATATAAGAATACATTTATATAAGAGTACATTTATATTAGATTACATTTAGATCCGAATATATTTAGATCCGAATATATTTAGATCCGAATATATTTATATAAGAATATATTTATATGAGAATATATTGTTATTAGAATAAATTTATATTAGAATACATTTATATATATACTAATAAAATGAAGCTATCTGTCCCACTATGCCGCGGAATGCAAGAGCCCATTGGCACCAGCAGCCGCCTTGAAAGTATATCCAACTGAACCACTGGATGCACTGCTTGGTCCATCTTGAATGTATCAACTCGCTCTTACATGTCAACGCTATCGCATGTGTCAACACTACCGCTCGGTGTTTATCACCTTATCCCGCGCATAATATCGCTTTCGAGTGATTATCCAAGTCTGCGGCGGGCTACTGGGCTTGGTGCCAACAGTAATAATATTTCTCCAAAGCCTTATCGCTCGAACCGTCATCAAAACAAACAAATCCCGTACTGTCTCGCGCCCACAACTTCCCATCAGTAGCAGGAGAACGAACTCTGCCCGGGGAACCTTGCTTATTTCAATTGACTTGATCTTTTTGATCTTTGATCCAATTTTAGAGTATAGTTAAGCGGTCTACACGTCAATGCTATAGATCCAACCAGGACGTCAGGCAGATTTTATCCACTGAAGGTAGTAGTACTACGTTAAATGACGAACAACGGACGGGAAACAGCCCCTTTTTAAACTCAATCAACCCTTTTTTTTACTCAATCAATGTATGAGCTTGGGCCTTAGTGTTACTGAACTGATATTCGTTTATTATCGTGCTTTAGCCGCAATTTGAATATTCTGTACTGGATGCACAATAATTGCACAGGGTTAAAATATCCTTAGCATTTATGTCCCGGTCTCAATTTATGTCAATATAATTATCGATATTATTTCTGCCCAATGTCTACCTTCTGCCTGCTACTATTTGACGTATAAAACAAAATACTGTCATACTGTTATTTCTTTCGCTTATTACTGCGAACGCTAGACGTCCCGCGAACGGAGCGAGCGGGGCGGCTAGTAAGAATACATTTATATAAGAACACATTTATATAAGAATACATTTACATAAGAATACATTTATATAAGAATACATTTATATGAGAATACATTTATATATCTTCATAGGTATGCATACAACAGACCAAGACAAAAACATGAGTCAAGGATGGCGGCGTTCATGAATTAAATTGTAGGGAATCGCTCCAAACATCAGCGAAATGATACGCCATGGTGGAAAAACTATTGCCCCCCCCCCCCCACAATCCCAACACCCCGTTGGGCAAAATTGAAAGTCAAATGGTATAGGTAGTCTATGGCACGCCACGCCGGCACGGTGTCAGTTAGACACCGCAACAGCCAAAAGGGCATCAGTGAAATTCAATTACGTCGCCAGATCTAAACCCCAACAGAGCAATATTCCTGGCCATGGGTGAAGGGTGTGAACTCATAAACACCCCTATGGCCACCCGCTGCATCCCCACCCCCTCAACCGCCCCACCCCGCCCACTCGATGTCGATGCCAAGGGCCCCCTATCCCATCACCCTCCGCATCCCTCCCATCCCCGCCCCATTAAACCCCTTTTCTGGCCGGGTTATCGCCCGCCAAGGAGCCGCTGGCACTCAACCTTTGAGGGGTCTGGGAGCTAGCTGGGCAACGAAACCACCACCGTCGCCTGCGTATCCCAAGTATGGTATGTAGGGGGGGCGTGAAGGAATGGCTTTGTGTGTTTGGGGGGAAGGGGGGGAGGAGTTGGGGGTGGGGGGGCTGGAGAATGGTGTCGGCAAATGGTAAGGGAGCTTTCACTCGATGTGCGGCCGCACAAAGCGCTATTTATGTCCCAGGGCGGGGCAGTCTCGTAAAAAAAAAGAAAAAAAAATTCACCGCCGGTGGAAATCCAGCCTTTTGTGGTGGGGGTAGGGGAGGGGAGGGGAGGGGAGGTCTATTGAAGGCGGCATTTATATTCTTCCCGCGACGCTGGATGGGGCCATTGAGATCCAATCAACCCCTCCCACCCCAAACCCTACCCCTCATCCCGCGCCGCCCTTCCCCCCACCACTGTACCTCTCTACCACCACCACCGCCCCCCCCCTCCCCCCACAACCCCACCCGGCGCCACCCACACCCTTTCTTCCCCTGCCGGCCGCCGCTGCCTCCGCTCTCAGTGTCTCCTCATGTATTGTTAGAGATCGTAAGGCAACGCCGGTTAAGCACACGTAATGGATATTATCTCTCCAGGCGCCCCTCCACAGGCGTCCCTAACGACCCAGCTGGATTACCAAGCAACGCCCTGTCCCTGGGTAATGATAGAGTCTACTTCGCCCCCCCCCCTCCACCCCCGGCACCCAGGGTCTACACCCCCCCCCCCACCTCCACCCCCGCCCCACCAGACCCCACCCCTAGCCAGCCGACCATCCTTCTCGACTTACCATGCTCCGTACCCCCCATGTCACCACCCCCCCACCCACCTCAAATCCACCCACTGGACCCACACCCACGACACTCGGAAGCCTACGGCCCCATCTTCATCTCTCCTATCTCCCCGGTCTCTCTCTATATATCTCTCCCTCTTGTGTGGTGGGTGGTATCCATATAGATATTCCGCTCCTTGGTCTCTCTCTCTATCTCTATTACGCGGTGGTATCTCTCTTTTATCTTCTCTCCTGGTGTTTCTGTATATATACATATATATATATATGACTCTATTGTGTGGAGGTATTTACATATTTCTTCTTATTCCTGGTATCTCTGTATCTCTCTCTCTCTCATTCTATTATGTGATGGTATCTGTCTTTCATCAGTTCCATTGTGTCTGCCGTCTCTCTCTCTCTCTCTCTCTCCCTCTCTCTCTCTATCTCACTCTCTCTCTCTCTCCATTGTATGGTGGTATCTGTCACTCCTCCGCTCTCTGGTGCTACCCCCCCCCCCACCTACCCATCCCCTATCCTACTCCTGCCCCCCCCCCCTCTCTTTACGTCTCTCTCTAGAGATATCAGGGGATCAGCGTCAACAACATGTGTATAATTAATGATACATCAGAAGCCGCTAGGCCGGGTGTGTACACGAGTACACGAAACAGACATCCCGTTCACACAAAACGTGTCTGTTCACAGGGTGGAAAAAGTGTGTGCGTTAATGCTCCCCCAATACAGGCAATAAATCCCATATTAGGGGGCTTAATTTGCATCCCCTCCCCTACCCTCCATATGCAAAAGGGTGATTGGCCTAGAAGGTCCATTCTCGCGGATATTGGGATGGGTTCTTTTTATTTCAGTCATCTTTGCCTGTGAATCACCGCATTCGCTATACCGACATGAGCATTAATATTAGCATGTGTCAGAACTGTAAAATATGCATTACGTGTGACGGAAAATATGGCTTTACCAAATGCTTGACATGGTTTAAGGGATAGCAAGAATGATACGAATAATGGAAATGTCGGTCTCTTCATGTCATTATCTTTTGTATTTTAGATTTAGCCTCAAGGACTTTACCGGGACATGAGAGAGGAATAGTACCAAGGGTGCCAACGGAACGTCTTGTATCACAGGAGCGACAGCATCTGATGCGGCAACACAGAAATGCTGGGTTTCGCACTCGTAATTTAATCATAAGGCACACATGTGGTTGTTTTACGATTCCATCCTTGGCCGTCATAACGTCACCCAATTTAATTTGACGCTAATCGATTGTGCGCCAAGAATTTCGTCAAGTTCCAATGAAGGAGCGCGTTATGACAAAACAAATTTCGTCTAAACGTGAACTCGAGTATAACGTCAGGAATTACGTCAGAAATGACGCAAATTATAACGTTAATAGTCACATTTTAGGACCTCTGAAGTTCGTAACAATAAGAGTACAATAATGAATACTGCTGAAATTATTATTGCATATTGACCTAGCAAAGCTAATGACCAACAGATTGACGTCAATTAATGTGCCAGAAAAGAGGTAGGTGGTCGGTTAATTAACTGGTAATTTTTAATAGTTCTGTCAATGTAAAATAAATTCGACAAATCACGCAAATGGTATTTCATCACTTCATAAGGAACGCTTCTCATTTTATTTCAGACGGTCGTAATGACGAACATAAGCCTTACACGCGCGCAGTACGATGTACCAAAAGAATTTAAAAAAAAAAAAAAAAAAAAATGTACAACAAGGCTGCATATAGCGTCCAAGAGCAACTTTTGTGGGAACATAGTTGGTTAGTTGGCCCGCAGATCCTGAGAAACGGCAGTAATGGATCAAGGCATGCAACTAAGCCGGCGAGCGAAAGCAGTTTTGGATATCTCTTTGATATAATATTTGTTTATATATGTTCGGTTGCTGAATGGTCGAAGAAGGACAGTTGTGCAAATACACTTTTATTTGATATAAAGTTGTCTTTATCTTTATACATTTAATATGTATGCATTTCAATTTAATACATAATTGTAATCAAACCATTTTTCATGTACTCAAATTAGCCAACGAAAAATTGCACAGAACCCAAATCGCCATGATAAAGGCGTCAATTCCGCAAAAGACGAACAAGTTGACTATGGGTGATCCGAAGTTTTCAACACACAAAGCTGGGATCATCTGAAAACATATATTTTTTTCTGTATATTACTCATTTATTACTACTTTTGCGAGTGAATTGTGTACGTTTAGAAAGGATACATCCTATCAGGGTGGGTGAGAGTATTTGTAATTCTTGCCACCTGTTGCCACAAACCGGCAAGGAGCACCTTCCACAATGAAGTGACCCCCAGATCTTATCAGGGTGACATACAATTTATATTATCTGAGATCGATCTGTTCAGCTGATTTACCATTTTTAAGGCTGCTCAGCCACTTCCTATCTGTTACCATATCTATGTTTGGGAGTGGCCTTCCTGAGGCTCCCGTCAATGCCACCATTGAATTCATATTATTAGCTACAATTAAGCCTCTATTACCGGTAGTCTAGTGTTATATCAGAGCTCAGATTGTCCTCAGGCCAATTTTGGGGGGTATTTTGCAACAGATTACCAGTATACAGATACTGGATATATACATTATTAATATTATACTGACTTACTGAGATAGACATCCTGGACCCAATAAGTATAGCTTATAAATAACAAATGTGGGAATATATTAAAAAAAGGTAAATATATTTTGTAAATAAGTAAATATACATAAAATTAGGTTACATGAAATGTGTTAATATGATCTCTTTCAATATCATACCCCAGCTCTTGCCTTCACTTACATGGTTTAGACACCAATTGCCCCATATATGTTTTGCTCCTGCAATGTAAAGATAGTCATAAAATGAATAACTATTTCTTACTTGCTGCTTACCATTCTACAATATTAAAGTTTTTATATGAACTAGGTGGCAAATCTTGTCACACATGTTTATTTACTACAAACGAAAACAGATATCATACAAGAGACAATGTAGCTTAGACATCAACACCTATACAGGATAAGGATTATGATATTTGTTCAAGTAGAGGAATGTCAATAGCAGAAAAGTTTCTGTATTGAATATAAGTACCGGTAAATACTTTCTAATTTTCATATCTACTTATTTGTCTATGGTATCATACCCATTGCAATATGGAATTTATTGAACAATATATACTCTTGTACATACATTTGTCTTTAAAATATATTTGTCAGTATTTCTTGCACTTGAGTATGCAGACTTCTTATAAACCTCCCTGTGGATATAAATTATTATCATTTATAAAATGGCACAGGCACACCAAATGTGCCAACATATTCATTTATCTCTATAGGGCAGCCCTGCGCACATGCACAGTGGAAAAAAAAGTGACATTCAAATCATTCAGAAAAGGTATTCTACAAGTCTTATTATAAAACATGTTACATCATAATAAATACTAAATGCCTGAGACAGAGATGGGAGAAGAATTTGATCAAAGTACTTACCCTGTAGCATTTTTTGTCAAAGCTAAGACTAACTTACAGCTAAGGATATTCATTATCACTATGATCCTACACAATGGCAACAGTTAGGTAGAACAATTGACTTATTACATACACCATTAGGGTTGGCGTCAGGTCGACAATCCATCACAAGACCAGCGAGCGCCAAAATCACTAGGAGATGTAGCTTCAAGATTAAAACCACAACCAAGGTGAAGGTTTTGAATAGCACAACACTTTTCCATGTAAAACGCAAGCATGGTGGCGAATGCAAACTGAACTGTCTTAAATGGCTCATTTCTTACATTTTAGTACTACATATTTTGTCAGCATTCAGTATCACAATCAGAGACTGACATTACCAAGCCTGTCTTTAAGATCACAGGATGCTGTTGCTATTTGCTGTGTTGCATCACATATTATGGCATATAGGGTGCACAGTTCACAGGGCTCTGATTTAATAAAGTTAGACACAAAAAAGCCTTGACATTGCAAGTTAAGACAATAAATCAAGCTACATGTAGTTACTTTTCTGACAGGTCAGTAAATTGCAAAAGATTCTGCAAAGGTACATATGTTATTATTCAAGTACGAACTGTGTGCTATATATGCTATAATATACAATGAAATAAGTTACAAATACAACAAATGCTGCCTGGCTCCTAACAGCACCCAGTGATCTTAAGAGATATCCCTGGTAAGGTCAGCCTCTGATATTGGCGCAAGTGCCCCTAGACAAGCCCGCTTCTTAGGAACGGGCTTGCCTGGGGGCACTTGCGCCAACCTCTGATAGTGATATATCATATAGGCTGACAAAATATAAACTAAGATCTTCAAAATAAGCCTTACAACCTAAACATGCTAAAGGCTGACAGAGATAAAAAAAAGATGTCAACTAAATTTGAAATGCAGCGTGTCAGGTAGTAACTGATCACAGGCAGCAGCAGATCACTTTGCTGTTCACTGTAAGAAATTAGGACTACCTAATTTCAGATTTTTGAAACACAAGAAAAGAGCCTGCATTTCTGAAAAAAATGAGCCTAAAATGATGCACCAGCTCCTTTCAAAACATTCTCAATCAGGCCTTAGACAAAAGTTATCCGCTACTGTCGAAGCGGTGACACCGGCGTGAGTGGCAAGCAGTGACCAGTGTCTCCGGTGTCAGCCATTCTGTCATTCCTTTCCCAATGACTTATAGACATCAAGAGAATCAAGACATCTATTCACATATATGTAACCTGAGCACAAAAAACCCCGTCTAACACCAGATCACCGGCTATGTCCATTCAATTGAACACCTATTTAAGCCAAGACCATGAAATGATGAAGAGGGCCGCATGAACAGATGAAGACTGAGTCGGGAGTCGCGCAGTCCACCAGCAAGCCACTGAGTCTATTATCGCTCACTGCCTGCCTGATTAATCTGTCGATATATTTCGCTTTGTTATCGGCAATGCTGGACAAATAAGTGCCACTCATATGACCATTACAGATTCACACTAATATCACTGACAAAACAAACCTATCAGTCAATGATCCACATGACAGTTGCACAGTTGTGTACTTGAAACTTGGTCCATTTTTTCCGGACGATAAACAGTACATTTCCATTCGACAAAGATCGGCCTTCTTCGGGATAGAGGCGTCGGCCGCCAGGAAGGATATGATTGGTTGACGACATTTTCTGAAGGTCACACAAAGCCAATCAGGCGCAGCTGTCCACGTGATAGTAAAATGGTTATAGTGTGATGGAGGCGACCGAGATCGCCTACATTCTGACCAATCACAAAGAGGCTCTCATCCCTCGGCCTATGAGAAATGTAAATAATGACCACGTGACCAAGGTACTGCCATCACTGCAAATGTGTTTTCACCAGAGGGAGAAGACGCTCAAACGCAATCGAAGTTTAGATGCTACAAAAGTGTGAATATTTCGATGGCTTCCGATAATACTGTTGTGCACCTGCTCGCAGGAGGGTAAGAGGTTTCAAATATGTATAACTTGTAGACGTCCACCGTTTAGAAACAGGAAACATTTGCATTTTTTCCACTAGCTGCTCTGTCCGTTCTGCCGGGCAAATTCCCCCTGACATTTATAACAGTTCAGGGTTGTAAACAAGTCCACGTGGTATTCTTCTAATACCGAAATTTACCCAATTACCGATTGCTGGCGATGATATGGCGTGCCTAATTACATTACTAGTATTAGACTAGGCTCTAAGCTTAATTTTACTTTTTAGAACTGGGTTGTTATGAACTGATGAAATGATGTCACTATATTTTGCATGACATTGTGATTGTCATTGACACTCTTTCAATTTACCTTATTCAGCTTACCTCCATGTAAACCTGAACTAAAGTTGTTACGCTAAATTTTATTAATTATTTAAAGGCAAAACTTACACTTTTAAATAAGAAGTAAGCCTATCCATTATCATGAAAATTGACATGATTATACCTATACTCAAATTCATAAATGCTGTTAACACTGTTTTTAGCAGATATTATCAGCCAAAAACAGTGTGAACAATGAATTTTCGAGTACTATTTCATATCTGTGGAGGGGGCAGGGGTGATACGGCTAAAACTAGGCTGGTGCAATAGTGGGTGGAAAAGGTTAAAGTATTAGTGTGATATATATGCCATGGGATAGACATCAGCTTGTAAGCATATGCCACAGGATATCAAGTTAAAACTGGCCTAAATATTTGCAGTATTATTTATTTCATATCGTTTCACAAATTTATATGTCAGCCTCAGCCTCAGGGATAACTGGCAATCCTAATTGATTCATACTTGGCTGTCAGCTTACTATCTGCTGCAATTACCAGTAACTTAGCAAGTGGTAGTTATTTATAGATGATCATTTTTTATCAGTCATGATTGATAAGCCATAATGGGTAGTATCACCTATCTGGGAGGTGAATCACCTGACAATAGTTAAATATGCTTTTTAGCCTTGACCATTGTAGACTTAAGGGAGTGACCGGGCTGAGACCTTATCTGCCAAATAGGTAAAATTTATTGCTGTTATTTATTCAATTTTTTCCTGAATGATGTGTGATAGCTAAATACTACATGTATGTATTTCCAGAGCTGGTGGAACAGTGGGAGCAGTGTTAACATGTCCATTGGAAGTTGTCAAGACCCGACTACAATCCTCAATAGCCACATTCAACCAGCCGATCTATGTTTCAAAAGTGGCCTACACACCTTCACACCAGTCGATTGCTTCCAGTGCCAACTTCACAACATATGCTTCCACAAGCTCAACAGGAACACAGACCGTGACCAGAACTATGGCTGGTCAGAGTCACCTGGGATCTCAGTACTGCCCCTCTCATGCGACTGCCAGTTCAACAGGTGCCGGAAATGTCTCAAGTCCAGCCGTGAGAGCAACAAATGTCAATGCACAAACACGGAATACATCTGTTGGCTTATACCGGTGTCTCAAGTAGGTTTTACTGATGGTTCATATCCCTTCAAAGAATCTGTCGATATAATAATTATAAACCATAATCTTGGATGAGAAGCTATTCAGCCCTAAATTGCCTAGGTAAAAGTATTTCATTGTGTGAAATAAAGTAATAAACTGGTTTATGGTTAAACAGTGGTGTAAGGTATCATTTGATGATATTATTGCAGACACATCATACAAACAGAGGGTGCCGCAGCCTTATTCAAGGGTTTGGGACCTAACCTGGTTGGTGTTGCTCCATCAAGGTAAGTACAATATTCACCAATGTTGCTTTGGCTAGTAAGTACATCCAACAAAATCAGGCGTGTAATGTTGTAAATACCGTAAAGGTCCCATGTTGAATGATTTTTAATATTTTATTAATTAACAGGTTAAATGCCTATAATTACAGTTTGCTCTTTGACCCAATGCAACTTTCCAGTTTCTCACAGCTGTGAAGTGTATCAATCTAGGCTCGCGTTAGCATTCGCCAATAGCCATTTGGCGAGAAAATTCGGGATTTGGCGATAAGAACTTCCTGGACACTCGCCAAAATGGCGAATATAAAATAAGTGTTTAACCCCATTTATCAACTGTTCCTCTGGCTATCGAGGCATAGATGTGCCTGGAAAACACATTACATGGTAGATCTACTACATTCATCTCCAATTATGAGATTTATAACCAATTTATAACCAATATATTTGGCTAATTTTGGCTAATGTTTTTCCACAGAATTAGCCAAATTGGCTAATGAAAAAAATATCCTAGCGCGAGCCCAGTCAATTATCTTCATAGTTATAATGTAAGTGACACATATTTCAATGCTGTAAGTATCAATAAACATTTAGTCTCTAATGCAATTAGAGCCGTTTTATTTCTGTACTATTCAGTTCGCTGTACAAGGCACTGTAGACAGTTTTTAAAAGTTTGGCGATATCAGTACACAAAGATACTGTTTCTGTTCAGTTGTGAAGTATCCGGTAAGATACGCTCTATATATGCAATGCAGATCTGATGTGACACATTTGTTTTTGAATGGAGATGTTATACTTAATGACCTGTCCAGGCATATGATGTGGAGAGTTAGGAGGACTGGGCTAGTCATTGCTCATACAGCCACAACCTAATCTCCACTGGATAGTGCAATGGATGAACAAATGCATTAATAAATCATTGATAAGAAGTGTGGATGCAGCAGAAAGCGAACTGCCTGCCTGTTATAATATTGCTTTCAGTGGTTGAATAATAAGGATGATGCTGGCGTTTTTAGCAATGCATAATCATTCAGTTAGTCTATCGCAGTCTTCTGAATGGCTGCACTCTGCTAAGGTCAGCTGAGGTGCAGTTAACATCTACACTTTTTTTTGACATGAAAAAACACGTGAGGAGTCTCATAAGGGCTGAGAGCTTAGGTACTTGTAGTTCTTACTGCAATATTTGCACTGCAGTGGAGCTATATGGGAGATAAGAACCGACCTGGCGTGCAATGGTAGGAAATCAGCTCATGTCAATTACCAGTAATCTGGGTTCAGGTTGGTTGGTGTCACTCCTAGCTGAATTTTATTTTTGCAAAAATGGCTGGAGTAATATGAAGCCAACGTCTTGCTTATCAAGTAATTGTGGGGGCCGTTTATACCCAAACCTCTCGCCATTGCGCACATTGCAGTGTTAGATGAGACTGGGCCACCTAGAGCTCATTTTATAATCATGCAAAAAGCAGTGGGCTTTAAAAACACCATCTAAGTTTAATTGTGTATGCTCATCGGTCGGTATAGAAGTAGATTGGCAAAACTTACAGTTACTATGATAGTAGTAGTGGTTGCCGCTTTAATGCTGATGATTATGTTGTGTATCTATATATATATGCACTGCATATATATGGGCCAACACTATGGCTAAGTTATAGATGTGTAATTGTAAGTTTTATACATATATGTATAGAGGTTTGTGATATGTCTGGTAGGCCCTAGCGAGAAGCACTTGAGAAAGGTAATCCACCACGCCCCATGATATAAATACCCAGATCAGCTGCTTGCCTACTAACCCCGTTGGATCCTAATATTAGCCCAAGGTTCCAAGGGCAGCGGGTGGTATCTGAAACCTGGCGAAAGCCTGCCCCAGTCACCGTTATTGACTCGACCTCACCCCCGAGCGGGGCAGTCGCTGGCTGTGCCCCACCACCCGCCCCCGGTGGGGGGCGGGGGGGGGGTAGAGGATGATCTCTGTATTGGGCTCACCTTGATCGACTCTGGGCGGGGGTGGGGGGGTGGAGATGCCTGAGAGATGATCTCTGCTGTGTGTGATCTGGGTGAGACAGCCCTTTAGGGACGGGGGTGGGGGTGCGAGGCGGATCTAGGTATGAGGTTCACCTGACTGCCAGCCACATCATAAAGTTACGCTCAATTATATATCATATATGCGGCTGAAGTTCTACATATGTATATACTCCTCTTCAGATCTCAACCAGAAAGTGTAAACAAAATTCGCATCCGGCTCCGTTTGGACGGGATATAGTGGCCTGACGGACTAGCACGTCATTTTTTGTAATATGCGGGCTGTACCACGTCTGTCAATCCAGCATAGTTGACATGACGCCAATACGATCTTCTATAATACATATTACAGTATACATTTATTGAGCTGGCAATACCAATACGGCTGGCTACGCCCCTGCCAACCGTGTGAATGCGGTAATAGCAGTCATCAATAAATATCATCTGTGCACGCTTTTCGATTTTCTGTCGATATACGTACAAACCTATATATGCATATATTTCTTTACCTCTATTAGAGCCTCATTTGGCCTGTTGTTCGTTATGTCACCCGCCCCCCCGCAACCACCTTTTTTCTTTCTCCTCTCAATACCCCACGATAACCCCTGGATTCAATACCTTCAGCGCCGCCCTCGCCCCACGCCTAATTGTGCCACGAGGTCGTCATCTATTATTCAAGGAGTTGAATCGGGAGCGAGTCCTCCGGTGATCCGGGCTTTGAAGGGAGCCCTCCCCCTCCCCTCCCCCTGCCCTCCCATCCCCGCTCCCATCTCAGGTCAACCCGATATTGTGCGGATAACAAGCTAGTAGGCCAGCTGGGGTCAGTGTCGTGTACGGTAGGGTCGCGACCCCACCTCTCCGGTACCACCTGCCCCGGCCTGGAAGCTTTATTATTAGTAATTCGGTACTATATTTAACCGTCGTCGCTCGATTAGCCGTGGACAAAGAGAGCGAATTTGGCTGTAGGGCCGCGTCACCCTGTGTGTCACATGGTGGGGGGCTGGTGGAAGGTACATGGTATATCAAGGGGGACGCCGTCCTCGTCCAGCCCTCATTTGTCCTTATGAAGTTCTCTTAGAAGAGAAACTAAGCCCGCTGTGGATGGCTTCATAAGTTTATTACGTCTGTTCTCGTTCAGTTACATGACAGAAGTGCTTTAGAAAAGGGTGCTCTGACAGTTGTCACATGACTGGCGTTCTTGATCAATCCCATACAAAAGATACCCGATTTTAGCCTGACATATTTATAATACATTACAGTCCTCCACCCTAACAAGCCCCCCCCCCCCCCATCCTACCTACGGCCAACTGACCCATTCCCCTCACCCCGCACTTCCTCATCCGTTGAACAATTGGTGACATGAGCAACCATCGTCAACATTTAAGTTGATGTAACGGTAAATTCTGAACGAAAAGTGGGAGTGCGGGGGGAGGGGTGAAGAAAGGAGTTTATGCAGATATGTATATATTGTCTTGTCGTCTGACCCCCCCGCTGCCAGCCCCCCGCCGCCAGCCCCCCGCCAGCCCGCGAGTCTGGTACTAACTCCCACATCAGTACACATGCTGCCCCATCACACCCACTGCTGTACAACGCTTACATATATCTATCAACCTTACGTGCTAAACTAATAATCGGTGCAGAGTAAACATATTAAATACATACATGTGTATCTATATATATATATATATATATTTGTAACCAGTCCCTGCACCGCCTGGATAGACGGATATTGCAGGTCGAGATTGGTAATATGGAGACCTATCCTTACGCCCAGTGCACCGCGGCGAACATGCGCATATGTATAGATGTAGCGGCTGGCTGGCTGGCGGCGTCAGGCGACAGCGAGGGTCAACTTGCTCACGACAACGGATGGCATGGGTGGAAGAGGGAGAGCGGTGGGGGCACGACAACGGATTGCAGGGGTTGCAAAGGGGGAGAGAGCGACAACAGATTGCATGGGTGCAGAGGGGGGGGGGGAACAGATTGCATGAGTGGCAGAGGGGTGGGGGGGTGCGACAACGGATTTCAGGGGTGGAGGCGGAGAGGAGTACTTGTGCCGGGGCCAGGGCACTGACCGGCCTCAGCTGTCTCGTTGTTCACCATGTTCACCATGAGGACGACGTACGATGATCATGTGGGTCGGGCCGCTGCTGTGGCGCGGCACGCAGCACTTCCTGACGGCGGTGGGCGGGGCCACGGGGTACGCATGCCGCCTGCAAGCGCCGAGCGAGTGCGCCGGGTACAAGTTATGTACCTATTTGTCTAAGCTGTGGGTGGGTGGGGGGGGGGGGGCAATGGGATCTATGGGATTGAATGTTAACCACAGAAAAAGAACCGCGCTATACAATGCCATCGATTCGGTTAAATGTAAGTAGTAAACACGCCGGTGCACCGAGTTGGGGGGGGGGGGGGTGGGGGGTTGTTAAGCCTGTTCTCTGCGCGCCGCTGCGGGCAGACCGCTTCACTTTTAGCACGCAGACCAGTTTATCCATGGCGTCATAGCAGTCAGCGTGGAGCCTCATGGGAGTCGGTCAGCAAGCCTCATGGCAGTCAGCACCTCCATGGCAGTCAACAAGCCTCATGGCAGTCAACAAGCCTCATTGCAGTCAGCAAGCCTCATGGCAGTCTGCACGCCTCATGGCAGTCTGCAAGCCTCATGGCAGTCAACAAGCCTCATGGGCAAGGCTTGATCGACCTATTACGCTAACTGGTAATACGACACAGTCCCATTGTCTTGCCAAGCAAGCCGAGCTGGTCTGCCCCCCCCCCCCCTCCAGCCCTATCAGCCGCCACCCTCAGGCATCTTGTGTATTTGAGGTACAATGGGTTGGGACGGGGGGGCGGGGTTTTCCGTTGGTGTGTATTTACGGCGGGTGTTGGCGGGGCTGTCGACCTACCAGTGAGACTGGATGGGATCTATGGGATTGAATGTTAACCACAGAAAAAGAACCGCGCTATACAATGCCATCGATTCGGTTAAATGTAAGTAGTAAACACGCCGGTGCACCGAGTTGGGGGGGGGGGGGGGGTTGTTAAGCCTGTTCTCTGCGCGCCGCCGCGGGCAGACCGCTTCACTTTTAGCACGCAGACCAGTTTATCCATGGCGTCATAGCAGTCAGCGTGGAGCCTCATGGGAGTCGGTCAGCAAGCCTCATGGCAGTCAGCACCTCCATGGCAGTCAACAAGCCTCATGGCAGTCAACAAGCCTCATGGCAGTCAACAAGCCTCATGGCAGTCAACAAGCCTCATTGCAGTCAGCAAGCCTCATGGCAGTCTGCAAGCCTCATGGCAGTCAACAAGCCTCATGGCAGTCTGCAAGCCTCATGGCAGTCAACAAGCCTCATGGGCAAGGCTTGATCGACCTATTACGCTAACTGGTAATGCGACACAGTCCCATTGTCTTGCCAAGCAAGCCGAGCTGGTCTGCCCCCCCCCCCCCCCCTCCAGCCCTATCAGCCGCCACCCTCTGGCATCTTGTGTATTTGAGGTACAATGGGTTGGGGCGGGGGGGGCGGGGTTTTCCGTTGGTGTGTATTTACGGCGGGTGTTGGCGGGGCTGTCGACCTACCAGTGAGACTGGATGGGATCTATGGGATTGAATGTTAACCACAGAAAAAGAACCGCGCTATACAATGCCATCGATTCGGTTAAATGTAAGTAGTAAACACGCCGGTGCACCGAGTTGGGGGGGGGGGGGGGGTTGTTAAGCCTGTTCTCTGCGCGCCGCCGCGGGCAGACCGCTTCACTTTTAGCACGCAGACCAGTTTATCCATGGCGTCATAGCAGTCAGCGTGGAGCCTCATGGGAGTCGGTCAGCAAGCCTCATGGCAGTCAGCACCTCCATGGCAGTCAACAAGCCTCATGGCAGTCAACAAGCCTCATGGCAGTCAACAAGCCTCATGGCAGTCAACAAGCCTCATTGCAGTCAGCAAGCCTCATGGCAGTCTGCAAGCCTCATGGCAGTCAACAAGCCTCATGGCAGTCTGCAAGCCTCATGGCAGTCAACAAGCCTCATGGGCAAGGCTTGATCGACCTATTACGCTAACTGGTAATGCGACACAGTCCCATTGTCTTGCCAAGCAAGCCGAGCTGGTCTGCCCCCCCCCCCCTCCAGCCCTATCAGCCGCCACCCTCTGGCATCTTGTGTATTTGAGGTACAATGGGTTGGGGCGGGGGGGGCGGGGTTTTCCGTTGGTGTGTATTTACGGCGGGTGTTGGCGGGGCTGTCGACCTACCAGTGAGACTGGATGGGATCTATGGGATTGAATGTTAACCACAGAAAAAGAACCGCGCTATACAATGCCATCGATTCGGTTAAATGTAAGTAGTAAACACGCCGGTGCACCGAGTTGGGGGGGGGGGGGGGTTGTTAAGCCTGTTCTCTGCGCGCCGTCGCGGGCAGACCGCTTCACTTTTAGCACGCAGGCCAGTTTATCCATGGCGTCATAGCAGTCAGCGTGGAGCCTCATGGGAGTCGGTCAGCAAGCCTCATGGGAGTCGGTCAGCAAGCCTCATGGCAGTCAGCACCTCCATGGCAGTCAACAAGCCTCATGGCAGTCAACAAGCCTCATGGCAGTCAACAAGCCTCATGGCAGTCTGCAAGCCTCATGGCAGTCAACAAGCCTCATGGCAGTCTGCAAGCCTCATGGCAGTCAACAAGCCTCATGGCAGTCAACAAGCCTCATGGCAGTCAGCAAGCCTCATGGCAGTCAACAAGCCTCATGGCAGTCAACAAGCCTCATGGGCAAGGCCTGATCGACCTATTACGCTAACTGGTAATACGACACAGTCCCATTGTCTTGCCAAGCAAGCCGAGCTGGTCTGCCCCCCCCCCCCTCCAGCCCTATCAGCCGCCACCCTCTGGCATCTTGTGTATTTGAGGTACAATGGGTTGGGGCGGGGGGGGCGGGGTTTTCCGTTGGTGTGTATTTACGGCGGGTGTTGGCGGGGCTGTCGACCTACCAGTGAGACTGGATGGGATCTATGGGATTGAATGTTAACCACAGAAAAAGAACCGCGCTATACAATGCCATCGATTCGGTTAAATGTAAGTAGTAAACACGCCGGTGCACCGAGTTGGGGGGGGGGGGGGGTTGTTAAGCCTGTTCTCTGCGCGCCGCCGCGGGCAGACCGCTTCACTTTTAGCACGCAGACCAGTTTATCCATGGCGTCATAGCAGTCAGCGTGGAGCCTCATGGGAGTCGGTCAGCAAGCCTCATGGGAGTCGGTCAGCAAGCCTCATGGCAGTCAGCACCTCCATGGCAGTCAACAAGCCTCATGGCAGTCAACAAGCCTCATGGCAGTCTGCAAGCCTCATGGCAGTCAACAAGCCTCATGGCAGTCTGCAAGCCTCATGGCAGTCAACAAGCCTCATGGCAGTCAGCAAGCCTCATGGCAGTCAGCAAGCCTCATGGCAGTCAACAAGCCTCATGGCAGTCAACAAGCCTCATGGGCAAGGCCTGATCGACCTATTACGCTAACTGGTAATACGACACAGTCCCATTGTCTTGCCAAGCAAGCCGAGCTGGTCTGCCCCCCCCCCCCCCCCTCCAGCCCTATCAGCCGCCACCCTCTGGCATCTTGTGTATTTGAGGTACAATGGGTTGGGGGGGGGGGGGGTTCCGTTGGTGTGTATTTACGGCGGGTGTTGGCGGGGCTGTCGACCTACCAGTGAGACTGGATAGCGTCCTTGCCGATTCGCACGTGTTCCGCCGTATTGCATCACATGCCACGGCTATGGCCGGTGCGCGCGAATGACGTAGGCCAGAGGAGGAGGCCCATGTATCAGGACCTGTCTGTGATACGTCGTTGCGCTTGCGGTGCGCTTAGGAAAAGTTCTGCCGAGAGATCGCAGAAGTGGAAATGTTCAACCCCTTTCACATGACTTCAGTTATACATGGCCGCGCAATAAAAAAGGGGGGCGTTTTGGTTCCGCGTTCCGTGTGTGCGATCGCTCAGACAGGACAAAAAACAGCACGTAAAAGTACCATACATGTACTGAAATGTACTATATAACGGACCTCACTAGTGCCCCATATGACCCCCCGGCACCACCCGTCACGGCCTGTACCTTCTTCCCGCCTCGCTGGGAGCCCCCATTCACCAACCAACCGCCAGGGGATATATTTAGACCCCGCTGCGCTGATTAATGTTTTCATTCGCCAATCTTCTCGCGTGACGTCACCCCGATGACTTCATGTGCTAGGAACGTGGCTTCACTCAGCAAAAGTGTTGCATGGCTGATGGAAGAGTTCGAAAGCGGTCGGGTGCGTTTTGATGATGTACACTGTTTGTATGTCAAATGTATGCCATATATGCATAACGGTATGCCCGATGATGGTCCCATTCTGGTATATGACGCAGTCGCATGTCACGGATTCTCTAGTATTACGCACTTATTTTAACACTCCCCGATAGCATCAAATAAATAGCGGTCTGGAAGGGGGTGTCCAGTGTCGAGTTTTCAAAATTGTCAGTGTCGAGTGTCGATTGTTCACGACTTTCCCTGTCGCCTTTTGGCTGTTCAGTTCAGTGTCGTTTTTCAAAAATCTGTGTCGATATCGCTTTTTTTCAGATCCTCAGTGTCGGAATTTGGGGGTCAGTGTCGAATGTCGATTCTGCAGATATGCCTGTGTCGCTATTTACCCCATCCACACCCGTATGAATATCAAATGAATATGTGCATCACATGCAGCCCTACCCCCCTACCCCCCCACCCACCCGCGCTATCATACCCCATCGTCTTCTCATGACCCCAAGAGAAACTCACGACGTTACTTCTGTCAACGTGTAAATAGATTTCGTATCCGTCAGAAAATGCGTTAGACGGAATGGTGTGAGCTCGCCCCATATCTTTTCTTTCGTTTTTCGCAAGAGCCGAGAGAATGCTTCGTGGTCCGGTTTACAGACAGCGTTGCCATTAAAGTGGCATACAACGCCGCATCGTCAGGCAATCCATTTTTGTGAGAGAGAAAAAAAAAACTCTTGCCATTTGTATGCTGGAAGAACGATACGATGTTTTTCGACTGGTAATTGCAACCACGAATGGCACACACGGTGTACACGTGATTGCCACGCCTGGGTGAGGCGCGGGCCGGGAAGGATGGTGAGGCGGGTGGGGTGGGGGGGGGGGGGGCGAAGAGAGGAGAGTCGCCGAGAGCGAGTAGTTAGTATGTTACACCTGTTCTCATAAACCTTTTTTTTTTTTAAATTATTATTATACTCGACTGCACACCACAGGGTTATGGATTCAAACCCCACATGGGTCTGGTGACCTTCACCTTCGATCAATAGGTATCGGGTTCGAAACCGGGCCTGGGCAGGCACCTAAACCTGGCCGCATGTTCCACCCATTCATCAGTCAGCGTCCCGGCAGGGCCCTTGGCCCAGGGTACGCATTGTGTGCACAAAAGCGGCGTAAAACACCAAATCAAGGGCTCCTTCGCTCTGTTAGCTGATGTGTACCCATGGCGGACCTAACCTAGTCACCCCACCCCCCCTATCGACGGAAACAACAATCATGCTGGGGGTTCGGGGACTCCTATCCCAGGTAACGAACGTCAATGTTCGTGAAGGATCAAGTATCCTTGCTTCATGCATGAAAGGCGTTTTTTCTAGGGGTATGGCTCTGTTATTTATGCATTACCACACCCCATGGACGCGATAAAACCTCTTCGAACGTAACTCCCTGCTCTTTGCGACTGATACAAGGGTCCTCATCATATCCTGCATACACATACATATTTTGGACTGGTGGGCCTCGAACCGCTCACCGGTCGCTTGGACTTGCCTAGCAGAGCACATTCGACCAAATCCGAGCACGATAACCCGGGTGACCCGACCCCAGTCCAACCCACCAGTCTGGGTAGTTGTTCTCTATTTCATGGAGTGAACAGAAACTAAATGTATTTTTCTTGTTATCTTTTCTACAGAGCCATTTATTTCTGCTCCTACGCTCAAGCCAAGATGTTCTTCAACTCTGTGACCGTTCCAGAAACACCTCTGGTCCACATTTGCTCTGCGGCTGTTGCGGGTAAGATAATTTTTGCACGTCGTAAAACCCCGAAGGGAAAGAAGATTAATGGCCTTTGTCCCGTTGCGTAACCTTTCCCAGTGACTTACTACGTTATTACACCCGGTTGACAGGCGCGAAGTCGCGTACATCTCTGTCCTGTCCTCCCCTCCCCGCTCTCCTCTCTCCTCCCCTCCCGTTCTCCTCCCCCCCCCCCCGTTCTCCTCTCCCCTCCCCTCCCGTTCTCCGCTCCCCTCCCCTCCCGTTCTCCTCCCTCTCCCCCCCCCCGTTCTCCTCTCTCCTCCCCTCCCGTTCTCCGGCCAGAAGTCCCGTTCTATTATGTCCGAAACGCAGGATAATTTTTGGTCCTATATCTTATACTGCACTGATATATTTTTCTATCTATAATTTGTGTGTTGCTGGGTTACCGCAGTAGCGAGGTGTTGTTGTTGTTGTTGCGTGTACCGATCTGAGTGGTTATAGTATTCGACCGGCTGGTAAACTACGCTGACTGTTATAACGTATGTAATCAACTGTTTACCTATGCTTACTGCTTACAATTGTATTGGTTGTTTGCTTATTCTTACTTGCCTACGATATATCGACTGTTTACTTATACTGACTGCGTACCATATATCGACTGTTTACTTATACTGACTGCGTACCATATATCAACTGTTTACTTATACTGACTGCGTACGATATATTGACCGTTTAATTAGTATTACTGGTTGCGATATATCGATGGTTTACTTATGCTTACTGACTGGTTACAATTTATAACCATCTTCATAAGCGCTCAATGTCCCAAATAATGCAACCATAAGAATATTTATTTTAGTGAACGGAGGGTTGTGCTGACACAAACGCACGTACATGACCGTGTGTGTGTTGCTTGCTTGCAGGTTTCGCGGCTTCCACGACGACGAATCCAATTTGGTTTATCAAGACGCGGTTGCAGCTCGACCAAAAGTA
Source organism: Arenicola marina (assembly GCA_964019135.1). Lineage (NCBI taxonomy): Eukaryota > Metazoa > Annelida > Polychaeta > Arenicolidae > Arenicola > Arenicola marina. Next base: position 29,323,611 of record OZ025253.1, on the reverse strand, counting down.
AGAGAAACGTCCCCACCTGATAACAACCTTTTATAGAGAGGGAACCCCCGTAACCCAGTGGCTAGCGCACTGAGGTACGATATGTAGCTAGCCTCACTCGGTGCCCTGTAGCTAGCATCAGACATTACAGATCAGGGTTTGAATCGGTTCATGTTGGGCATCGAAATGTGGGGATTATGTCGCATAGATCATTCGGAGGATCCTCCCTGGTTCGGAGGCGTTCACTTGAGCTGCGGACAGACAGACCAACAGGTCGTGGGTTCGAACCTTTGCGCCGGCAACCTGCAGGTTGTTTCACCCAATCCCTATTTTATTTTCCACGGGTATTTCCCGGTCCAGATTAAGCCTTTCGTCTACACAATAGTGGCCCAGTGCACACTCCAGGGTATTTCAGCTCCTTGTCCTAGGCGCCTCGGTGGTCTGGTTCGAACGCTTGTGTGCAAAACTAGCTTCGCCAGCACCCAATCCATCATTGCCACCCACAGATAGAACCTGTTTGTAAGTGCGTCTTACAAATTTCCTCAACGTCGATAAAAAACTATGGACAATTTGATCTACATGATTAGAAATAGCAGCCGTTCGTTGAAAATAATGTCGGTTGTTTTCTCGCCTCCTTGTCTGTTAATCCAGTTTTGTCCAGTCCACGATAGCCTACAGCCGTCATAGGGAAGAGACGTACGTGCACCTGTTGGTATCACCTGTCTGCTCTGTGCACTGCCTCTCCCAGGACCCTGGGCCGCTATCAGTGATAAGACGCTCGGGGGTTAACCCCCGCAAAACCTTTCCCCGAACAGCTTGTTGTCCCCGAAAGGAACTTTTCTGACTCATGCTGAGCTGATGTAACCATATATATATTTATATAGAACAACGTCGGCGTGAACCTCGATTGATTCGTCCCACCAAACATACGGTACACGTGTAACGCCGAATGTGCTAATCTAAATGATAATCATGGCCCATAAAATGTGGTAATTAATGAAACATTTTTTTAATCATAATCGTCAACGACCAAATGTGCTAATCTGAAGGATAATCCTATCCCACCAAATGTGCTAATCTGAAGGATAATCCTATCCCACCAAATGTGCTAATCTGAAGGATAATCCTATCCCACCAAATGTGCTAATCTGAAGGATAATCCTATCCCACTAAATGTGCTAATCTGAAGGATAATCCTATCCCACTAAATGTGCTAATCTGAAGGATAATCCTATCCCACCAAATGTGCTAATCTGAAGGATAATCCTATCCCACCAAATGTGCTAATCTGAAGGATAATCCTATCCCACTAAATGTGCTAATCTGAAGGATAATCCTATCCCACCAAATGTGCTAATCTGAAGGATAATCCTATCCCACCAAATGTGCTAATCTGAAGGATAATCCTATCCCACCAAATGTGCTAATCTGAAGGATAATCCTATGCCACCAAATGTGATAAGCTGAAGGATAATCGTGTCCCGCCAAATGTGCTAATTCAAACCACCCAAAGTAACACTACCCGCAGTACCCAGACGTCCTTGACCCCGAGATGTTTTGTTTCTCGGCGGCAGTACCCAGTCCGTGTACTGCGGCGGCGTGTAAACCTGGATCGAGGACCTCAGATGCCTCACTTGCCGAGGGGCGCAGGAACTTGTTTACAGACTTGTAGTGTTTTGACGCGACCTGTTTTTGTTTACCCCTGATCCGAGGCGGTCATTGAAACATCCCGACAGGAAATTATTGTTATCTTAGATCTGTGGATTCTTATATGGATTCGTCTGTATTTAGATTTAAGGAGTCATCGCATCTTGGTTCATTAACGCCGCCGCGATACTATGCCTGCACACCTCACCACTTAGGTCAATAACAGATTAAGCGTTGTATCCCCCGCCGACTAGGTCTATCCCTGCCCTCTACCAGGGTGATGTGGCGATCAGGGGGGGGTAACTTTTGTATTTGTTGCTGAGCGGCTCTGTCGGCATGGCTTGGCGCGGTGCTGTGTTGTATGCTTACCTTGAGGGACGCCACCGCAAACCTTGCCAGGTACCCCCCGCTCCCCCCCCCCCCCCCAGCGGCGTTACCGTCCCTACTCATCCGTCACACAAACCAGACGTTTTTTCCCTCCCTCCCTCCGATATTCGCTCTCTCCCCCTCCCTCTCCCCTCTCTCTCTCCCCCGCTCCTTCCCTCCCTCCCATTGTCCTATCCCATTCCCGGTCTCTTCCTTCCCGGAGCCTCCCTAGCTCTGTTGGGTAAGCCTGTTGAGCTGCGGATCAACAGATGCCTGGGCACGGACCCAGGCGGCATATATATATGCGTCTGGGGCAATATTTATTGACCTAGTTTCATTGTCCCGGGGGGGAGGGTTTTTGACCCAATTTAGCCTTCGATGTGAACCAACAAACGGCGTAAAAACATCAACTTTTTAACTATTTTTCTTCCTCCCTCCACCACCTCCCCACCCGCCTCTCTCCCCCCATGCGATTGACTCACACCCACCTTGCATCTCCCCCACCC